>JAKOGI010000138.1:180000-335000 GCA_029747015.1 Carnegiea gigantea
TATTACCTCATGAAAAGTGATTGTGGGAGAAATTTGAATTTGAGATTAAATTTAAATTGGAAAAAGATTAACGTAAAAATTTTACCTAATAAATATAGCAGTAATATCAATAACTTCCAACGTGATTAGTTGAACAAATATAAATTCTGGTGAAGATCATATCAAATGATACACTATGAAAAGCCTTGTGTTTGGATTTGTGACTTAGATAAAAAATCCATAATTATATTCAATCTTTTTAATTAGATTGGAGACATTCATATAATTAGTTAGAATAAAGTATTGTGAGCTCTTTAATAGAAAATGTTCATGCCGTGCCGCTAGTGTACTAGTGCATTCATACGTGTATATATATTCATCGGTAGGTATAGAAGACATAAATAAATATAACAATAAACATCCCAATGACAACCCTAAATATAGACGATCTGTCTAAGGTCACCACTTATCTTTTCAAAGTTCCTAACTTCCTATGCATGCATGTGGAGGGGAGAGAAAGGCAAGAGAGAGAGGGGGGGAGAGGAGACTGCGTGATTTCTCCAGGGTTAGCCAGGAACCACATCAATTTTCTTCCTCTGCCAAAAACCCACCAAAAAAAGGGCTCAATTTTGTCTGGATCAAGATTGCGACATGGGAAGGAAGAAAAGGAGTGAAGCTATATTTTGGGGGTCAGATCGGCCACCACATGGGAAGAGACACCAACATCACCATATGGTAAAGGTGTCAGATCAGCCACAGCATGAGAAGAGCCACCATCATCGCCATATGGTAGGGGTCAGATCACATGAAAAGAGCCACCATAAGCTATGCAGTAAAGGTTCAGATCAGCCACCGCCATCCACCCTCGTGGCTCGGGATGGGGAGGAGGAAGAGGAGTGGCTCTTGCTTCGGCCATGATGGCGTGTGTATCTCTGTCTATCTCTAAATCTAGTATTTCCCTTTCTTTTCTCTTTACCTTCGCTCCTAATCATGCTTTGTTTTTCTTTGCTTATTTATTTATTTATTTATTTATTTATTTATTTATTCTTGTTCTCTGATCTGTTGCTCATATTGATCATATTGTCATGTACTATGCACAAATACAATCCTCATGTTTAGCGATTTGATTTTGCGCAGCGGAGGATATATGAACATGGTAAAGTGATAAAGCTAATAAGGAGCAGTAGGTCGGGTCAGGTGACCATACATTCTTAATGTAGAGATGTAGTAAATAGCTCAAAAATTTACCATATACATTGGAGGTAAAAGCAATACCAGAAAAAAAAATAACAAAAACTAGAGGTTCTTTTGTGCTGGAGGAAGGTTAAAATTGGAACAGCTATCTTTGCTAATGAGGCAGCACATGGGGGTAGCACGGGCGCTTAAGTAGCCACTAACACTCTTTGGTTAAAGCCTTAAAGCTTCTTCTCAGCTTTCTCAATTAAATTTAATGCATTTTCTGCTGCACTGGAAACGTTGAAGTACTCCCTAGACCTTCAAAATAAAAATTAAAAATAAAAGTAAGAGTAAAACTAAAAGAGGGATGCTCTGTGTCCCATTCACCAATCTTTTACCTACAAAGGAGGCATCATAGCTATCACAATGACAGAATATATTTGAGTGCTTTATTTAGCTATGGATCTATAGGGAATCTGAGGTTAAAATTGAGTTATTTCAAATGAACAAATACGAAAAAGGACTAAACGATTTGAAAACTTTAGTATACTCCTCCTCCCTCCCCCTAATCTGCGTACTTGAGTATGTGCTTTTGTTTTTTAGAGAGTGGACATACGGCACCTAAATTGGACAAACCTATAAAAGGATGTGGACAATGGGTTTTTCTTGGGGAGGGAGGACATACTGCCATGCCAAATACTGTGATGAGGTCAACGACAGTACATGCTTAGGGTTTTTTTTTGATAAATAAAAAAAATGATGTCTTAACCATGTAGCTTGTAATGGGTAAACTAGTGGAATAACTAACTTTTCAATTGGGTTTTGGAATCAAAATATAGCATGATATGAATATATCAATCCATAAATTCTTCATGGTGATATAGAAATTGCACGCATTAAACACTATGGGCCTTGAATTGTGATTTAAAACATGAGATATATTGCTTCAATAGAATCAACAATGCTTAGTGTACCTTATTGTAATTTATTGAGGGATTCGTGGAGAAAATAAAAGCAATTGTTATTGTCGAAACTAAGAAATTTGGCAAGTCTAAGAGTTTTTCATTCATCGAAGTATTTGAAGGGAAAGGAACAATGAAGTATTAAAATAAGAAATTTGGAAAAAAGTAGTGTCTTATTTTGATTGTAATAACTAAAAGGGTCTAGAACGCTGGTTAGAGTTGATTATAGTGGTGAATTGAAGAATAAGAACAGATCTAAGGAATTGAAGGAAAAGCTTTTGTTAGATGGCAAGTTCTCTTTATTATTATCATATGAGTAAGTATTGTCGATCCTTTTACATGGTAAAGGAACCTTGGCTTATCATAAAGGAACTCATGGACAACCTCTCAGTATGGCTTTAAAATTTTGGAATGGGAGTTGATCTTATTGTGACTATTGTTGGCATCATGTGGGGGTAGGCGGGGAGTTTATTTTTCCCATATTCTCTTAAAAAATTTACCATTAATTGTCCTATTTTGTCTATAGAACTCTTGATGGTTCTAGGTGCAGTATTGTGGAGGTCAACCTTGGTTAAGCCTTGGTTAAAATTCATGAACTTCATGGACCTAAGTGAGTCGGACTTGGTTAGTTCAATCCCTAAACTCTATTGGGCTGGACTGATGAGCTAAAACCTGTTGCATCCAAGTAGTACAATGTGGACGGCATTTTCATTTTGGTGATAGTATAAAAAGGGAGAAAATGAATGGGCTCAAGCTGGCTCCCTTGATTGGGCCTCTTCAAAGGTGACAAAACAATCTGTTTCTGTTGGCTAGTGCAACTGAGGTACTAGTCCATAGACAATTTGCCTATCTTGACTTGCTTTTCAACCTTGGTGGACTACCCATTTGAACTAGGCCTTGGCTAATTATCGTGTAGCACTAACTTTTGGGCATAAACTTTAATTTGGCTGAGAGTTTTGTTTAAATTAAAAAAATAGGTATGTTGGCATGGTTACTTTAATAAGAAAGGCAAGTTTGGAGTTGGGATGGACAACTGATTAGGTATCTATTGGCTGGTTGGATTTGGTTACTAATGGGGTGGGTTTGATAATAATCAATAGATGGGCCATTAACATTAGATTGTTAACTCGAATTGTATGGGTCAGACCAATAGTGGCCCAACATTTTTTTTGACTAGCCTATAGTACCAATTGGTGTATAGTATCACCAGCAAGATATATATAACACTGATTATTATATCAAGATATTCTTGTGTAACTCCTCTCCATTTTGAAATGGGTTTAAGATTTTTTCAAGCGTCTCAAAACTTAACCTGATTCATTCACTCATATGGGAAGTGTTTTTGAGGGGGTTTTGCTTAATGGATCTAGCCCTAATGTAATGACGTGGCTCATTGACTTACCAGTCAGAGTGTTTGGTTTGATTCATGTGGTATTGGTAGTAAAGTGTATCTTAGAAATTTTTATTGGTTTTTTTAATGGATTTTATGATATTCTCTTTAAGTTTTTGCCCATCTAGTTGGCATCTATTTTGGGTGTAAGATACCATGAAAGAGGAATATGGAAGGGGTTTGCCTAAAATTTCTTTTTTTTGGGGGGTGGTTATCTACGTTTTTAAGTTTCGATGCATGCAGTTTTTTTATGCGTATAAATTTTGCAAATGATTAAACCAAAATATTCTCTCTTAATTTCATGCGTCGCATATTACAAGTTTCTTAATTAATATAAGAACATCTTTACATTCTCATACAATAGTGTGAAATTGTTTTTCTGTTTTTTTCCCGAGAAAAGCCATAAGGAATGTATTGTTTTCTAGATAAATGAACCATAGTCATCCTCACAAGAGAACTGGTTTTGGATTATACAGTAGATGGATTTAGTAAATTTAGAAAAAAAATTGAGAAAGAAATATTAGTCTATAGGAAGATAGCTGGTGTTGTAGTTTCAAATAATCTATCTATCTATCTATCTATATATCTATCTATCTACTACCTATCTACATGTATTAATCTGTATAAAATTGAGTGGACCCATAAAGGCCATGATGTATCATCAAAGTGGATGCCAAGTGAAATAATGAATTAATAGAAGCCAATGATCACAATATTTGATATGTGCATGTTAGTTTATCAAAGGATAACTTAAAAGGCAAGTGCAATGATAGAAAAAGTTAATAGGCACTTTAATTTGGTTTGGTGAATGGTAAGTTTCTTGTTAATTAAAACATACTACATATTTTTATTTTATAGAAGAACCTTTGGTTGATAAAAGCCAGTAAATGTAAAGTTTAATATTATGCATTTGTGCAACTTTTGATTATCCTATACTAAGAACGAGAAGGATCGGAGAAAAAGATGGAAGATAGAGGTTCTTAGTTTTGTTCATTAGGAGGCATGACCCATACTTTAGTGCCACCTCATTAATGACACCCACATAAGAGGCCCCTTGGCATATAATTGAAGAAAGAGAGCCA
The DNA here is from genome assembly GCA_029747015.1 of Carnegiea gigantea. Taxonomy (NCBI): domain Eukaryota; kingdom Viridiplantae; phylum Streptophyta; class Magnoliopsida; order Caryophyllales; family Cactaceae; genus Carnegiea; species Carnegiea gigantea. The sequence goes on from JAKOGI010000138.1 coordinate 184,590, forward strand.
TTATCATTTTTTTAATGGGTTTATTATTTTTCTCGGAAGAAGTATGATAGTGCCATTTGTATGAAAAGGGTGTATTTTACTATTAAGCTTGATCTTTAAATGTTAATTCTTATATTTTTCAAATTCTTCTATGTGTTTATCTTTCTCATTTTATTTTTTTTTTTGGTTTCCCTTTTAATGTGTTATTATAGCTAATAGAACTTACTCTATGTCTGTGCATGTGTAGATGTGGCAAAGATGAGAAAACAGATGTGTGATTTTCTAATTTTTAATCTTCTTTTCCTTTAGTCTTCACTAGAATTTGTGAATCAAGAAAATATTTGAAAAGCCCTTAAAAAAATCAAACTGCTCACGTATAAAATCCAAATAAAGAAGTTCAAATAAGTCAATGCAAAGCATCTATCTAGCACGAGTATACCGCTAATAAATTAACGTCACAAAAAATACTAATAACATCCTAAACTGGCTTATTGATGTTGAAGGATAAAAGAAGTAAGAAATAACTATTGGGTGATAGATTTAGTAAATGGAGCATATGGATAAGTACATGAGAACAATAAATTGCTAGGGTGTACCTATTTATGGTGTTATGTTTATTTCCCATTGCAAGATTATTTGCAAGGTGAATAAAAGGTTATCCATATAACTATATCCAAAAAATGAGTGAAGTAATATGCTTTTGATGAGTGTTTTCATTTGATTGACTAACGTAAACTTATGATTAATTTATTTTTTAATGAAATAATGTAATTTGAGAACAAAACAACATAAATACTAAAATAAATGCTTTTGAAAAGTTATTGAAACATTAATTGCAAATAGTGGTTTAAAACTTTTAGTATGCCTATATTATTCTTTTATACAATCTAATAGACACGTTATACGTGAGTAACAGTAGCAGTTATTTTTTTAATATACAATAAATTGAATTAATCATCTTTTTTAATAATGAATAGTCTTCGTTCTAAACAATTACAATTACAGGTTTGTAGATCCTATTAAATAAGAGGAATAGTTGAAAATTTTAACTATTTAACTTTTCACAATAAAATTATATTGTTAAATTTATTATGTATTAACTAATATATTTTAGTTAGTATATTATTTATAAAGTAATTAAATTATTACCTGATAGAAATGTTTTTTGAATGAAATGTTTGCTGAACATTGAGATAAGGTCGTATTAGAAATATCAGCCATACTATAATTGAGATGTTTATTCTCTCAAGATTTAAGTGAATGTCAATCTGAAGTATTAACCTATTTGTTTGTTATTTTTAATCTTTAACTATATGTTATGAGGAGTTAACAGGCGATTGTTGGTTTTGTCAAATATGTTGTAATCCTTAGTGCTAAAAAAAATTTTTTACTTGATTTTTAGATTTTTTTTACAAAAAATTAGAATACTATAGATGTCCATACGAAGCATGAGTTTATTGCTAGTTCATTAGATTTTTGGGTGTGAGCTAAGTAGGTGCTTACATTAGTTTTATTGGGGGAAAAAAGAAAAGCCTCCCCCCCTTAAAACCCCAATTCACATGAGAACACAAAGAGGGAAGGGGTCTCACCTTCTTTGTTCTTCACCTTTTCACCTGGGGGGAATGAAGAGAAGAAAGGAGACCAAGATAGAGAGAGATAGAGAGGCCAAAGAAGAGAGAAAGAAGCATATGGATCAGAGTGAAGGGAAGAAAGAGATAATCGAGAGAGGGAAGGCCAAAGCCATCAGTTTCCTCTCTCCTTCATGCTAAAAATTCTGATTGTGAGGACTCTAAACTAATCCAAATTCTCATCTCCAATTTCATCCGCTCAAATCAGCAATTGAATTGCACACATTTGCTTCATCCATTTTGTGCCGGATTAAGCCATGATTCAATTTTGCTCACAACATTCATGAACTTCATGGACCTAGCTAAATTGGACTTGGCTAGATCGATTCTTAAACTCCTCTAGGCTGTTCTGATGAGCTAAAATCAGCCTCATCCAAATAGTTTAAAGTGGCCGTTGTATTTGGATTTATTTTCTTTTTTGGCGATAGTATAGAAACAGTAGAAATCAAAAGGCTCAGGTTGCCTTAATTAGGCCTCTTCAAAGGTGACGAAACTGTGTGAAGGGTTGTTTTGTGTTGATGGGTTAGTTCAACTGAGTATCTTGCCTTGCTTTTTTAACCTTAGTGGATTGCCCATTTGACCCGAGCCTTGGCTGATAATCCAGTGGCACTAACTTTTGTGCATAAACTTATGTGATAGTGACATATGCATGGTTTTTTATTTTTTGGTTAGGAATGTTGGAATGCTTACTTTATTAAGAAAGCAAGGTTAGGAGTTGGGTTAGACAATTGATTAGGTATGTACTGGTTGGCTAGGTTGGGTTAATAGTGGGGTGAGTTTGATAATAGTCAATAGATAGCCCATTAGCAATATATTGTTGACTTGATTTGGGTGCATTAGCCCATTAGTGGTCTCTCATTTTGTCGACTAGCCTATAATACTCATTTACACACTTAATTGGTGTATAGTATCACCAGCAAGAAGTATACAACGTTGACTTTTTATGTGGAGACGTTCTTGTGTAACTGCAATCTATTTTGAAAATGGGGTTTAGGGTGGTTCCTGTGTCCCAAAACTCAACCTGACCAGGTAACTCACGTGGGAAGTTTTATACAACAGTGTTATTAATTTTTATCTTTTTTTTTTTTGAGAAAAGTCACAAAGGAATGTATTGTTTTCTGGTTAAATGAGCCATAGTCATCCTACACAGGAGAACTAGTTTTGCATAATACTGTATATGGATCTAGTAAAATTAGAAAAAGATTGAGAAAGAAAAATGTATCTACAAGCATAAGATATCTACTATTAATGTTTTCAACTAATTTACCTGCATATCTATTTATTTGCGACAATCTATATATATAAAATTCAGTGAACCATGGAGGCTATGATGTATTGTCAAAGTGGGTGCCAAGTGAACTGATGAATTAATGGAAGCTAATGACAACAAATTTTGATATGTGCATGATAATTTACTAGTGAACTTTAAAGGCAAGTGTAATGATAGATGAAGTTAATAGAAACTTTGAGTTGATTTGGTCAATTGTAAATTTCGTGTTACTTAAAACATAATGCGTATTTTTTTTAAAAAAAAAAAATTTGGTTGATCAAAGCCATTAGATGTGGGCATCAACATTATGCATTCGTGCAGTTTTTTATTATCATATGCTAGGAATCAAATGGACCATACAAAAGCGGGGGATATAGGAGTTCTAATTTTTATTCACTAGTAGGCATGGTTCATACGTTAGGATCACTTTATTAAGGAAACCTGCATTGGAGGAAATTTGGCATATATTTGAAGAAAGAAACCTATAATTTTTTTTTTAGTGGCTTTATTATTTTTTAAGAAAAGAGCCAAATAGTATGATTAGTGTGAAAATGATGTATTTTTCTATTAAGCTTGATCTTTAAATGTTAATTTTTGTAATTTTTAAATTCTTCTATATATTGATACTTGTAATTTTATTTTTATTTCTCTTCTGATGTGTTAGTATAGTTAATAGGACTTACTATATGTCTTATACGTGCGTAGATGCCAGAGAGATGAGAAAACAAATGATTGATTTTCTAATTTTTCATGTTTTTTCCCTTTAGTCTTCACTGGAATTGTGAATCAAGAAAATATGCGAAAAGACTTAAAAAAATCTAGCTTCGCACATATAAAGTTCAAATAAAGAAGTTAAAATAAGTTCATGTAAAACATGTGCCTAGCATGAGTATACTGCTAATAAATGAATTCCACAAAAATTACTAATAACATCCTAAAGTCGATTGTTGAAGCTAAAGGATAAAAGAAGTATGAAATAACTATTAAGTGATGGGCAGCCTTGTAAAACTATTGAATTTATACCATTTGGCTATACTCTTATCAAAATTCTATGATGCCCCCTCTCCCTCTGTTGAAACATGTTTCTTTGATGTTTGGATGTGCAATACCTAAACATAGGTCAGTGTTAGTAGATTCTAGAGAGTAGATACAAAGCTTGGAGGGATTCAAGTGCAGCAGCAAGGATGAGGTTTATGAAGTGTGAGTCATATAGAAGTTTGATGAAATGCCATTGTAAGTAGCCTCGTCTTGAGGTTTTAAGCTTCTCTTTTTTCTTTTTTCTTTTTTTGATATAAGGTACAGCAGTGTTGAGATAACTTTTAATTGAGAGTTGTCTATTTGGTCTCCTTATATAGGTCCCTCCTAACCATCAAAATAATTCACAAAATTAAGTTTTTACTAGAGTTGACATAATGATTTCCACATTCTAGATTGCAGAAAGTCGATTCATGCCCCTTTTTTTTAGTTTGGATTATAATGGATAAAGTAAAATGCCTTTCTAATTGGTCCTTTACTTGCTTTCTATGAATTAATAGGCAGTAAACTTTTGCTAAACCTAGGGTGCAACGGTTCCCCCCTCTTCCTAATTCTACGATTGAAGAGTATGGCTGTTACATGATATTCCCCCGCACCCTACCTATGGTCTATTCTTTTTTGTAAGTAAATTGGAGGTGTGAGATTGGAAGAAATGGAACGGAGCGGTAAGGAGTATAACAGAGTGTGAAGAAGTAGTATTTTTCTTGCAGGAATAGGAAGGAGTGGAAATGAGCAAAAAGGAGTGCGAATGAGTGGAGCGAAGTGGGAAAAAGATAGAATTATTAATATCAAAGTGTGGAAGGGGTGGGATTTGGGAGAGAGTTGGAGGGGGCGCAGAGTGGGAAGAAGTTAATGGAGTGGGAGGGAGTAGGTATTTATTTTTAAGGAGTGGGAACGAGTGGGAAAGAGTGGAAATGAGCGTGAAGGAGTAGGAACTAAGAATTTACCCATGAAAAGAACAAAACCCTAGTTAGGGCTCTTGGAGATTGTATCTGGAATTTCGGATTTTGAGTTCAGCTTCATATTTTATGGTGTATTAGTGTTTATCTTTTGGTGGTGGTGCTCATACTACACAGTAGTATATATTTGTGTGATCAACTAATTTTACGCAAAAAATTAAGACATAGCATGTTTGTCTTAAAATTTAGACATCGCTGGGGAAGCAGCCCCCCTCACTCAAAAACAAAAAAAACCCTCCCCTTTAGCTTCGCTTCGCTTTGCTCATTTTATTGTGTTTATTTGAGTGTTAAGACAACAATCTCAACTTTCACCATTAAAATTGAGTAAATAAAGAAATAACATTACTGCAATTTATTTGGGGCTGCCTAAAGCTTATATGTACTTGAAAATAACAATCCATGCAGGCTACATCTGTGGGCTTTAATAACAAGATTCAATGATAAAAGGCCCAAACTGGGTCTGTTGTGGCAGATTTTTCTCACCCCCTCTCATGTACTTGACCCTCTGTTTCTCTATGCTCTTCTTTGTCTCTTTTCTTCTCTCTCCCCCTTCCTCCCAGGTGCTTGCCTTCTCTTCTTCGTTTTCAGCGTCTTTTTCATCAATAGTTCATACTTCAGACCTAGAAGGAAGTGGTTAGCTCTATTAGGGTTCTTCTCATTTTGTTTAAATCTATTTTACTTGCGGGTTCAATCGAGCTAAAAATAGCCGCTGGGTTTCTATATTCTGATTGTTGTCATCTTTCCTATGTGCTAAATTAGTAATAATTTTAAGTCTCCTAATTTAATTTTGAAAGATGGGGCTTGACCTGTTGTTTGATTGCTTGCATGTTATGGTGGTTGGTACTTGGTTTTGGCAACCTTGTAATATTCTTTTTTCTTGTATGTGGACTTAAAATGGGATTTTTAAAATTAGAGTTCTAACGTTTACTTTTTCAAATTCAGCTTCTATTCGAATTGAATTATGAATGATGGTTTCTGTCATTTACCAAATTTGAAAGATATCTCTAATTTAGACCTTTCTGGCGGTCGTATGTAAGTGTAAATGTGTTTGGTCATTAGCTTGGAAATTTCAAGTTTATGGCAAGAATGAACTTTATGTCTACAATTAGTTGCACGGTCTGCTCTTTTTCCTTAGTTTTTTTATAATTCACTTCTGAGAATTTATATAGACTTTTTCGCTCAGCAGGAACTTGACTAAATACCAGAATTTCGGGAGAAAGTTGAATGAATTGCAGACCTTGGGGAGACAAGTAACCCGGCAGTGGCATCTTCAAGTTCAAGTCAGTGGTCGAATGTGAATTTTTTTTTTTTTTTACTAGCATTCACTGTTGATGAAGTGCGTTTGCTATCTTCAGTTTATTGAAATGTGGGTATAGTTTACTATTTTTGATTGATTATTTGGTCCTGTGTACTGGAGCTAATTTGATGAGTATAGTGGAAAATGGCTGAGCAGTGGCTGAAAACTTGAGTAATTCTATTTTTATGCACTCTTTTCCTTTCAGCGCGTAGATCCCAAAAGGGTGTCCATGGTAGCAAAATTTAGGTAATATACAATGTTCTTATTAATAGATATAATTTTTTTTATGGGTTGTAAACCTCTGCTGTGGATACTTTCTCTGTCATATGTTGTGATTTGGTTTGGAGTTTTTAATGTGTTCTGAATATTTGTATTTTTAAATCTTTGGTGATGGGGAATCACAGAGTCGTTCCACAAATTTTACATCAACAATGGTTAATTGATGTACGTATTATATCTCTCTATAATATGTCTCTTAGTATTTCAAAATTTTTTGGTGACGGAAATTAGAGAGTTGTCTCGCAAATTTCCCATCAGCCGTCTTGGATTGATGTACATGTTGTACTTTTCTATATATCTCTTTTGTTGAGTATATAGAGAGAACCAAAAATAGTTTCACTCACATTTGAATGGGTTGGCTTCTCTCAAATTTTAGGAAGATACATGTCTATTGTGATTTTGCTACTATGCAGAACAACACTGCATGGAGAATGGTATAATGGGAAAGGATGAACAACTTTTTGTGTATGAATAGCCTATTAGATTATGTGATGTATATGTGTCACTGATTCACTGTTGCTACTTGGGCTTTGTAGTCTTTTTTGCATTCTACGATGATGTGTCGACTCATGCGGTGATATATTTTGTTTCTAAATGAAGTTATTGGCTTTAAGACATTAATATTTTACCTTCTAATGCAAAGGTATTATATTTTCCCCATTTTAAAATTTCAGATAGTAGTGTTATACTTAAAAATTTAGAAATTTTGGTTACACTTCGCTCAGTTCTAGATTAGTGATTCTACTTCTTTTGGTGGTTTCTATTTTAGTTCATTAACAAAAAAACCTTGTATTTTTAATGTTTCTTTGGTGTTTGGTCAGTTAAAAATGCATCTGTTTTGGATAATTGCTGATAAGATAAGTCTAATATGTAGCACATAAGGGGAGGAAACTATCGACTGACACATAAATCATGAAATCTGTTTCCTCTTTGACTTTATATGACCATATGTGGTTAACCCTTTTGCTGTATAATTATAAAAGGCAAAATGATAAGTGTCTTATTACAAGATAATTCATAAGCGTCTTGTTTTGACTAAAAAATCATACTATTATATTTTTAAATTGAAAAAAATTGTAGGATCGAATCGTGGAAGTATATTACAACTTATAAATTGTATAAATCATCTTTTTATTCATAATTTGTTACATTTCTAAAATACGCGTATCATATATACTCGTAGATAGGGTTAATGTGATTAGGGTATCATTTAATATTTTGTCGGCGTAGCCGACGAATATTCAAGGTTAGCAATTCATAATTAAGTATAATCATTAAAAAATTTGTGCTTTTAAATCATAAAACATGTATATAACACACTTTGGAGTGTGCACTCCCACTTGCAACGTATATATATTTTTCCAACGTGTATTTGCCATATAGACAATTTTTAATATGTGGCACTAACGTGGCTTGTGAGAGTATGTACTCCTAAGAGTATGATATAGGCTTTGCATATATCACTGCCCAAATAGAAAACCGCAAGCCAATTCTATTAATTTAAGAATATAAATGTAGATGTATATTATACCATTTTTGCCCCTAAATCACCCAATCACGTAATCCTATCAACTTTATTGCACATCGTTATTGATAAGATAAAATAAAATGATTTAGGGTAATAATTAAAGATAAAATAAAATGATTTAGGGTAATAATTAAAGATGGATGCTATAGTAACAAGTAAGACCCTTGAATAAATAATATATCAATCTAAATTTAAATGATTCAGGGTAACAATTAAAGGCGGATGCTATAGTAACAAAGAAGACCCTTGAATAAATAATATATCAATCTAAATTAAAATGATAACTCATTATGCTAGGTATTACTAAGTATCTTACCCTTGAATAAATAATATATCAATTAAATTAAAATGATAACTCATTATGCTAGGTATTACTAAGTATCTTGGTGAACAATGTTATGAATAAAATTATTAGAACCACTACTGTCCAATGAGTCCAAACATATTTCCTAATACGTGGCAATAAGACTGCCCCTCATGGACTATCAATATGTTTTTCGCTATGCTTTGTGAAAAGGGTGGTCTGATAATTTCATTATCTTTTATATGAAGTATCAGAATTGTACGGTCATTTTCTTTGTATTTGTCTATTTCTTGTCAACGTGTACCTTTTTAAGTGATCATGTATTTTTTTCAAGATAAGAAAATGAAGGAGAGTAAATGCATTGTCTATGGTTTCTAAGGGCAGTAAAACATCTTAAGACACATTCACTATTATACTAGCAGCTTAAATGTACATATACATATAATTCACAGTTTCTTCACCACGAAAAGTATTCTAAATTGGATCAACAGCTCACAAACGTTTTGCATCTGCTCATGAGTCCTGGTTGCATGCGATTCCAAGCCTAGTAACGCAAATGTCAATTGCTAAATTTGATAATTATATGTTTTCTTTTTTCCTTGAAGTGAAAAAAAGTGGAGCGGTGCATCATCAATAGTATTAATTTGGAGGATGGAAAGGTATGTTATTTCACGAACATAAATAAATGAAGTTGTAAGTGGCTTACCCTGTATGCAGTCATACCAAAATGGAAGTTTTGCTTGGCAAAAGAGGGGAATATTAGATTGGGTTAGATTTTAATCCGATTGATCCTCATCTCATCATATTTGTTGATAGCAAAACAGGGGAATAAAGAAGCTCATCTCAACATATTTGCATGGCAAGATAAAATTTGATTGATCAATTGGTAGAACATAGAAGGTATAACTAACTCTATTGGCTTGTTTGGTTCTGTGTAATCAAAGTGGTAATGCAATCAAAATAGTAATGGTGATTCCATTACCATGTTTGGTTAGCATTAAGGAATTAATCAAGATTGCATTGTAATCATATTTACTTCAATCTATGCAATTACAATTACTTGACTTTTCCTAAATTATTATGATTGCATATCTTTGAATCAAAGTTTACCCAACTATAAGCTATTATATTAGATAAAATTTAACCTAGACCATGATTATATTATTATAATTGTATTTTTGTATGTTCTAGACATGATCTCTCTCTCTCTCTCTCTCTCTCTCTCTCTCTCTCGCATCATCATCATCATCTTCTTCTTCTTCTCTCTACTTGTTAAACTTGAACAATATTACATTATTGTAATCTAGAAGAAATAGAGTGAAGTAAGTCTTATGTAAAACATCATAATCATGATGATAAAATATTGGATGATAATTATCAACAAAGTTACAAATAATTAAAATAGACAAAAATAAAATGCGGGTGGAATTGCAAGTACTTCACGCGATGTGTAAAATTAAGTATTGTTTGTAAATAAATTCATTCCATTACACTTGTAAAAATTTTGTAACCAAACATTATAATGTTATTATTATCCCATTCCATTACACTAGCAATTGCATTTTATGGTTGATTCCATTACATAGTGATTGCATTACTTTCAACCAAACACTACATATGAGTAATGAGGGAAGTCCTAGCGTACTATTATTGAGAGAGAGAGAGAGAGAGCCGCGCTGGTGGTGTCATTCATGCTCACTGTTGGATGTTTGTTTGCAAGGCATGCAGAAGGTGGGCAGCCTAGAACATTTGAGCAGATTGAGTTTTGTTCCACAATTAAACTACCAACGCCTCCATTACTACCACCGTCTAAGATTAGCCGGGCTTCATTATAACTCATGAATGACATGGGGTGGTATATGGTCTGATAGTATAGAATGGACATAATAGAAAGATTTACTTGTAATCACAAATTACAAAGGCTAAATTTTTATAGATTCGATTGAATAAATTGGGTACAATATTTATAAATACAATGCTCCTATGATTCTATCTCCTTTTAGGATGAATTTTTCCAACCGTTAAATCAAGGGGGGTAGGGGCGTATTTATAGAAAAGCCCCCCTTGAATGTCAAGATGGGCCTTGATTTAGGTTTTGGGCTTTGACCTGAGTTTTGGGCCTTTCAATCAGGCTTTACCCTAAACTGTTTTGACTTTCATTTGTTTTGACTTTGACTTTGACTTTGACTTGGGAGTCTTCCAGGCTTGAGCCGAGCATTGACTTGGAAGTCGCCTCTAACTTTGACCGAACGTGACTTGAGAGTCGTTTTGACATTTAACTTGTGAGTCGATGTAGGTCTTGACTTTTGACTTTGATCTTTGACTTTGATTTTGACTTTGACCGCGCCTTGACTTGGACGCCGTTTGGTTTAGGTCATGATTTGACTTGGTAGTCATCTTGAACCTCGATTTGGATTTTAACTTAAATTTTGACTGAGCCTGGACGTGGAAGTCATTTGGGCTTCATCTTGGGCTTGACTTGTGAGTCTTTTAGGCTTGACTTGTGAGTCTTTAGGCTTGATTAAATTAATTAAAAAGTTTGGCCCAAATAATTAATTTAACTTTCTTTTGGTACGATACGAATAAAATTTTCAGTGCCTACAAATTGCTCCTTCGAGACAAGGTCACGTGCTAGACTTGTTATTTGAACGTGACCGAAGTCTCTATTTGCTTTGTCTTAAGGAAATGCCATCGACTTTGCTTACAATGGGGACTTAAGTTATTGTTTCGTCTAATTTGACAACACTATTGAAAATTATATTGCCCGTTATTGCATAGTCTTGAATTCGAACACGGTGTATCACCTTATGTCAACTTCAATTTAGCAGGCACCAATATCAGTTTATGCTTATTTGATCTTGCAAAGGATATTTAATTTGGGTGGCCCGTTTTGCTTCTGCTTTCTTTACGTGGGCTGACTCGTTTCCTTTCACTCGCTTGGACGGGCCTGCCTTCTCTTCTTTTATTCTTTTCTGTCGCATGGGCCTAGCCCGTTTCTTTCCCTTTTTGAGCAAGCGTGGACCGGTCTTCCCTTTTTCTTCCATTTCCTTGCTTGGGCTGGGTTAGGCTGGCCTGGGAGTTCCATTTTTATTTTATTTTTTCGTTTGGGCAGGGCCTGGACGTTGCTTTGGTCTTTTTTTTTTTTCGGCTCCTTTTTCCTTCTAGACCTGCCCAGCTTTCCTACTTCACTTAAGTGTCACGCGATAGGCACGTGGTTGGGCTCTATTCACCCTTCTTTTTCCTCGCCCTCCTTCGACAGCCACCAAATGCCCAGCCCTTCTTTGTCTTCCTCCTTCAACATTTCAGCCTCCGAAGCATGACACTTACACTGCCCAAACTCCCATTTGAGTGGCTTGTGGTGTATAGTGGAAGCTCATCTCTTTTTTCATGGTGGCACCATTTTTCGCCATTGTAGTCACCAAAGGCATTACCTTTTCTTTCCAACTTTCCTTCCTCTCTCTTCCGCATCTGCCCAGCAACAGGGCTTAGACTTCGAGTCCCTCTACTCTATGCTACTACTGTTCACCTATCCCACCACACCGTGGAGGTCCCAAAAGCTTAGTGCTTGCCCCACTGAACTTGCATTCAAGTGGCTTGGTTTTTCAATCTGAAATTCAAAGTTGCTTATAGAGGTATCACATTTGAACTTTCCTCCTCTTGTTGATCTCTTGAACTTGCAACTTCATGTGAAAGTCATCATCTCTACCTTACTTGGAGCTCCTTTTTTTTTTTCTTTATTTGTGTTAGAAATAATATTAGAGCAACAATAATAGCGGAAACGATAGGATGAGTTAGAGATTCAGAATTCAAGTGAATAATAGAAAACAGAAATAAGAAGATAAGAGATTTAACGTGGAAAACCCAATGCGGGAAAAACCACGTACGGCGACAGCACCAGAACAATTCATTATGAGCAGAAAGAATACAACACGATCACAATCACCACAGTGATTTGATCTAAGAGCAGAATTACAACCTCTCTATTATAATCTCTCACAAAGTACTTCTACCTCTCAATGTATGTATGAGTACTGGAGTTATTTTAGATCCTAGGTATGTCCCCTTTATATAGGGGCAGGAAGGCTAGGATGAGGAAACCCTAGCCACCACGATATCTTGATCACCAAACCTCATCTTTCTAAAAAGAAAAAAATCTTCAACCCAAAATATGAAAATAATATAATTTCCATAATATAGAAGATCTCAAACACACAACATGATCTTAGATTCTAAGTAGCCGGTAAAAGGGATTTGGACCATAAACCCAACAATCTCCACCTTGGACCAAAATCCAACACTATCTCTCGATCACCGTCATCGCACCCCGAAGGGTGACGCCCCCCAAGGGGCAATGCCCCAAAGGGCGCTCAGTGGCTGTGTACGCCAACTAAGTCCAAGCAATACTTGAACTTAGCTCTGGGAGATGACTTATATGAACTTTCCTTCATATAACCTGTCACAGTAGATGCCTGCAAGACATAGAGGCCTCCTTGCCTCAAACCCTTCAGCAGAATCCTACTGCCCTTTGAGACCTTCAGAACTCCACCTTCAGCTGAATATTTGCACCCTTTGGATTCAAGGGTGCCGAACGAGATGAGGTTATGCTTCAAGTCAGAAACGTGACGAACATTCGATAAAGTCCTGACAACACCATCATGGGTCTTGATTTTAACAGTACCGATTCCAGTTACATTACATTGGGCATTATTGTCCATATGAACAACAGTTGAGTCAACTGGATCATATGTTGAAAACCAATCCTTGTGAGGAAACATATGATAGGTACACCCAGAATCAAGAATCCAATCAGAATCGCTCCTCCCTTCAGTAGAGGTAGCAAACAGAACGTCACCATCAGAATCAGATTCAGCAAACGAAGTTTCAGCAGGCTCCTGAGAATTATCTTCTTCTTTCTCCTTCTTCTTTTGCAGTTTCCAGCAGTTAGCAACAATATGATCCAATTTACCACAGTAATTGCAAGTCTTACCAGCATGAGGATTTTTAGACTTAGAACGGTTCTTACTCCTATTACCGTTCCCCTTTTCAGTTATTGTACCCCTTACTGCTAATCCCTCAGTAGAATCAGCATGAATGTCGAGATCAAACTTCTCCTTAGACAATAGATTTGACTTAACATCTTCAAACGATATAGTATTAGAATTACTATATAGCATAATCTCCTTAAAGTGTTTATAAGAAGGGGGTAAGGACACAACAAGCAAAATAGCCTTATCCTCATCCTCAACTTTCACATCTAGACTCTTCAAGTCAACAAGAATAAAGTTAAACTCATTCAAATGCTTTTAGACAGGGGTACCTTCAGCTATACGAAAGGTATACAACCTTTCCTTCAAACGGATCTTGTTGGCGAGACTCTTCGTCATATAGAGTTCCTCCAGCCAAGCCCAAAGATCCACCACAGTTGTCTTATCAAGCACGTCTCGCAGGACATGTGGTGCCAAGCACAACTGTATGGCTGAAACCGCTTTCAGCTCCAGTTCCTCCCATTCGTCCTCCGTCAACGACCCACGTCTCTTCTTCACATTTTCAGCCCACTGTTCTTCTTTCATCTTCTCTGGTTTCACGTGAGGTCCCTTCAGAACCTTCCACAACCCATGTTGGATGAGAACAGCTCTCATCTGCACCTTCCAGGGATTAAAGCTAATCTCCCCATTGAATTTCTGAATATCTACCCTCATGATAGAAGACATCCTATAACCAAAGCTCTGATACCACTTGTTAGGAATAATATTAGAGAAACAATAATAGCGGAAGCGATAGGATGAGTTAGAGATTCAGAATTCAAGTGAATAATAGAAAACAGAAATAAGAAGACAAGAGATTAAACGTAGAAAACCCAATGCGGGAAAAGCCACGTACGGCGATAACACCAGAACAATTCATTATGAGCAGGAAGAATACAACACGATCACAACCACCACAGTGATTTGATCTAAGAGAAGAATTACAACCTCTCTATTGTAATCTCTCACAAAGTACTTCTACCTCTCAATGTATGTATGAGTACTGGAGTTATTTTAGATCCTAGGTATGTCCCCTTTATATGGGGGCAGGAAGGCTAGGATGAAGAAACCCTAGCCACCACGGTATCTTGGTCACCAAACCTCATCTTTCCAAAAAGAAAAAATCTTCAACCCAAAATATGAAAATAATATAATTTCGATAATATAGAAGATCTCAAACACACAATATGATCTTAGATTCCAAGTAGCCGGTAAAAGGGATTTGGACCACAAACCCAACAATTTGTCTTGGTTCAGTTGAAGGCTACATGCTTTCCTCTGTTTTTTTTTTTTTTTTTTTTTGGGGCTTTTTTTTTTTTTATAGCTGTTGAATAGATAGATGTATGTGCATACTCAGGGAAGATATTGGGGCTTGGGTTGGTTTTTTTTTTTTTTTTTTTTGAGGTATGAGCTTGGGTTAGTTCTTGATAACAGTTTCGGATAGATGGGTTTTTGATGGGTTGGTGTGAGTGGTGAGAATTTCAGACATGGCTTTGATTTGGGGCGTTGATGATGGAGTTTTGATTTGGCAGTGGCGTGAGGGGCTTTAAAGATGCTGGGTAGAATGAGGGAGGGAGTGGTGAGCGCTGTTGATGGTGTTGAATCAAGCGAGACTTTCATGGTGTTGAATTATTGTCACTTAGCGGTCTTGGTGAGCTGTTGTGGGCATTCTATGAGGAAGAGAAATAGAAAGATCGACTAAAGCTGCGGCCATTGACAATGGTGTCTGGTGTTTTTTTGGTAGAATATTGGCAAATTACTGCAAGGTGTCCCACTTTTTTGCTGTTTGCATGTTCTTGCCGTTGCTGCTTTGACCTTGATTTTCAAGGCAAGTCTTTTTTTTTTTTTTTTTGGTTGATTGAATAACTTGCATAAAGCCAAGTACCAATCTTTACGATTAAGAATTCGTCTGCGGCCAAATTATGTGTAAGATGAGGAAGTTTTTTTTCCCCCCATTCATGCTCATAGAGTCGTGGATTGCTTGCAACTTGGCCTATTATTGACATATGCCATGTTGTATTTTGGTCTTGAAAGACTTGCCCCCTTTTTTTTAATGACCATGGATAATAAAGACGGTAACTTTGGCTAAAATACATCCAAGGAAATCACCTTATTAATCTGAAAAGTCTTCTCATGCCTGCTTGTGCCGTTGTAACATTGGATTCATTTATTATCGCACTTTTCGCATATCATGACGTCATGGTCACTTGCTGAAAGATCGCTTTTTTTTTTATCGCTTATGCTTACTGTTTTTTTTGAATGGCGAGACCCCTTTTTTCGTTGCGCCTATATTGTTGCTTGTGTAGGTTGAGGAGCCTTGTTGCGCTTGTATTGTTATTTGCGCAGGTTGAGCCACTAGAAGAACCACTTGCGACACGATTCGCCACTTGGCCATGGATCTTGAACGGATACCGATGTGCATGAAAGTGGTATGAAGCCTTGAAGAATCACTTGCGACACGGTTCGCCGCTTAGCCAGGGGCCTTGAACGAATATCGATACGTATGAAAGTAGTATGAAGACTTGAAGAATCACTTGCGACACGATTCACCGCTTGACCATAGGCCTTGAACGGATACCGATATGCATGAAAGTGATATGAAGGCTTGAAGAACCAATTGCGACACGGTTCGCTGCTTGGCCATAGGCCTTAACGGATATTGATACGTATGAAATGGTATGAAGACTTGAAAAACCACTTACGACACGGTTTGCCACTTGGTTATGGGTCTTGAACGGATACTCATATGCATGAAAGTGGTACGAGCAGCGAGGAGCAGCTGGGCAGTAGACAACCAATATTTGATTGATTTTGCTTCACGTTTCTCCCTTCTTTAGTATTTATTTTGTCTGGACGCTGCCTTGTTTACTAATTTCTTCCTGAAAAAGAATTTAACTTTGTGTTTTCTTCTATTTTCAGGTGATTCATAATGGTGCACGTTGCGAGGAGGAGCTTAGCGGTAGAAAGGTGATGTCTTTGATCTCTTCTCTTTCATGCCCCCTTTTTTGTGTGTGATGTGTTTGACTGCACTTGGTGATTTGCTAAATCTGCCTACGTATTTATGGGTACTTGTTATTCGCAATAAGATCAGGTTGTTACGTAGTTCAAATAAGCATCTGTTTTTCATTTGTTTTGCCGTTCATAGTTTATACTCTTGCAGGCCAGGAGTAGTACAAAGTTTTTTGGCTTGAGTGAACAGTTTATACTTTTGCTCAGGAGTTAGCATTTTCTTGATGTGTGTGAACAGTTTAGACTCTTGTTCAGGAGCCTTCTTTTTTTGAATGTGTGTGAACAGTTTAGTTTCTTATTCGGGAGTCTTCTTTTTGAATGTGCGAACGATTTAGCCTCTTGTTCGGGAGTCTTCTTTTTGCATGTGCGGACCGTTTAGTCTCCTGTTCAGGAGTCTTCTTTTTTTTTTTGTGAACTTTGAGCGTGTTTTTTTTTTGGATGAACAGTTTAAGATCTTGTTCACGAGTGGATCAAGCCCCTTTTTTTGTGGTGGTGAACAGTTTAGGTTCTTGCCCAGGAGCTAATCCAGCATTTCCTCAAAGGATGTTGCCGACATCCTGACTTGCAGCACAGCTAGAAGAAGCTTGCTCGTTAGTTATTTCTTTTGAACTAGCCTCAGCCCCAGGGCCAGTGAGAATTAAGACACGCCTCTTCACTTTCAGCGAGTCATCCACCTTCACATCCAAAGTGAAAACACGCTTCATACGTGAAGGAATTGCACTTTGGACTTCATTCATTTTACCGAGGCGGTTGAACACTGAATCCTTCTTTTGGGAAGATGGTGAGTTTGATGACATCTCG
Organism: Carnegiea gigantea; assembly: GCA_029747015.1. NCBI lineage: Eukaryota > Viridiplantae > Streptophyta > Magnoliopsida > Caryophyllales > Cactaceae > Carnegiea > Carnegiea gigantea. The sequence goes on from JAKOGI010000138.1 coordinate 201,703, forward strand.
CTTATCTTGATTCTGGCGAAGACTGAGGGTTTAAGCTGCTCACCCTTCTTCAACCTATGGAAGACGGAAGGCTTCGGGGTTTTGCTATTTCCCAACCTGATAAACACAGAAGGGTCGGGAAGGCATTGGCGCGATGTTGACGGCTGCAACGTGCCGAACACCAATGCTTTTGGGTTGGTCTTAGCATTGTCACCCTCATCATTATCAACCTTCTTGACTGTGGTATATTGCGTGAGGGCTTGCTTGTCCTTATGTCATTCCAAAATCCTTACGTGCTGGGACGGTATGTAACCAAGACCAACTTTAGGCGTTCCGACATTGCCCCCTTGACTTTGTATGACCTCTTTGCATTCTGTCAAGTTCGTAGGGCTTAGCTTCGATCACATGCCTCAAAGATGTTGGCTGGCTGAAGTCATAACTGGACCTCTTCATCAACTTGTACGCATTAGGATCTAACCATTGCTGATGCGCATCTTTAACGGCTCACTTTCTTCTTGAGTGAGCCTTTAGAAGAGGCAACAAAACCAGAGAGAGAAGCGTTGGTCAATTTTTTGGGTTCGCCTTATGAACTAAAAGCACACCCTTTTCTTTGGGTATGTGCCAACTAGCTTCATCGAACTTACTTTTAATCTTGGTTGAGCCTTTAAGATTTGTACATTTAGCAAATGGAGATTCTCCATTCATGCGACGGGACTTAGGAATGTACCTAAGGACTGGCACTGCTGGATTTGTCGTGACATTTGCTTGCTTGACGGACAAGACTGAAATTGTCCACTCATTCTTTTCTTTCTGTTGTTGTTGTGGCTGGATGCTGCCATCACAACTTTCTTCAGCAGGGACATTAAACTGTTCATTTGTTTCGTTATTGTCAAATTCAGAACATGAGGTTGTGTAGACAGCCGCACTATCAAATAAGCTCCTTGTGAAATATTCCTCCGAGGCCTCCGCTGCTTCAATGAGATCTATTTTAGAATTTGACTTATCAGCCTCTTGCACTGTGATGTGGCTTACTTCTATCATTTCATCCAAATCTAGAATGATTCTTCCTTTCTTAGCCAGTCGCATGATGCGCTCCTTGAGTGTAACGCACTTATCAAGAGGGTGACTAACGATTCTATGGTACCGACAGTATTTGGGGTAGGCGGTCCTCCCAACTTCCTCTGGATGCTTTGGCTCTGGCAATTCAATGAAACCCTTCTCGAGTAAGTCATCTAGCATGCCTAACAAATCAGAATCAGGGAATGGATACTTTTTTTCTTAAAGCTCTTTTAGTATGGGACGCTTATTTGTCACAACCTTGAATGACAGACTCTTCTCGCCCCCCAGTTTTAGGTTTCCCATAACATAAATTGGCTGACTTGTAAAGGTAGACATCGCTTCTTTGGTCGTGCTCTTAGAAAGGTTAACATTCTTCTCAAATTCAACGTTGTCCTTTCTTGATTCAGTAGAACAGAAGGAGTTGCCACGATGACTAGCTATAGTCACCTCCATGTCATGCGCCTTGGTCGCCAATTCTTGAAAAGTCCTAGGTTTGCTCATTTGTCGGACGTACAGCAAGTCCCAGTGCATGCCTTGTGTGCACATTTCAACAGTGGATGCTTCGGACAGTCGATCCTTGCACTCGAGGTTAAGTGCGCGCCAGTGGTTGACGTAGTCAAGAACTGGCTCATATTTTCACTGTTTTATATTTGTCACCTCAGCCATCTTGACAACGTGCTGAGTGCTGTAGAGTCTGTTGAGGAACTCTTACTCCATTTGTTAATTCCCAGCTATCAATGGACTCAGATTCTAAGTCAGTATGCCAGTCAAAGGCAATACCTTTCAATGTCCTGACGAACTATTTCATTATAAGGTCGCCGTCAGTCCGAGCATTATTGCATATCTTAATGAAGTGCGCGACATGCTGTTTTGGATTGCCTTTCCCATCGAATTATTAGAACTTGGGAGGTTGTTAACCATACGGCATGCGAAGAGCATCAACCCTCTTAGTGTAAGGCTTGGTGTATAGGTGAGTTATGCGCGAACCTGCACCTAATTGTACCTTAACAGCATTTGCTATCAAGTCTTCAATTTGCTCAATAGTCATTGATCCAGAGGACTTGACATTTTTAAGTGCAACGCCTTTCTTTCACTGTTTCTCACTGTCAAAAGGCTCGGTATGGATGGACAATTTTCCTGACTCCTCACTTTCTGAGTTCTTCATGGAAGATTGAGCTGGCCATTTTTCTAACTTCCTAGTCAGCTTAGCAATCTTTTCTTCTTAAAGCTTGATGCGCTCTTCCTTTTCTTCATTGTCCCTGGTGAGTTTTTCTAGGATGGCCTTCATGTTAGCCATCTTCTCTTCCAAATTGGTTGTGCCTGTCATCATGGCTAGCATGACAATAGTTTTGGAGGACTCAACTTCAGTCTCTGATATGCGCACCCCTTTTGGTGAGGGTGAAGAAGAGTTACTATTGTAGTAATCTTTAACCTTGTAGACTAGAGCTTGAAGCTGGAGCTTTTGAATTTCATCCATCCAAGAGGGCGCCTTTTGTTGCGTCCTCAAGCCTTGGAGTTTGGATAGGGGCGGCGTAGTTTGCCCAGAAGCAGTCAGCGCAGCAGCTTTCGGCATATTTCTGGTCTTCAATGTGTGCGCCCGCTGGCTAGAATTGACGCTCGCTCCACAGGATATGCGCGAAAGAGATCCTGTGCTCTTCTTCTTTGAAGCTTACGCGGCAACGTTCTTTATAGCCATGTCTCTATTGAAGAAGATGTTCTTGTGACTTGAAAGTCTTGATCTTTTAGGAGAAAGAGATGAGAAGCAGAGATGTCCCACCGAGCATGCCAAATTTGTAATCACAAATTACAAAGATTGAATTTTTATAGATTTAATTTAATAAATTGGGTACAATCTCTATGAATACAATGCTCCTCTGATCTATCTGCTTTTAGGATGAATTTTTCCAACCCTTAAATCAAGGGGGTAGGAGCCTGTTTATAGGAAAGCCTCCCTCTTGAAAGTCAAGATGGGCCTTGACTTAGGTTTTGGGCTTTGACCTGGGTTTTGAGCTTTTCAATCACGCATTACCCTAGACTGCTTTGACTTTTGTTTATTTTGACTTTGACTTTGACTTTAACTTAGGAGTCTCCCGGGCTTGGGCCGAGCATTGACTTAGAAATCTCCTCGAGCTTTGACCGAACGTGGACTTGAGAGTCGTTTTGACGTTTGACTTATGAGTCGATGTAGGGCTTGACCTTTGACTTTGACTTTGATTTTGACTTTGACTTTGACTTTGACCGCGCCTTGACTTGGATGTTGTTCGGGTTTTAGGTCGTGACTTGACTTGGCAGTAGTCTTGAGCTTCGGTTTGGGCTTTGACTTGAATTTTGACTGAGTCTGGACTTGGAAATCATTTGGGCTTCATCTTGGGCTTGATTTGTGAGTTTTTTGGGCATAACTTGTGAGTCTTTGGGCTTCATTAAATTAATTAAAAGGGTTGACCTAATTAATCAATTTAACTTTCTTTTGATACAGCATAAATAAATTTTTAGTGCCTACATGACTGTGGAGGAAAGGGGGAGTAGAGAGCCTTGTTTCACGGCTGTGGTGGCCATGGCGATCAGTGATGGTGCACTAATGATGAGTTAGCAAACCAAAGGTAGCTAATGGTTAATGGAAGTGTTTTATACAAACTATCCAACACCAAGCCATAAGTCCCCTAATTCAAGATTAAGATGGGTGGTTCTCTCCCCCCTAATATTATACCCCCTTATCCATCTTTTCTCTTCATTGGTGGGGTAATTTTCCTTTTCTTTTGGGTCCCAAAAAATTGGCCTCGTTGAGACTTATAATCATTAATGACTAAAGCAGTTTCTAGTTTCATAGCTATTTATTTTTTTTTTTTTGGATAAGGAAAATGTAATATATTATAAATGGGTATTAGAAGGACGAATGTTAAGCTAACATCCTACAAGAGATTATATGCATCTGAAATACAAACTACCCACACACTCGACCACATGAAAAGAGGATGAGCAAATCCACTTGTTATACGTTATACCAAAATTAGAGTCTTGAAGAAATTATCTTTTAAGTGCCCAAGAGGAGTTCTGAGCCATTGAACACTCTTGGATTTCTCTCTTTAAGTACTCCAAAAAATCACATGAGGTATAATCATGGCCTTCTTCTTCTTCACCTTTCTATCAAGGAAACCCTCAGAACCTTGCAGATGCTTCCTAATGGACTTGGAAGCGATCCAAGATATGCCCAAGTAATTGAATGCAAGTTCCCAAAGAGCCCTAGTAAATCGACAATGATGCAACAAATGATCTGTAGATTCATAGTCTCCTTTGCATGTAAGTTTCACAGCTATTCATTTCTAATGACAATATAAAAATTTTGGCATTACCTATATTAGGTCATTTTGGTACATATGCTCAGTAATTAAGTATTGGGAGTACTTCTTTCTTAAAAAGGGTGACTTTCTATTTACAAAGGTACAAATGGGATGGAGGGGATCACATTCCGAAAATTTAAGTAATTTTGTGTATGCTTATGTAATTGGTTGATAACACTTGATATGTATGTGGTTATAAAGATTGGACTGATTAAGGAAACTTAACTTGGTTTTAGACTAGGATTATAAACCTCTTAGATTTAAGTTTGCTAACAAGAGGGCATGTTATGAAAGTGAGCCTTGGTTGAGCTTCTTGGATAGGAAAGAAGATGTTTCAAATAAGGTCACTTACGGTTTTATGTCGAATTGAACTCTTGAGCCGGTCCCTATTTGCGAAATATATACATACTCATGTATGGAATTAAGTTCTTTAGCTCTAAAACCTAGAACACCCATTCCTCTCAACACACCCTCCCTTCACCAACATAGAAGAAGGGGATATTTATAGATTGGTTCAGAGGAGCCTAACTCTATGCTTCTATATTTGAATGTGTATCGATAGGGCAGCTGTAATGCCCCCAAAATGTTAATAACATGATTTACAAAAAACTGCAACGGAAGACTTAATAATAAAAGGCGCTAACGCCGTCCTGATAAAGACAAGGCTCATTGAAACCATTTAATCTTGCAACTCATGTTCATAATCACAAAATCTATTAACTGAGACACTTCAAGACTAAATTCCATAATAATCCAACTTTAATATTATCGACTTGATCATACCATGTGCTAACTCACACCCCACACTACACCAGTATATTGAATATATACCCAACTTGACCTTGAGGTTGATTCCAACATTCACGCTATACTGAATCCACTGTGAGCATTTGATGACTTCCAAAAGGACTTGCTAAAATGAGAAACATGTGATACTTCACCACCTAAAATGAAAAATATGAAAACAATTCGAAAATGTGAGCAAACACTCAGTACATGCACTCCTAAATTGTAAAATGAGCATAAAAACACTATTGATGGGTACCCGCTTTTGTAACTCATTTAGTTCGCAATAACAATGAAAATAAAAGTAATATGAAACCAAATTGCTCATTATTATCTGGATGTGAATCCCTTGCAATGATATGATCTATACATAGGTGTACACCTACCAATCCGATCAAGAGTTAGTCTGAAGCCGCGTGGATAAATGATGGGCTGACGCCATATAGATGATAACTGATGAGGTCACAAGTTAAATGGAAAATCACTGTATAAACTGATTCATTGATAAACTCATTAAGAGTTGTAACCTAATAAACATGTTCTGCTTTCTGAAGATACAGGCAATGGACGTACCTTGATTCTTTAAAAATGTCATCTGACTTGATACAAGTCATCTGTTTCATAAATGTCATATGACTTGATAAATATGTTCTGACTTGATAACACTTATGTATAACAGGAAACAATAGCCAGGCCTCGACTCTGTTTCATAAATGTCATTGTAAGTATGTGTAGTCAGTAAATGATCTTTACTCACATAATTGAGTAAGTAAAAGTATGTGTAATAGAAATTGAGTAATTAAATGATATACATAACTTGGGTATTTCAATATAACTTCAAAACTAAATTGATGAAGGTAATTAAATTTGATATAAAGTAAATAAAAGTAAAATAGTCCACAATGAGATAAATGAGGTTACAAAGGAAAAGGCCTTGATGGTGACAATTGACAGAGTTGTTGTGACCTTTTCTGAAATAGGTTGCTGATACAAGCTTAAGGCTCGCTGATGTACAGCTTGGTTGAAGATAAAAATAAGTACACTAGATTGGCTTGATAAATAATTTGATACATTCTGAATTGAGTAAGTAATAGAGGTTTGAGACCAAGAGAGATACATCTTGGTTCAAAATAGCATAAACTGCAATAACTTGGTGTGATAAATATGGTTTCTGAGTCACAACTCTCTCCACTTCTCATATTTCATTCATAAATCAATTAGATATATAATCCCACCACAAATGAATCACCGAACTCAATATTAGCTATTAAGCTCACTAAACTTGGTATTTTCTTTAAAAAATTCATAAATAATTCAAAGCTCATAAACAAGCTCCCAAATTGTATACTTATCTTTTTCTTTCTCATTAATCAAGCTAAAAGCTCCATAAAAGTCCATAAATATTCATTTCCCCCTTAAATGACCTTACTTGACCCAAAATACACAAAATGAGTGCATGATCAATCTCACTCAATCTTTATTATTGGTCTTTGCACAATTACTTAAAATAATTCCAAAAATCACCAAACCAAAAATACTCAACCAAAATTCACGAAATATTATGGGAAATTCAAAAATAATATGAACAGTCTACAGTAAAATTTTCAAAATTTTTCTCCAAGTATACACTGCACAGAAATTGCAGTAACAGCCGAATTTGCACCAAAGCATGTCAGTTGACTTCCAAGATTCACAAATTTCACCCTTGACCTCAAATGAAGACCTAAAACCCTAATATGAAAATATTAAGAAGTTCAAAAAAACTTTTATTTACAACAAAAGACGTGATTACCACAATAGGGTTACCAAAATGGAGCTAGAACACAAGTATATCAGTTTTGGTTCCATTATGCACAGTTTTGGTAAAATGACCATAACTTTTTCCACAGACCTCACATTAAAACAATTCAAAAGCCATTTCAAAGGTAACACACTGAACTATTTACCCACCAAAAATCATAATTTTTTCATTATCCGATCATTACCAGTTTAGTCCCGAAGTCTATCCTGTTTTTTTGAAATTTTCAGCCCTCACTGTTTTAGCTTTTCCCTCTCTTTTCACATAAATCCCCACTTGAAATCATTCCAAATAACCAAAAGCATCATCATAATCATCAATAAAACTAAATATTACAAGATTAAAGACAAATCAATCCATAAATATGGTTTTAACTTAAGCTTGCATGAACATGATCATCCCTAAACCCGAGCATGATTCAAGCTCAACTCCACCATGATTAACACCGAAATAACTCTTATTTTTTATCAAAATATCATGATCAATGACCATAAATATCAAAACAACAATCAAAACTAAAATAAAAATCAAAACCAACAAGATCAAGTTCAAGATTACTCACTTTGAGCATGGAAAAAGTAGAGATGGTAGTGATGCTTGGTTGTTTTAAGGAGTGGGGATGGTGGCTAGGGGGTACTAGGATGTTGGGGGAGGTCAAAGGTGACCAAAAACTGGCCAGAATAGTGCTGGAATAGTGCTGGCCGTGTAGAGGTAGAGAGAAGAGAGAGGAGAGAGAAAATGGGTTTGGAGTTTTGGTTGTGAATTTTTGACTTATGAAACACTTGGGTGAAATTTTATCTAGAAAAGTAACTATTTAACTAACCATAGTTAAACTTAATCATGGTAATTAGTTAGGTTAAAAATGCAAACTTGTTGGGCTTCAAGTTGGGTCGAAATAAGTTGGGTTCGAAAATAAAACACTTCGTAACGATAACGTTTTTATGTAACTCAAAATTAAATTTTTACAAGATTATAAAAATAAAACTAATAATAATAACAATAATAATAACAATAATAATAATAATAATAATAATAATAATAATAATAATAATAGTGATAACAATAATAATTTCTTAAACCATAATTATCGGGGTCTACTATCGATTCACCTGATATTTAATTTATCCACAAAACTTGAATTAACAATTAATGAAACTTGAATTGCAAAATGGAACCCAAATAAAATATCGCGCAACCGGGATGATTAAATAAGATAAATGAAAGCGGAAAATTTAAATGACATAAGGTAATTCTATAAATATATAAATTGAGTGTAATTGAATTAATTAACATGACTTGGTTAAACGAATAATCATGAGTGATTAAATCCATAAATATGATAAATTAAATGAATAAATGTGATTAATTAAATAAATAAATATGATTTAAATAAATAAATATGGGTTAGGGTAGAGTTATTACAGTATTCCCCTCTTAAAGAGTTTCGTCCTCGAAGCTTATGACACTTGCCAAATGTATGCAATGCTGCTTTAAAAACACATGGGCCATTGGTTCCCATTACTTTCCTCTGAAGAGATATAATTTGCCCAATGTACTCTGACTAAGGGTGTCTACGTATTGTATAACTGCTTAATCCCATGTTTTAGTAGTAGATCACGATACTTCTCGCACAATAGCCTCAATGAACTCAATTACTTTGATTCAAAATTGATATTCTCTTCAAAAGAAAAGAACCTTGTTACTAGTGAGGAGGTGCTCCCTACTGATTCATCACCTTGTCCACTAATAAAAACTGTTGTATACCCTGATAAAAACTCTAATACTATTACAAGCTATAAAACACGTTATATACATGTTCGGGTTCAACAGGTATGATGTATAAAATCACCCAAATGACCAAGCTAAGTATTTTTGTGGTTTTTGTAATTGAGAAAACAAGAAAAGTCAAAAGGATAGTTCAAGGACTCGACAAGAGATAATCCAAATGGAGCCACTCAAGCCAAGGACTTAGGCAATCCCTTAAATCAATTAGGATACAGAATTTAATCACCACCTAATTGGGATAAAGGGACCTAGAACACCACTTGAGAGAGCCACTTCTCAATATATAGAACTAGGGATTTTGAGAAAAGAGTATTCAACTCAAATCTGAATTGTACTTTTTACTTGATGAATGACTTGATTTGATGCTAAGCAACTCAATTTATGGCCTTTATATAGGGTAGGCCTTACATAATGAAAAGACATAACATTTCACGAAAAGATGTAAAGGAAAAAACAAAAAAAACAAGTACACTTTGCTGCTTGCTTCATTCGGATGCACCTAGGATGAAAAGGTGTGTCTCTTGGTGACTTTAGGCGTGAAAAAGAGGTAGCAGCAAACGGAGATCCATGCACCTTTTAATTGACACATTCAGACCTTGTTAGGGGAGAAGGAACTCAGTTTTGTAGGAGGAACAATGCACCAAGGCTGAAATGAGAGAGAAAGAACCATGTTCACACGTTTTGTAATTAATGCATTCACACGTGCAGCAAGTCCAACTTCCAGGAGGCATATCTCTCTGAATACTCAGCCAAATTCGGTGATCTTAGGCTTGTTGGAAAGCTCAGGATGTCTAGTTTCGAGAGAATGTAAGTTTGCTGAAATTGGACCAGTCTAGTAAACGTTATGGCCCAAAGCGTGAAGACTATCCAAACTATCCTGGGCTAAAATACCGTGAGCTTGTGGGCTTTATTTGACCAACCAAATGAACTCCAAATAATACGTGGTTGGTCTTGTTGAAAAGCTTATTCTTTAAGATTGAATAAGGGGAAGACCTTCATGAGAAATGCCCATTATTTCTTGCTAAAACAGACACACAAAACCGGATATGTGTTTGGTCAAACTGGGCATGAAAAGGGGGCTGTGATTTAAGGCATTTCGGACCATGGTTGTGATCTTCTTGGCCTCCTTGGCCTTCTTCTGACTTCCTTGACTTCTCTAGAGGCATTAGGATTTTGGGCATGATGGTCTCCATTATTGAAATGCAAGGTACTCTTGATCCCCATTTGGAAAAACCGTTTGGAAAAGGCACTTTGAAGTTCAAATAAAACTCCATAAAGTGTCTTTTGTCATAAAATTCAAATATTGGAACCAAAGAGGAGCCTTGCCATGCATGAACTTGTTTGAAACTTACCTCCCTTGAAGTTGAGCTTAAAGAATAAAAATGATCCCCTTGAAAATATACATCAATCCCTCTCTCTTCGAAAAGAATTTTCCTCAATTCTTGTTGTGAATGAGGCCATTCTTCTGGAAGCAAGAGTTGCTTAAATTCTTTAGCAACCCAACAAGGCTTTAACTCGGGCACTTCGAGTTCTTCAACTTCATGCTCTTCAATTCTTGGGGGTACGTTCCAACTCTCCTCATTATCTACTTCATCATAGGCATTAAAGATGGGAGGTAGATCAAAGTCAACGTCACTATTTTCTTAATAAGGGCCTTCTCCATTTAAGACAAATGGATAGCTAACTTCTTTTTCTTCCTTCATGGCTGCTTCCCATTCGGTCAAGGTGATGAATTCCGTGTTGGGGTAGTTCGAGGGTGCATGACCAAAGCCTTGACACTTAGAACACCTTTTGATGCTCATGCTAGAACTCATGGTAGGACCTGATGTGTTTGAGGCTGATTTGTGGATGTGTTTGGGTTTGGAAGCTTGGTCAAGTAGGCAACCTAGGCTCTGATACCAAATGATGTATATAAGAACACCCAAATGACCAAGCTAAGTATTTTTGTGGTTTTTGTAACTGAGAAAACAAGGAAAGTAAAAAGGATAGTTCAAGAACTCGACAAGAGATAATCCAAATGGAGCCACTCAAGCCAAGGACTTGGGTAATCCCTTAAATAAATTAGGATACAGAATTTAATCACCACCTAATTGAGATAAAGGGACCTAGAACACCACTTGAGATAGCCACTTCTCAAGATACAGAACTAGGGATTTTGAGAAAAGAGTATTCAACTCAAATCTGAATTGTACTTTTTACTTGATGAATGACTTGATTTGATGCTAAGCAACTCAATTTATGGCCTTTATATAGGGTAGGCCTTACATAATGAAAAGACATAACATTTCATGAAAAGATGTAAAGGAAAAAACAAAAAAAACAAGTACACTTTGCTGCTTGCTTCATTCGGATGCACCAAGGATGAAAAGGTGTGTTTCTTGGTGACTTTAGGTGTGAAAAAGAGGTAGCAGCAAAAGGAGATCCATACACCTCTTAATTCACACATTCAGACCTTATTAGGGGAGAAGAAACTCAGTTTTGTAGGAGGAACAATGCACCAAGGCCAAAATGAGAGAGAAAGAACCATGTTCACACATTTTGTAATTAATGCATTCACACGTGCAGCAAGTCCAACTTCCAGGAGGCATATCTCTCTGAATACTCAACCAAATTCGATGATCTTAGGCTTGTTGGAAAGCTCAGGATGTTTAGTTTCCAGGGAATGTAAGTTTGCTGAATTTAGACCAGTCTAGCAAAAGTTATGGCCCAAAGCGTGAAGACTATCCAAACTATCCTGGGCTAAAATACCGTGAGCTTGTGGGCTTTATTTGACCAACCAAATGAACTCCAAATAATACGTGGTTGGTCTTGTTGGAAAGCTTATTCTTTAAGATTGAATAAGGGGAAGACCTTTATAAGAAATGCCCACTATTTCTTGCTACAACAGACACACAAAACCGGACATGTGTTCGATCAAACTGGGCATGAAAAGGGGGCTGTGATTTAAGGCATTTCGGACCATGGTTGTGATCTTCTTGGCCTCCTTGGCCTTCTTCTGACCTTCCTTGACTTCTCTAGAGGCATTAGGGTTTTGGGCATGATGGTCTCCATTATTGAAATGCAAGGTACTCTTGATCCCCATTTGGAAAAACCGTTTGGAAAAGGCACTTTCAAGTTCAAATAAAGCTCCATAAAGTGTCTTTCGTCATAAAATTCAAATATTAAAACCAAAGAGGAGCCTTGCCATGCATGAACTTGTTTGAAACTTACCTCCCTTGAAGTTGAGTTTAAAGAATGAAAATGATCCCCTTGAAAATATACATCAAGGTAGGTGCAGTCAACAAGCTACAGGATTTAACCTTTCAATGAATCATAAGGCCCCATGTAATTGGTCCATAATTGTCCTTGGATAGTCGGTCTTTTACTATCTTGACTAGAAAAGCATTTTGAAATACTTCATAACCCATTTGAGACTTTAGTTATTTCTTTATTTTGCCAGCACAACTCTTTTGTCAACCTTATATCACCTCAACATCTACTTAAATTTTCCCTCTTAATGCTTGCTTGGGTTAGCTCTGACCTTATATTCAATGTTTCTTCTGGCTCACTCCAATATAATTAGATAGTGCTTGAGATTATACGCTTATCAAAAGGTCCTCATCTGATATTTGTAATGCATCACATGATCTCCCCTCATCAGACTACTCAAGGATCTACTCTCGGTCGATAATGGGCAATGAAATGACCATGGTTAGGGATGAGAGTGATGAAATTCTTAGCCAAGCGAATCACTGCATACAAAAGAAATGAACAATAAGACTAGAAAAGGCTAATAATGGAAAGATTATCATGGGGTGGTTAAAATAAAGATAACCATAAGTGTATCATGAATTTTGAAATATAATGCTACAAGAATTGTGGTTTATAAATATGGACCATAAAGGGTCTAATAAATAATCAACTAAGGAGAAAGATGGCATGGTTATACTTAGAAAAACTGATGAATTAGAAACAAGATGACAAGCAATTGAGCTTCAACTAGGTGACTTTATAGCCACAAGCAACAAGATAAGTGCAATAGATAGATGGGACAAGCAATGTGTGATAAATAGATAGATAGATTGGATAAGCAAAGTGCAATAGATAGACAAATAGATTGGACAAGCAAAGTGTAATAGATAGATAAATGGATTGGACAAGCAAAGTGCCAATGGATAGATAAATAGATTGAGCAAGCTACAATAGGAACATGCCTTTACTCATATGAAGTTAATTCGAATACAACAATAAGATTAAATAGAGAATGCAAAAGTTTATTTATCAGAATATAAGATATATGTGTGGGAGTTGAAGTTCAAAATAAAGAGAGTAAGGGGATTATGATAATCGTAACCACCCATACCAATGAGAGTTGAATTACATTATGAATTCAGAATAAGTTATGCGAGCTTATCATTGTGAATAAATGAGATGTAAGGTAGATGTGTGAATCAGCTCTCAACGGTATGAACTATAACCCATGATTATGAAATAAAGATGGTGAAGGTCGAGAGCACTGGAATGTTGACAACCATACAAGATTGAACAAAAAATGTATTGCACGTTTAACAATGGATTTGCAAAGACATGGAAGATCATGCTAATAGGAAATATCGGGTTGAAATGCAAGGGAGATTAAACAATATTGGATAGTATCAAGTTTTGAAGATGAGACAAGCAAACAATTTCAAGAATTATTATAAAAAGGTATTCTTGCAAAAGATAAAATATCGTTGCATGGTTTAGGTGTGATATCCGGACCACAAATCATTCCTGGAAAAGACTTTTGTTATTGGCAGTTAATCCCATAAATCATTTATTCAAGATATAGGGAACTTGTTTTTGATAGCGATCTTATTCAACTCTCTATATGCAATACACAACCATAAGGTTCTGCCTTCCTTCTTCACACATATAAAACTAGGGTTTCCCACAGGGACACACTCGATCAAATAACTCCCTTCTGTAACAACTCATCTCACTAAAGCTTTAGTTCCTTGAACTCTGCTAGGGGTCATGTGATAGGGGCTCTAAAAATGGATTGAGCACCTAGAACTAGGTTGATCCGAAAATCAATGTTTCTTAGGGAAAAATAGTCCTAAAAGTCCTCAGATGAAACATCTGTAAATTCACAAGTTGCAATTATGGATATGTATATGCCGAGTGTGATTGGCATATCACTAATATTCAATGCATTACTGACACGATAACTCACTTGCATGCACAGTGTAATTAGGGCAGAAATAGGTAGAAACACACGTCTAGTCTTTCCACATTTTCTTAAACTAGCCTTAAGATCTTTACAAGTCATCTTCTATAAGTACACAATCAATTCATCCCCATGATGACAATAAGGTCTGCTAATCAAACTAGATTGAAAGCCCAATGAATATGTTTCCAGCAATACTAATAGAGACATATTTATAAAAGATAGCATATTCAATTGCTTACTGGTCTCAGTACATTTAAAAGTCAGGGGGATGATTTAAAGTGTAAAGAGATGCAACCACACCATAAGCTCTTGCAAAGATACTTCTTTATTGGTTATAAAGAACAGACATGTAAGTTGAATGAATGAAAGGACGAAGAATCGTAATGAAAGAGATAAGGCATACAAATGTCCTGCATATACAAGACATGCAGTTTATTCATAATGGTCATGATAGCAAACTAAATGAATGATGTTATGAAATTGAGAGGGAGTATTAAGTACTGAAGGTGAAGAAATCTAACAGATTACCAAAGTGGCTTTTGAAAAGTCATACGGTATCCGTATGCGAGTAAAATGATGAAGATAAGGGTCAACAGGACCAAAAGGGAAATTTTGTTCATCTGGCATTTGAAAGGACAATACGTCAAGATGAACGAGTCAGTCTCATGACTGAATATGATGACATCCATCAATAACACATTTTGCAGTAAATGCAAGCCTTGGATAGGCATATAAACTTCAAAACTGGTGATAGATGGAAATATAAAGATAGACTGTACTAGTAAAGAAAGGATTACCAAAATAACTTGAGTAATGGCATGCAGTCACGGACATTAAGTAGTATGCCAGCATGACATTATGGTGGTGTAGAAATACGAACAATATGAATACATTTAATTATTGAAAAGGCATTCAATAACTGGGTCTAAAACAACCAAAGGCTTTGCAAGTACTAAATGAATAGTGCCTAAATAGAAGCAAGGAGTCAAAGTATGTGAGAGTAAAAATATGAACATAGTGGTGACTGAACTGTAAGTAGAATGGATCAAATATGATTAGGAAGAACTGCAAATCATGCAGTACTGCATACCGGGGGTCATTATAGTCTCCATTATGAAAATAGAGAATTAAATGGTTATGATTGTCAGGATTTGAATCACCTATAAGAAAGGTTGCTCAGATGTGTTTGAAGAAGTCCCCACATACCACATATGAGAATTTCCATAAACACTCTATCACAAATCAAGAGAGTGTTAGTGGCAAAGAAATAATACCTTTGAATAATTCAAGGTAAGTAGGATAGAAATAAGTCAATGACAGGAAGTAATGGGAGTATTGCTGATGTAAGGTCTTAGTGTCAAGACCAGATAATTCTTATGCATTATAGCTTAATCTTACTTGTACCACACATATAATGCCAAGTAGCACACCATAGGCTACTAATTGTTGTTACCATGCATAAGCACTCATTGTAGTATTCATCTCATACTGGTTCACCTCAAAGATATTACCCCACAAGGCATTTCCTCATTTAGAGGTTTACATCTAACTTGACACTGCATTAATCCCTTAAGAAGTTACAAATGGCATTCCCACATCGGGTTTCAACCCTCATTGTACCTAAGATTAGGTATATTAACACATCTCAATAAAACTCTCAAGTCCTGGGAAAAAATGGACAGAGTTTTGCCTAAAAACTGACTAAAACCCGGCTTAAAGCCTTACAATAGATACCTGAAATGGAGAGAAACACTTCAGTAGCTCAACGGCCACACGCCAGAGTTCATAACTCAACGGGTCACACACCAGAAGTGCACGATTGCCAAAAAAAAATTTAAACAAATAAGATAAATGAAACATACAATATAACTCCCAGATAAATGAGGGCATGCCTCACTAATAGCTGACCGAAATGGTTCCACACTCCACTATGCTAATGCTTAAATCTCAGGATATCACCAAATGATTGAGTTACCCAAACGGAAATGGTTCCTCCATATATGCCCATACCTATGAACTTATAGTCAATAGCTCATTTAACTGGTCCAACATAACATCATATACACCTTGATAGCTAACTCATAAACACTTGATAGCTCACAGTAGCCCTTCAAACCTTAGCTCTTATACCAAATCTATAATGCCCCAAAAATGCTAATGATATGATTTACGAAAAACTGCAGTGAAAGACTTAATAATAGAAAGTGCTACCGCCATCTTGATAAGGACAAGGCTCACTGAAACCATTTAATCTTGCAACTCATGTTCACAATCAAAAAATCTATTAATTGAAACACTTCAAGGCCAAAGTCCATAATAATTCAACTTCAATACCATCAACTTAATCATACCATGTGCTAACTCGCACTCCACACTATACAAGTATATTGAATATAAGTCCAACTTGACCCTAAGGTTGATTCCAACATTCATGACATGCTGAATCTACTGTGAGCATCTGATGACTTCCAAAAGGGCTTGTTAAAAGGAGAAACATGTGATACTTCATCACCTAAAATGGAAAATATGAAAACAATTCGAAAATATAAGCAAACACTCAGTACATGCATTCCTGAATTGAAAAATGAGCATAGAAACACTGCTGATGTGTACTCGCATTTGCAACTCATTTAGTTCGCAATAACAATGAAAATATAAGTAATATGAAACTGAATTGCTCATTATTATCTGGATGTAAACCCGTTGTAATGATATGATCTATACATATGTGTACACCTTCCAATCCGATCAAGAGTTAGCCTAAAGCCGCGTGGGTAAATGATGGGCTGACGCCCTATAGATGATAACCGATGAGGTCACAAGTTAAATGGCAAATCACTGTACAAACTGATTCATTGATAAACTCATTAAGAGTTATAACTTGATGAACATGTTCTGCTTTCTGAAGATATAGGCAATGGATGTACCTTGAGTCTTTAAAAATGTCATCTGACTTGATACAAGTCAGCTGTTTCATAAATGTCATCTGACTTAATAAATATGCTCGGACTTGAAAACACTTATGCATAATGGGGAACAATAACTAGGCCTCAACTCTGTTTCATAAATGTCATTGTAAGTATGTGTAGTCAATAAATGATCTTTACTCACATAATTGAGTAAGTAAAAGTATGTGTAACAGAAATTGAGTAATTAAATGATATACATAACTTGGGTATTTAAATATAACTTCAAAACTGAATTGATGAAAGTAATTAAATTTGATATAAAGTAAATGAAAGTAAAATAGTCCACAATGAGATAAATGAGATTACAAAGGAAAAGGTTTTGGTGGTGACAATTGAGAGAGGGGTTGTGACCTTTTCTGAAATAGGTTGCTGATACGGGTTTAAGGTTCGCTGATATATAGCTTGGTTCAAGATAAAACCGAGTACACTAGATGGCTTGATAAATAGATTGGATACATTCTGAATTGAGTAAGTAATAGAAGTTTGAGACCAAGAGAGATACATCTTGGTTCAAAATAGTATAAACTATAATAACTTGGTTTGATAAATATAATTTCTGAGTCACAACTCTTCCCACATCTCATATTTTATTCATAAATCCATCAGATATAGAATTCCACCTCAAATGAATCATTGAACTCAATAGAAACTATTAAGCTCACTAAACTTGGTATTTTCTTTGAAAAATTCATAAATGATTCAAAGCTCATAAACAAACTCCCAAATTGTATCCTTGTTCTTTCTCATTAATCAAGCTAAAAGCTCCATGAAAGTCCATGAATATTTATTTCCCACTTAAATGACCTTACTTGACCTAAAATACACAAAATGAGTGTATGATCAATATCACTCAATCTTCATTATTTCTCTTTACACAATTACTCAAAATGCTTCTAAAAATCACCAAACTCAAAATACTCCACTACAATTCATGAAATATTATAGGAAATTTGAAAATATTGTGGACAATCTACAGTAAAAGTTTCAGAAGTTTCCTCCAAGTATACGCCACACAAAAATTGAAATAAGAGCCCAATTTGCACCAAAGTAGGTTAGTTCACTTCAAAAATTCATAACTTTCCCTCTTGACCTCGAATGGAGACCTAAAATCCTAATATATAAAGATTAAGAAGTCTCAAAAAACTTTTAATTACAACACAAGACATGATTCCCACAAAAATGGGGTTAGAACACAAGTGTATCAGTTTTGGTAAAACGGCCATAACGTTTTGCACAGACCTCATAGTTAGGCAATTTAAAAGCCATTCAAAAGCTAACACACTGACCTATCTACCCACTAAAAATCATAAGTTTCCCATGGGCTGATCATTACCAGTTTAATCCCAAAGTCTACCTTATTTTTTGAAATTTTCAGCCCTCACTGTTTTAGCTTTTCCCTATCTTTTCACACAAATCCTTACTTAAAATCATTCCAAATCACCAAAATATCATCGTAATCATCAATAAAACTAAAGATTACAAGATTAAATACAAATCAATCCATAAATATGGTTTGAACTTAAGCTTGCATGAACATGATCATCCCTAAACCCTAGCATGATTCAAGCTTAACTCCACCATAATCAATACCAAAATAACTCTTATTTCTTATCAAAACATCATGACCAATGATAACAAACATCAAAACAAGAATCAAAACTAAAATAAAAATCAAAACCAAAATGATCAAGTTCAAGATTACTCACTTTGAGCTTGGAAAAACTAGAGATACTAGTGATGCTTGGTTGTTTTGAGGAGTGGGGATGGTGGCTAGTGGCACTAGGATGTTGGGGGAGGTCAGAGGTGACCAAAAACTGGCCGAAACAGTGCTGGATAGTGCTGGCCATGTAGCGGGAGAGTGAGAAGAGAGAGAGGAGAGAGACAATGGGTTTGGAGTTTTGGTTGGCTGAAATTTTATCTAGAAAAGTGACTATTTAGCTAACCATGGTTAAACCTAATCACGGTAATTAGTTAGGTTAAAAATGCAAACTTGTTGGGCTTCAAGTTGGGTCAAAATAAGTTGGGTTCGGAAATAAAACACTTCGTGACGATGACGTTTTTATGTGACTCAAAATTAAATTTTTGCAAGGTTATAAAAATAATAATAATAATAATAATAATAATAATAATAACAATAATAACAATAATAATAATAATAATACTAATAATAATAATAATATCTTAAACCGTAATTATCGAGGCCTACTATCGATTCACTCGATATTTACTTTATCAACAAAACTTGAATTAACAATCAATGAAACTTGAATTGCAAAATGGGACCCAAATAAAATATCCCCCAACCGGGATGATTAAATACGATAAATGAAAGCGAAAAATTTAAATGACATAAGGTAATTCGATCAAAATATATAAATTGAGTGTAATTGAATTAATAAACATGATTTGGTTAAGCAAGTAACCATGAGTGATTAAATCCATAAACATGATAAATTAAATGAATAAACATGATTAATAAAATAAATAAATATGATTTAAATAAATAAATATGGGTTAGGGTCAGGTTATTACAGCACTAACAAACCCGAGCTTGAATGCACCCCTTTGATTCCTATAAGGGTGTATTGGCATAGACCAAATCTATGGACATGTGAAATTTCCTTGAACATAGAGACCACATATTTGGTGGTAATAGATATAACAATTCTAGGAAATTAATACTCGTAAATTACTTAAACAACCATCTTTATCACAGACAACATAACTATAAATATGTACTGGAGCCAACAGTCCACATTGAGAAGAAGAGCATTCCCTATAATGTGTAATCCAATTTTGTTAGAATCAAAATCTTAGTTAGAATCAATGAGGGGTTCTTACAATCAGAATCATGGAATCAGATTGAGGATCATAAGACTCTAATATTTGGCTAGAATAGTGAAAATTATTTTCATAAGAATAGTAATCTTAACAAATATCCACAAAGATTGTAGAAATTCAACTTAACTATATTTTGTGGGCAATTTTGAAACAAAATATATATTATTAGAATAATTTCTTGATTACAACTAAGTATGAGCACCCGGTGAAATTTATTTTGGATCATGGATCAAATCGCAAGATTGTAGAATCATGTTATGATGACACCATACGTTTTTTTTTTGACCTAATTAAGATCATAAGATCCTAATTACTTTAAGATTCTAGTGGGAGTTGGATCGTTGGAGGGTTTTTAGATCGTAGAATCATAAGATCATAAGATTCAGATCAGGAGTTTAATAACTATGGTGTAATCCCTTTGGAAATGCTATGAATTAAGAGCAGCTGTTATATGGTGCACCTAAAGGTACACCGTACACACTATACAACATACGCTAAGCAATATTCTATTTTACAATAAATATTATTGTATTCTACATTGATTTCGCAGTTTTTTTAAATTTTTTTGCAACATTTGATTAGTTTTTCTTCCTAGAAAATATGTTCCATTATACAGCATCCTACTTTTTAAAAAAAAAATTTTTTTTTTCAAAACTTGCTTAGTTTTCTTTTTAAGAAAAAACTATGTTTTCTATTGTATACTAAATATCGTTTTGTCATACACTACATACTATTCTATTATACACTAAACACCATTATATTCTACATTGAAACAGTAGACAGCATCTAATATTTTGGTATTGCTTAGTTGTTACTTTAATGAAAATTAAAGTACGTTTGTTGTGGCTGAAAATATACTCCGGTTTAAACCTAGAGTTATTTTGGTGTTCATTAGTTTATATTTTTGTTTAGTTGTTACTTTAGTGCTTCAAAATAGCATATATCATATTCATGTGCCTGCGGGTGTACAGTATAATTTTCCAGATACTCACATGTCCCCTAAGTCACATTTTGATTGTTTTAACGGTTTAAGGAAAACTGTTAGGGAAAAAAGATTGAAGGTCCCAAAGTGAGAAGATAGGAAGTTAGAATTTGAAAAGATGACATTATCAAATGGTAAAGAATATGGAGAATACAATCATGTGGTGAATCGTGGATGGTTAGGCTACTAGATGCACCTAATCAAGATGGCACTGATGATTGAGATGATGGCGCTAAAGGAGGGCTATCTAAAACCTATGACTAAAACTACTTAGATGGTTTAGAGATCTCACTTGTTGTAGTCACATCATACAAAAATAATTAAAAAGGAGATGGAGAATTCAACTCAACCTCTTTTTCTTTTTTATTTTTTGTAATCATTGTTAAATTATATCAATTATTCTAAGACTTTGTGGGGAGACAAAGAATTGTGGAAAACTCTATGATGATTGATTTTTTTTTTTCAACTACCATAATTAACTTCCACATCAGCTGTTGATATTTGGAAACAAAATCCCAGCCTTTGGTTTGTTTTTTAGAGTTACCTTATGTATTCGGTTGTAAATAACTATCCGCTTCTTCTTCTTTTTTTCTTTTTTCCTTGGTTCCCTTTTTAACAATGGCTATTGCCAACTGCTTCATTCTCTCTCATCTTTTTGGCAGTCTTACTCATCTTTCTTCAGCTTTAGATGAGAGAATAAACTAAAACTAATTGAAGATAATTTCCAATCGTTTAAAGTACATAAATTTAGATCCGATTCACTGCTAAGAACAACACCATCCCCTTCAATGCCACCTTCGTCAAATCCCAAAAGACAATTTCCCTTTATCCTCAATTCATCTTCTTTATGTGTTACATCCTCAAATACTTGAGCACTGGACTTTGCAGTACCTGCCACACCTCTTTCTCGCACCCAAGCCTCCCCATTGATTCCCATTGAAATTCCGTAACATGATACACTCTAATGAGAGGGGGAGAGGGGAACCATTTCAAAGATATCCATGATTAGGGAAGAAGAAACCTCCATTAGCTAAAGAGGTCCAAAGGTCTAGAGGAGAGAGAAAGGGGAAAAGAAAAAGAAGATTGATTGGGTCCTTGTGATCATTTTGATAGAGGGGTTGCAGCGGAAAAGGCTCGACGGAAACCTTCTTAGGGGCAGAGGAGCCTCACTAGCTGAGTGGGCGGAGATTTCTAGGTGCTTGGCTTTCAATTTTGATAGCTATAGAGGAGAAACAGATAGAGGAAGAGAGGCTGTAACAGAAATAGTGAGGTTAACTGGCTATATGGGTTATAGGTAATCATCATCAATGGTCCAAATTAGTTTATTTAATATCAAGGGTTAGAATTTGTCAATTATAGTAATTTAAATTTGTTTCAGTTATGGTAGAATTTTCAAAGAATTATACTTTATAATTTACACAAAGCATCACTTAGTGGAATATTTTAATGTCCAAAAACATTAGACAAAGGGATTAAAATTTAAATATGAGCTTGCAATTTGAGATTATAATAAAGGACTGTATGTAGCAAAATGAAAAACCAATAACTTTCCCAAACTAAAAATAGGAAATGGAATGTTTGAAAGTAAAAATACTTCTTTCTATTGGAGATCACCATTGTCTTCTATTTAAAAATTTCTGCAAACAAATTAATCAAATTGTCTGATTCTTTGCACAAATTTGAGTTTTTGAACAACAATTTATCAAAGTCCTTTTATAAATAGAGAAAAGCATAGAAGAAAAATTACGAAACCTAGAGATTACAAATGGACCGTTGATGCTTACAAAGCCTAGTGATTACAAATGGACCGTTGATGCTCTTAAAATTAGTCAAATTGTATGATTCTCTGTGCAAATTTGAGTTTTTGAGCAACAATTTATCAAATTAGGGTGAGCATGAGGGAGGGAAGACAAAACTTCCATAATATATTAATCAAATTGTCGAATTCTCTGCACCAATTTAAGTTTCCAAAGAATAATTTGACAAACTCGAGCCTTTTGTAAATAAAAAAGCAGGAAAGGGAAATTACAAAACCTAAAGATTAGATTTATACCACTGTTGTACATATTATTAGATAGAGCATATGTGAGGGAGAGGTTCGCATACTGAATTAAGAGACATCTTCAATAAGGTTAGTTTAACAAGTAGGAGGTCTTTTTTGTTCTTTCCTTTTTAATTATTATTTTGGACATGATATCTATCATGAAGGAGGATAAGTTTTTCTTCATGTGTGGTTTAAGAATCTAGCTAAGAAAGAAATTTGTTCCTTGTCTGTTTTGATGTAATTTTTGTGTCTTAAATTCAACCTTTTTTAGGAAATAATTCAGAGAACAAAGTTGCATAACAATTTCATCCTGAAAACGATTTCATCAAACTGCCCATTGATTAATGACTATAATTTATGAGAGAAAGATAAAATCAAAAGACCTGTAACATTTCTTTTAGTATCATAAAGATTAAAACTAAAATTATAGAAGTAGATTAATGATTAAAGTCATAAGAAATGAGCCAATATAAATGAGATTTTCATTTATCATTTGCCCTCCGTTGATGTTTAGAATAACTTGTTAAAATATTATTTTGGTTTACAATTTCGCAAATTTTGGGATCTATTCATAGCTACATGATTAATGATACTCAAGAAAGTCTTTGTGATAGTTTTATGAGAATTTATGATAGTGCAAGAGAATACATTGAGCATGAAGCTACTTTTGAATTATTCAACAACAGGATAGACATTGGGCATGTTATTGATGTTTATGGCCATTTACGGAATGCGGCCATTGTGTACCCCTATTTTATGGTCTTCTTATCCAAGCTGAATTTATGAGTGATTTGCTATGAAAGATTTAAAAAATACAATTTTAGTAACATACCATTGTATGAAGATAGCAAAAATATTTACGTTACTGTGACATAGAAGCAAATAATTAGGTCTATGTTTATTTAATTTATACCTATTTAGTTTATACCTTTACCTCAAAGTATTTTGTATATTAATGTTTTGTAACTTTTGTCCTTTAAAGTCATATAGGATATTCTATGCATGTTACAAAATTTACAAATGCGAGGTGTGTCACATGGGGGGCTTTGGCAGGAGGGCAACTATATTGAGATTCAAGGTCAGGTCAATTGTTGAATCCAATGAGAGCTTACAATGAAAAGAATATGATTGTTGCCTATTGACTTCACAAATGGCACAATCGTTCCAAATTCAGCTGAATCCCTAAAGAGAGTGACATTCCTTGTGACACAGGTGACACATCTTACCTCTGCTAATTTTGTGATGTGCATAGAATATCCCTATATGTTTTTAAAGGACCAAAGTTATAAAACATTAATAAACAAAATATTATAAGTTAAAGGTATAAATTAAATAGATACGGACCTCATTATTTGCTTCCATGTCACACTAACATAAATATTTTTAGCATCTTCATATAATAGTATGTTATTGAAATTGTATTTTTTTAAAATCTTTCATAGCAAATCGCCCATAAGTTCAGCTTGGATGAGAAGACCATGAAATAGGGGTACACAGTGCTCGCATTCTGTAAGCGGCCATAAACGTTAATAACATGTCCAATGACTATCCTCCTGTCGAATAATTCAAAAGTAGTTTCATCCTCAATGTAATAGTTTTCACTATCATGAATTCTCACGAAACCATCACGAAAACTTCTTTGAGTATCAATAATTAGGTAGCTATAAATAGATCCTAAAATCTGCAAAATTAACAACAACCAACCGTAAAACACATCAATCTGCTTGGGAACATAGTAGAGGAGGGTGTGGCCGTCGACAAAACGGGGGTCAGAGGTAGCAATTGGGGCAACAACATCATCATTCTGCTTAGGAACAGAGTACACCATCAGGTATATCATCTACTCATAGTTCTTGTGTTCCCTTAGCTTCTTTATCTATTTCGAACTCTTGTTCTTTCCTCACTATTTGTGCTGACAAGTCCCCTGTTCCTAAGTTGTTTGTCATTGTGCTTTAGCCCAGATCATACCACCTAGGATATTGCCCTTGATATTTTGCTATTGTGGCCTCTTCTGTCTCTTTCTCAAGATCAACCGCTCTTGTTACGATTCAGTCTGGTGAAGCGAACAATGTTCTCTGATATCTAGATTTAGTTGCCGCCTTTCATATGACTCATCAAAAGTTATTTTGTCACATAAACTCCCTTATAGTGGCACGAGTAGTGTCATTGGCGGTAATGGAACTTGGTTTCCAATATGTCATGTAGGTCAAGTGCCTTCATCTACTTTTGCTAAGCCTTTGAAATTGAACAATGTTCCCACATTGAAATTTAATTTGCTTTGTGCAAAGGTTATGTCGTGATAATAATTATGAAGCTAGTTTTGACTCATCTTCTGTTTATATAAAGGACGAACAAACGGGACGGGGTTCTAGTGGTGGTGATGTCTATACCCTATCATCATCCTCACCTATCTCTGCTTTAGCTGCTCTTCAAGTTTCTAATGATGTTTGACATCGTCGTTGAGGTCACTGTGGTTCTAGAGTCCTCGGGTCTCTTAGTTAGAAGCATTATACATTCATATTCTAAGTTCAGTAATAAATATGAGTCATGCAAGCTTGGCAAAGCCCATTGGTTACCTTTTTCTGAAGCAGAACATTGCTATGGTACTCTTCTTTATTTAATACACTAAGATGGTTGGCAGTTTCCAATGCTTTCTGATCTTAATTATCGACTTTATATTTATTTTGTTGATGACTACACTCGTTTTTCATGGATTTATCCAATGAAAAGCAAATTTGATGTGTATGACATTTTTATTGCTTTCCAAACGTTGGTTGAAAACTTCTTAGAAAAGTTATGGTGGGAAAAAATTTGATAATGATCCATTGAAACCGCATTTTCTATAACATGGCATTTATTTTTGAAAATTATGTCCTCACGCTCCTTAGCAGAATGGGGTTGTAGAGTGAACACTTCGTCATATAATTGAAATGGTCTGCACATTTCTTCTTGCTGTCAATCTTCCTGGTCAATTCTAGGTTGATGCGGCTTATGCAGCCACTTATATTATTAATCGCCTCCCCACATCCCTCCTAGATCACTCCCCTTTTGAAAAACTATTTCATAAGTTTCCTAATGATTTTTTTTTTTTGGGGTGTTTGGGTGTGAATGCTTTCCCACACTTCTTACGCAGTAATATAAGTTGGCTTTCGCGATCAAAAAGGTGTGCTTTCATTGCTATGCTTCCCATGATAAAGGGTACCGGTGTTTAGACCGAACTATAGGTCAAGTCTGCGTTGCTCAGCATGTCTTATTTCATAAGGATGTTTTTCCATATTTTGAGCTTTAAAACCTTGCGTCTAGGCCCAAAACATTTCTCTTCTGGAGTTATTTATCCTCAGTCATCCCTCTACCTTAACTTAGGGAAATCTCGAGCTGCTCCTGGCTCCGTGGGCCGATGGGGCCAGTTCCACCTCCACTCTTATATCTCCCTTTCCTAGTCAAATTGTCCTTCCTCTTCTTTCAGTCCCGCAATTATCTGAGTCAATTCTATCTGCAACTGCATCCTTAAATCCAGACTCTCCGGGCTCTTTGCAGTGTCTAACTCAGGGGTAGTCCAGTCTTCTTCTCCTGAGTCCAGTTCGCATCCTTCCTCTTCTCTATCCTCTTCTACACCCAGTCCAATCATATAGAGTAAAATTCTAATAGATATATTGAGCTTCGGTAAGGGTTTTGGTCATCTTGCTGGGTTAGATTATAATGAGACTTTTAGTGCTATTGTGAACCCGTGCTGTCAACTATGGTTGGGTTATTCGCCAACTTGGAATGAAGAATGCCTTTCTTCATGGTGATCTTCATGAAGACGTTTACATGACCCAGCTATGATTTTCTCTCCCATGTTTGCAACATGAATAAATCTCTTTATGGTTTGAAACAAGCCCCTCGCTCCTAGTTTCATAAGTTCGGCAGATATCTTCTTTCTTTGGCTTCACATGCAGTCACACTTACTCTTCCATGTTCATTTTCCATAAGTTTAATGCTCTTCTCATTCTTCTTTTTTATGTGGATGATATTATTTTTACGAGCAGCTCACCCTCTCTTCTACACCACATTATTCGCCTCCTTTTCACTCAATTTCCCATAAAGGATCTTGGTGACCTTCACTATTATCTGGGAGTTCATGTGGTGCTGACTCCGGGCACATTATTTTTATCTCAATCTAAATATGTTCTGGACTTTCTCACCAAATTCCACAGTCACGAGGAATTACTCTCTGATCCCTCAGTACTGGAGTATGGTAGGAGTTTTGCAACACTTAACTATGACTAGTCCTGTAGTGAATCTTGTTTCTCAGTTTATGCATCTTCCTCGGACTACTCACTTGTCTATGGTCTAGTGCATTTGTCGTTATTTGTTTGTAAGGGATTATTAATCATAGCCTTACACTCAAGAAAGTCAAGCAGTTGTCAACGATTTTTAGCTTATTCTGATATAGATTAGGTCGGCTGTCCAAAAAGTTCTCGTTGTACTACAGGCTGTACTATTTTCCTAGGTCCTAATCTTGTCTCTTGGCATTTCAAGAGGTAGCCTACCATGGTCCAAGTCCTCCATTGAAGCTGAGCATCGTGCCATTACTGACACCATTACTGAGACTCTCCGAATTCGTTATGTGTTGACAGAGTTGGGCATTGTTTTACATGATCCAGTACAAGTTCTTCGTGATAATATCTCTACAACTTGTATTATTGCAAACTCCATTCTTCATGATCATAGTAAGCACATCAAAGTGGACTTTCACTTTGCCTGTGAATGGATCTCTCATGGTGATTTAGCGCTTCGCTATGTTCCTAATCAGCTTTAGCTCACAGACAGTTTTACCAAATCACTTCTTGTGAATAGACTTTTGTTTTCAAAATACAATCTGCCTATAGATCCTCCCATCCGAATTGAGGGGCCGTAATAGAGGATAATATTTAGGTTAAAAAAATATGTAATTGTTCTTGTACTATTTCATGCATAAATAGACTCCGGACTCTCTAGTTAGTAAAGCCAATTATTGAGTTAAAAAATTCTCATCATCTGCTGGGAAATAGTATTACACGAGGCTAGGATCAGTAAGGTAGGGAGACCCATATTGGGATCCCATGAATATTTATCATCTTGGCATTTGGTGTGTTTCTGTTTCATCTTATCTATGGTTCTTGATATTGGTTTCATGATTATTGGTTTTTAGAATAAAGGTGTCTTTTTGTTCCAGTGATTTTGACCTCATAGGTTGTCACGAGAAGATTGTTTAATTGCTGACTCTTTCACATTTCTCTGAATTGATCACGTTGTCCTTTAAGGCAGTCTTGTTAACAAAATTGTTCAGGGTCCTTAGATTGTTCTTAGATTTCTTAGCCTTTCTCCCTTCTTTGTGTATTAATCCGACCTATTAAAAACTTTGCTTTACATAATGTCAAGAAATAGAGTGGTTCAAATTACAGGTGAGACAAAGAAGTTAAATGTTTGAGTTTTAGTATGAAATTATTTATCCCTTTCCTTTGCTATGAGAGCCTGTTTGAGTAGTAGAATGAAAATAGATGTTTAGGAGCTAAATTGTTGGAGTTTAAGTAGCAAAAGTGGCACCATGCAGTTTTCAATTTCTAGGGCCTTAGCTCACCGTACAAGTATATCGAAAGCACTGAAATTTTTAGGTACTACTAGCATCAATGTATAGAGGAGGTAAAATGTAAAACCGAGTTAAGAGGAATGTTCAATCTAATCCTTGAGGCTTCCATCTGTTGTAAATTTTTGACAGCAGACTGGACTAAAGGGATTTAGCCTTTCTTATACAAATGTCTATTCTCCCTAATCCTTGTTTGAAAATGAGCTGATTGTGCACGATAATCTCTCACCTAAATCTGTTGTCTAGCTAAATTACTTGATATTAAGGGCGGTCTTGCAAATAACTATCCATTCGCAGCATCCGCATTATTCATCTTCTGTTTGTGAAGTATCTAGTGGTTGTTGCTGCATGCAACCATCATGACCTTCACCTTCTATTGAGTCTATTCAACTGGTTCTGTTTGCATCTCATCTTTATAGAGTCTTATTATTATAAGGATTGGAGAGCTTTGTACATTGTGAAAGTTCCAATTTGGGCTACTTTGGTTTTGTGGGATGGTTATTTTTACTTTTAAGACAAACTTTATGCAAATTTGTATCAGTAACCGTAAGAAGGAAAAGCAGAGGAAAGAAAACTGGGAAGACAATTGTTTCTAAGAACTAAAAAGTTGACATACAATGCAAACTGCAAAAAAGAACACTTGAATAATGATCTCCAGGCTCAGGAATAGGAGATGAAGAAGGAACACCAGGAATAGGAGATAAGGAAGAAATATCATGACTCACTGTCTGCTTCCCCTTGTTTTATGAAACAGCAGAGTAAACTAGATTGGACTACTATGGGGGATCAATGCACTCACTAGGTTATTTTCTTGTGATGGTCAAACAAAGAAGTTCAACTTTATAAGTCTACAGAAATTAAAATGATATGCGTGTTATTCAGAAAGGCAGAGATAAAGTGGCAGAAGTCATGACATTTTTTTATGAAAAAATGTTAGGAATGCAGAATGTTATTAGAATTCAAAGTAAGTAGCAGATATTTTAAGCGGGTCATGTTTGGAGTCTCCAACAATAACTCGGTATGTGTAGGCCCATTGAAGCTGATGAAATAAAGAAGTTTTTGTTCACCATCCTGGTTTTAGTACCAATTTTCCACGGCTAATTGAGTGGGACCTCTAGTTTGCAATGCATCTTGAAGTTTTTTCAAATTGGAAAATGAGTATCCTAAGTGAATGCAGCTAATGTGGTGCTCCTCTTCAAAGTTCCATAATCACAAAAGGCAAATGAGTTTCGACCTATCTCTGGTTGTAATATCATTTACAAATGCATAATAAAACTCATCTGCATGGGATTGAAAGAGGTTATCCCCTACATAGTAGATGGAAAGTCATTGTGTGTTTGCCTTGGTGGAGAGAGAGTGCATAATGTGCTTATTGGTCCAGTGCTTGCTTAGGGTCATTATAAAAGATTTTGCTCCCCCTAGATGCCATATGAAAATAGATTTGGAAAAGGCGTATGACTCCTTGCTATGGGAATTTATTGATGGAGTTTCGTATACATTTTCCCCAAAAGATTGCTGGATGGACTATGACTTGTGTTAAAGAGTGTACCTTACTTCCTGTGTCTTAATGGCGAAGTCCATGGATTTTTCATGGTAGAAAGGGCGTTAGACAAGGAGATCATGTGTCACCTCTCTGATTTGTCATAAGAATGGAGTATCTCTCTAAACTCTTAAAAATTAGGACAATTAATGGGTTTTACCATCATCCTAAATGCAAAAGTACGCAAATGTGTAATCTCATATTTGCAGAAGACTTAACACTAGTCTGTAAGGTTGATTAGAGCTGAATAAAATGCCTTTTTGATTCTCTAGTGGAGTTTTCCGCGAGTTAACAAGGATAAATCATAAGTCATTTTATGAGGTGTAAGGGCGGGCCTGATTAAGCAAGAGTTCAACTTATGGGTTTGGAATAAGGTGGCTTTCTATTCAGATATTTGGGTGTGCCTATATCCTCTGCAAGACTGAACAAAGTTGACTTTCAATAATCAGTTGACAAGATAGCAACTAAGGTCAGAATATGGGGGAGTGGACATTTCTCTTATGCTCGTAGAGTCGCAGTAATAAACTCTGTTCTATGGGGATAATTGGTTTTTGGAACATAATTTTTGTTCTGCCTAAGCAAATCATAAAGGATATCACAGCTGTATGCTTGAACTACCTATTGGGAGCAAAAGACACTTATAGTAAAGTACCTGTGGTTCATGGATTTAGGTATGCACAACTAGGAATTGTGTAGGGCTTGGCTTAAACGACGTCACTGTCTGGAATTCAACTTTCACAGCTAAACATGAGGTGGATATTGCCAAAAAGAATGATAATCTATGGATGAATTGGGTGCACAAGCGTTTCTGAAAAACTGTAATTGGTGGGATTATCAAATCACAAGGGATAGATGCTGGCATTATAAGAGGTTTCACAAAGTAAAAGAAATGTTCAAACCTGAATTTACTTATAACTGGACTTGGAAATTGATTGATGGTGGGATCATTTTGTTCAAAGTGAATATATTTTTGGCAAATGGGTAATCTAATTCCTTGTAATTAGGAATGGAGTGTGTGGAATAGGCAAACTATACCAAGCGTACTAATATCCTATGGATGTTGATGCTAGGAAAACTAACTATAAAAGAATAAGTACAGAAATACAAGCCTGAGATAGATATGCACTGTCAGATGTGTGGACATAAGCAGAAGGATCTGAGCATTCATTTTTTAGCTGTCCATTTTCTGGTTAGAGAGCAGATTTTCCATGGGCTACAGGTGAATGTGCAGGTTGGAGGTTTATTGCAACTTCATTCCATATTAATTCAAGGTACATGGGAGAGGGTGAAGAAAAGGATCTTGTATACTGGATATGCAATTGTGTTGTGCCATCTTTGGTTTGACAAATAACAGGTGTTTCAAACAAAAACAATAAAGTGCAGAGCAGATTATAAACCTAGTGAAACAAGATATTTCTTGTAGGTTTGATTGTCTAGTAAAACACAATAGAAAGCTAATAACTTAAGAGAGATTACTCATAGTGGACTTCTATTCAGTCCAAGGGATGAAGCTATATGGCATACAGTTTGATGAGTCTTGGTAATAAAAGTTTTTGCCTTATAACAAAAAACAAAAAATAAAAAATGAACGGTTTTATATGGCTTGCAGAAAGGACTATGTTCAAAACAGGTTTTTACTTGAGCAGCTGAATGTGTGGTTTGCCTAGGTCATTCTTAATGCGTTATATAACACTCACAAAGTCCTCCAATCTTTGCAATGCAGTTTGGAGCTAATCTCCATTGGTTCTTGAACAAAGGGAGTGGAGGCAATGTATGCATTAGTTATTCCCAGTTTTAATGTCGGCTTAGACACGGGGTTAGATAGGAAGAATAATAGAGACTAGTAGACTAAAGCTTGATGATAGACACATTTAAGAGTCTTGATCAGAGTTGAGATCCAATGATCTTCTTTTTGAAAAACGCTTGATGACTCAAACGGTTATCATCAACTAGTTGCTTCAGAGGCCGAGTGCTGGCTCTCTTGGTCAATTCCCTTCTAGAAAAAAAGTAGACAGCCATTTTTCTTTGATAATATATTGATGTTGACTCTTCATTATGTGTTGAAAGTACAAACAGAAGATCCCCAACAAGCTTGTTAGGAAAAAATTAAATAATAATTTGAACATGAGCATAGTATATGCAGAATCATAAAAGGATGTTGATATTCGAGAATATTAAGCAAGATCAACAAGACAATGGTGAACACAAGATTTTTACTTGGAAACCCAAATCAGGTGAAAACCACGGGCGACAAGACGGATATAAAATTCACTATGTAGGTGAGAGTACAAAATAGATCTCAAGGTGCGTACAAGCAATAACGAGATCAATACAAAAAAGCGAAACCAATCTCAAGGGGCTAATAAGCAACAACGGTGCTAAGGAGATAACAATCGCATAATAAAACTCTCTACAGAAAAGTGGAATAGAAAGGACAGAAAGAACTATGAAAATCTCTCAATAACTCAAACAGTGCCAAGAGGCCAAAAGACACCTCATGGTGGGAGAAAACTATCACTCACATGCTAGCAAATGCCCACCATACACCGTACAAATGCTAGCAAATTGCCCATTGAATGCCACACTAAATAGGAGCCATAAATGTGCATTTTATATGATGGAGGAATGTAACTCTCACAATTAATGACAAGAAAATCAAGAGTTGGGTCATAGTTTACCAAATATAGGGTCAAAAGAAGGATGATAATGGTGTATAAATTTATTTAATTCATGCTATTGAAATATCCACTCCCTTATTCAAATACCCAAGCAAATAGCCGAAAAACCACAGCAAATTAGAGTAGGCCAAAAGTCACTCCCTGCCACGGGTTATGGGCATCTCCATCGGTCAGTCCGTGAAGGATGCTGGAAGTAAACTCTAACTATATCATGTTCCATGCTAAGGTGTTGATTATTCCACGCTAATGGGCTGATTGCTTATGATGGCAACACTAAATTAATGGGTTGATTGCTTCAAGGCCCAATCATAGGCCATCAACTGCCATCATGTTGCAAGCTAATGTGTTATAGATCAAAATCGCATGTACTTGAACTAATTTAACAATATCCCATGTAATGGATTTTGGGCTAATAAATTAATTTTTGGGCAACCTCCTAACAATCTACATCTATTGCAGCATCCTTGTTGTATTGCCAAACTTTGTAAGTCCGAGCATACCTTCAATAGTTCAGTGACACATTCTCATGATCTCATAAAGAGAGAGCCTGTTGAGTGAATGGTAAACTGAAAATTTGTTTAACACATGTACAAGTCAGCTAGAATAAGCGAATTCAGGCTATCTTTGCAGCTCATGTTGATGATGCCTCTTTGATTATGAGCTTTTATAGTTCTTCTTCAATTCTTTCGTTGTTAAGATTCAAGTTGGATGGCAAAGGGGGTGAACCTCAAGCTGTCATTCCCAACCAATGGCTTCTATGAAATTTTAATACCCTCTAGATGGCACAAGCTAATGCTAGATTTCTAAATTAACTCAAGTTGATAATGAACTTTAAAGTTCATTAGGAATTGAAAATATTATTGTTGATCCAATTAATCAAATGTCAGAACTGCAGAATATAAACAAGTTAATCTTTAGGGGAAGGGGGGAATAACAACCTCATGAATTGTTCTAACTCATCCAACAAACATATAAGGGAGTTATAAGAGACATTAGTCAAAGGTAACATAAAGTTGAATGCATTAATTGATCATAAGGAAATAAATTATTCTCATGCCTGTTAGAACTTCATGTTTGACAGGGATGTTTATAGGAGACACGTCTACTGGCAAAGATTTTATATTTTGCCCCATTGTTGATCGCAATTTCATGTAAGTAAGTGGAATTATAAAGCTCAGGTTATAACATCTGTAATTTAATCAAGTAGAAAGCGATCAATATAATGATCACAATTAGTAAATACTCACACTATTGAAAAATATAAGCAAAAGACAAGAGGGGCCAAACATGAACAAATACAGATAAACCAATGGGAGGGAGGACGGGGTTGCTTATGCTATGAAACAAGACATGCGAAAAACCTTTGACTCCATTGTCTTCTCGACAGTACGGGTACCCTGAGAAAACTGTCTTCAAGAAGGACAGTGGAGAAACAGAATGCAGTTCTCTCATTAGTCATTATAATGGCCATATCACCTCGATAATGCAATTAGGGGGAAGGACAAACATTCCAGAGCAAATGAGTTCCAAGCTATCGGAGCCAAATTTGAGGTTGTATATGAGCAATGCATCAGGCTTAAAAACATACATTTCACCAACATATAAACACATGACCTCCCCAAGGAAGACATTAGATTCTTATCAAATGGAGGTACGTTTCTTATTGAGCTCAGTCCAAAAAGCAACTTTCCTTAAAATCCCAAGTCTACCACTATATGCAATATACCTTGCCACCACCAACAATTCAAGTCCAAAACAATTGCGCTAGTGAGCGTTCAAGGGCAGACAGAGGCCCATATAAGGGAATATCAACATGATCTCGACTTCCCAAGGTAGATGCAAGCTTTTTTTATATGCATTCTCTTTTGATGGTAGTTGTAATAAGTTTCTATGACTGTGATGCTAATTGTGTATTCACACTTGTTAGTTTCCTATATCAAATTTTGTGCCAAAGCCCCACCCCCCTTTTTTATATGCATTTTATGTTGATGGTAGCTCTAATAAGTTTCTATGACTGTGATGCTAGCCATTTATTCATACTTGTTTGTTTCCTATATCAAAATTTCTATTTGAGAGCCTCCCCCTTAGGGGTGGGATGTTTGATTTATATAGTTACTTATGCATTTTTTCCCCATAAGCGATGAAGGATTTATATCTTCTTTTGTTGTGCTTGTTACTATCAGAGAAAAATCTTTTGTTCTAATCTATGGTTCTGAAAAGCTACCATGGATTGGGTTATTGGTGTAAGAATTACTTTGATGATGTGCTAGAAGAATGATTCATGACTCCAAGTGAGGATGGTGACTGTTATCTCCAATGCTCTTAAACTTGCGGTAAATTCTAGTTGTTAGAGTGAGCATAGTTGACCCATGTTCATTCACCAAATGATGATCTTTTTTTCTTGTAAATTCAGTAGATATTCATGAATACTTGATTATTATTTGCTTTCCCCCTCCCCCAAACCCTGCAAGGTAGCAAATTTACAGGTTCTGTTTGGTTTCAAGGAAATGAAAGAATTGTTTGAGATGAAATTAATGCAAACAATATACCACGCATATGCAACGACTATGCATATACGATGATTTGTACCACACGAATTATAAGCCAACATGTAAGTTACTCTAGTGGCCATTCATAAACCACCCAAAATAGAAACAAAAGAAAAAAAAGGTGTTTCTACACAAGGTTTTATGTTGATGAGGCGGCAAGGGAGTCGGATTATGTGAGGATAGGTGACTCAGTCTGGTCCTACTGTAACCTTTTCTTCTTGTAAAAAGGCAGTCCCCAGGAACGAATCCTGAGGGACGTCCCTTTGATGGTCAAATCAATTTCTCGAAGTGGGAGGATAAAATGTTTTCAGTTAAAGGAAACATAAAGGCTAGACCTTTGACAACAAAGATGAGATCTTTTGGCTTCTTGAGATGTAGCTCAGACAGTTGATAATGTCAGAGCCTAGAATTATGTGTGTCTTAAATACCTTTTTTTATGGAGTAGGTGAGTATTTATAGGGGACTATTGTAAGGGTAAGATGCTAATTTTAGGAGATTTGTAAGTTATTAGGCCAAGTATGGATTGGGCTCTATTCTTAATTCTAGCTGGCACTAGGCCCCCTTTCCCTACACATCATGTCACAGGGATGTATCTCATGCTAATGTGGCAAAGGTGAGGTGAAGACCAGGTTTTCTCTAAATCATATAACCCCTTACATTTTATCTGTAGGGCTTTCAGAAGGTGTTACAGGTAGAATGTGGAGAAAACATCCTTCTTGGCCTTGACCAGCTCAATTTAACTTATGAGTTTATATGCTTTTCAATGTGGATGACACGTGTGTCAAAGTCCTTTATTGCTCCTCTGGCAAGTTAGTTACTCTTGGTCATTTAATGCCAATCATCCTTCTTAAAGAGCTTAGCCCGAGTATATATTAACTGAGGGTGGAGAGATGAACCCACATTTTACCCCTTATTCTTTAAAAAAAAAAAACTAGTTGCTAAAATCAAATTTTTTTTTAATGCTTCCTCAACGCTGAGGAGATGGCTATTCAAGTGTAGGAAGATTTCAATTTTTGGAAGGCCGATGACAGTGTGCTGCCTCTTCCTTCCAGGCAGTTACTTGTCAACTGACAAGTTGTTTACCCATCCTTCTTCAGGAAGGACACGGAGAAGATTGGAGGTAGGGATTCATGAGATCATTTAGGTGACCTTCTACGTTGTGGTAGTAACGACACAATGGAACTGGGCTTCTTACATGAATCATAGTCAATGTGCTTATGTCGTCCATGAGAGACCTCAAATGGTACTCATTTGAGGCCCATTTTGACATTTACAAGGGGGAGGCAACCCCCCTGTGGCACTCTACTACTGCCCTGCAGTCGTGCTCAATGAGAGCGTTGGATCAAGTGATACCACTTGATACCCTCGTTGCATTTGGTAATAGCGGCAACCATGGCCCTTTGCGCAGGCATCCCAGGCCATGCTTGTCACCCCTTCTTCAAGCACTTTCTTGTTTTTCTTTTTACTTTGTTTTTACCAATATGTATCCCATATGAACATTATCAAAAGAAGTTTATGGAGATTGGTGTTACTGTTATATTTTCTTGCTTTATTTCAGTGGTGGTGTACTATGATTTAAAGGACATTCCTTTCAGTCTTGGAATAATCTAAGGATCGGACTATTCGTACCCTAGCCCCTTAGGGCTAAAGGTATAGTGGACGGCATCTGGACTGTACTTGGTGGACCTTAGCTCCTTGAGGGCCAAATGTGCCGTGGATAACTTATGCACCATGCTCATTAGAGCTTAGCCCCTCGAGGCTGAGGGCGAAGCAGATGGCCTATGGCCCGTGCTCAGCAGACCTTAGCCCCTTAGGGACTAAAGGTGTAGTGGAGGGCATGTGGACCGTACTCGTGGACCTCACCCCCTTTGGGGATAAAGGTGCAATGGATGACTTATGGGTTGCACTAATTGGACCTTAACTCCTTGGTGTTGAATGCAAAGCAGATGGCTTATGGAATATGCTCAGCAGACCTTAGCCGTTTGGGTAAAGGTGCAGTAGATGACTTCAGGGTTGCGCTTATAAGGCCTTAGCCCTTCACGAGCTACAGGTGTAGTAGATGATGTGTGGGCCATGCTCAGCGGACCATAGCCCCTTGGGGGCTAAAGGTGCAGCGAACGACTTAAGGGTTGCGCTTATCAGACCTTAGTTCCTTGAGGAGCTAGAAGGGTAGGAACGACCTGTGCTACAGACCTTAACCCCTTGGGGGCTAAAGGTGCAGCGGATAGCTCAAGGGATGTGCTCATTAGACCTTAGCTCTTTGGGGACTAAAGGAATAATGGACAGCTATAGGTCGTGCTCAACGGATTTAAGCCCCTTGGGGGCCAAGGCATCATGGACAGCTATAGGTCGTGCTCAACGGACCTTAGCCCTTTGGAGGATAAAGGTGCGTCGGTCGGCCTAAGGATCATGCTTATTAGACCTTAACCCCTTAGGGGCTTAAGGTGTAGCAGATGACTTGTGGTTGTGATCATTAAGCCTTTGCCCCTTCAGGCCACGGGTGCAGTAGAGCGCTTGAGGGCCGTGCTCATCAGACCTTAGCCCCTTGGTGCCTAAAGGTGTGGTGGACTTTAGGGTTTTCTGCAGTGCTCACACTTATGTTGCCACGTGTCATCCGTCCGATTAGCATCCCCCCTTGGGAAACGAACTAGTTCATTTCGTCCCACCTTCTTCTATATAAAGGGGGTTTGGGGAGAATCATTTGCTTTATACTATTCTTATTTTAGAGATAGAAAGAAGTGGATAGAAGCTTTGCTTCCGTTTGTTTAAAGCTCTTAACTCTAGTTTGAGCACTCAAAGTCTTCTTCAACCTCTTCATTTAATCTTCAAACTCTCTAAGAGTTTAACTCCCAAGCGGGCCTTCTTGGGGGAAACCCCTCGGCCTTATACAAGAGGGACGTCACCATGTATTTTCTAATCTCTCGACCAAGATCGATGATCGAATTTTATTATCGTTCCCGATAATTCATTTTTTTATGTAATTTTTTGCTTCATTTTACCTACTTTAAAGTTTTGAAATATATTTTTATGGGCAAATAATGCATATTTTATGTGATTTTCAGGTAGAAATAAATATAGAAGAATTTGGGCAGCATTGGTCAATTCTACTCGGATCTTCCACATGTACAATGTCTAAAGTCCAAGCTCAAGCCCAACAAGAAGAGAGAGATGTCCCCGTGTGGGCCCTATGCATGGCAGCCCATCTGCTCCAAGCCAGTGCTCCCTCACTCTCTTTCTTCCTCCAGGATGGTTGGGCCTATTACACGGCCCAAATGCCCCACCAGCTTGGCCAAAACCCACAATCCAGCCTCAGTCAGCCTTCTCTCCCTCCTCGCTTCCTCTCCGCCTGGGCTTAGCCTATTTTTCGCCCCCCAGCAGTCATATCCAGTGAGCCTCTCTCTTCCCTCAAACCCTCATCTCACCTGTGTGGGCCTCAGCGCAGCAGCCCATCACTCGAAGCAGCTCAATTTCTTTTCCAAGAGCCTTATTTCCCACATGGCTAATTGTTCATCTAGTCAAATGTAATTAATCATAAATTAATTTTGGCTTAAGACTAGCCCTTTTTTCATGCATTGTAACAACCAAGAATTAATTGAAATTAATTTTCATTCATTTTTAGACAGCAAAAGGGGTTGGATTTCTATTATAAAAAGGGGGTTAAGGTAGGTGAAAAATACATTCATCCATTCATCCACTCACTCACTCGAGTATCTTCTCATTCTCATCGTCCATCTTTTATCTTTGTAGGGAGAGTCTTTGTAAGATAAAATCATTTGTGTTGAGGGGTTTAGAAGAAAATAAGCTTGAAAATAAGGTATTTTTCTCTTCTCTTCTTATCTTATTTTTGAGCCACATTTGAGAGTTTACACTTAATTTTATCATTTTGTATAATTGAGTATAAACGTTTGGGCATAGAAAGTGAAATATGCCAACTTCAATAGTGTTTTCACTAATTATGACCGGCTAAACTACTCATTTCTGGGACTAGGTTGGATCCTTGATAATAATATTGGTTTTGCTAATTTCTTTTGACGTTATTTTTGTCTCTTTAAACTGCATAATTTTGAGTTTACACTTGATTTTGACTTATTTGTGCATCTTAATAATATTGCTTAATAATATTAATTATACTAGTTTAATTTGCTATCTCAAATGATTATTAAACCTTGTAGGCTAATATGATAATTATGAAATTGGCCTTAAAATTATAATTGTTAAAATTGAATAATTTATACTAGAAATTAGATGAGTTATGTCTAAAAAGAATGATTCGTGCTAAACCACTAGATAAATAATCTCATTTTATAATTATAATCATCTTTTTAATTTATGGCCTAATACTTATAACTTAGGTTGAGCAAGAAACAAATTGAACCCCCATGTGAATTTATAAATCAATATTTGCATCAATGGTAAAATCCAAAATCCTAGATCTTCCTCCGATTTGGTTTCTGTTCCCTTTTTTGACTTATTTACTCTTCTTTTACTCCGTTAATTCATATTGATGATCAAACTCGTCAATTGAACTATACTTTATAATATGAAAAGTTGAATTGAAAATTGCTATTGTTTTTCGTAGAATCGGCACCCCTGTACTCGCTAATCTACAATTAATCTTGTACACTTGCAAGTAAAAAGAGTTTTAAAACTAAACAAAAAATCCACATCAAGTTTTTGGCGTCATTGCAGGAGAAAAAATAGTTATTTTTGAATTATCTCTTCATTTTATTTTATTTTTTCCCCCTTTTCCTTGCTAATCCAACAATTTTATTTATTTATTATCTACCTCCTTCCCTTTTATTTTTATTGTTTCATTCCCCAATCCCTCCTAATCTAACCATTTTATTTTTTTTGTCCCTCTCCCTTCTAATCTAACTATTTTCCCTCTCCCTCCTAATCTAGTCTAAGCTAACTCTTTCTTTCTTTTATTTGTTTAGTTCATTTTCCTCCCTTTTTATATCTCTCTTCTCTTTTCTTCTTATTTCGCTTGGTGGTTATTATTGTGGTGATTTCAATCTTTTCTCTTAGTTGTTTGTGGGTAATGCATGGTAGACGTTCTTTATGCTTAGATCTTGAACAATATAATACTAAAATTGAACTCTCTCTTCGTAAGATAAGAGCTAAGAAAAAGGAATCTAGGAAAAAGATGGTTGAAGAATAAACCCCACCACCTAAGCAATTTAAGGAGTATTTCACTCCTGCCACTTATGAATCACCAATAAGAACATATATTCCCACTGTTATGGTCCCAATTGAGATTAAACATGCTCTTATCCAAATGCTCCCGTCATTTTATGGATTAGAGTCTGAAAATCCTTTCAAGTATGTTGATGCATTCTTAGAGATTTATTCCACTGTGTTCTTAAATAATATCTTTGATGATGTTCTTTGCTTGTGACTTTTTCCTTTTTTTTGAAAGATAAAGCTAAAGCTTGGTTGGATACTAAGACAAATATCACCACTTTGGATCAAATGCAAACAGAATTCTTGAAAAAGTTTTTCTCTATTGGTAAACTGAGTGCCTTAAGGAGTGCTATAACCACATTCTCACAAAATAAAAATGAGCAATTACATGAAAGTTGAGAGAGGTTTAAGGAATTGTTGCGAAGTTGTCCTCACCATGAGGTACCTACATGGCAACTCATCCAGAGCTTTTATTCTGGCTTAGATGAGCACAATAGACAAATGGTTGATGCATCTTGTGGTGGTAGTTTCTTGTACAAAACTTCCGAAGAAGCTTGGGAATTATTTGAACATTTCAGTGAGAATTTACACTTGCATGCTACTTTCTCACATTCTGATTTGCCTAGGCAATTAGGAAGTAAAGGAGGGATTTATCAGGTTTCACATTCAATTGACCTTTCTAGTAAAGTCGATGCCTTAACTAAAAAATTCGATCAATTGTTGTGCATGAATAAAGTGTCTAATGTCTGCTCTATGCAAGATGCGTGTTCGATTTGTGCTGGTCCCATGCATCCTTCTGTTGATTGTCCTTGCATTGGTAAGTTTGACTATGTGATCAAACAAGTAAATGCTGCCCAAGGATTCCTTTCATCCAACAACCCTTATTCTAATGCCTATAATCGTTATTAAAGGAACCATCCTAATTTTTCATGGAGGTCTCAAAATGTTGAGAATCCTCAAGTGTAGTCTAGCAGACCTACCCCTCCTGGTTTTCAAAACTAGAGATATGCTCCTGCTTCTTCACATCAACCTCTATATGGGAGCTCTAATATAGATAAGGTAATTTCTGCTCTTGGTATGTTGACTTCTATTGTGCAAAATGTCGATTCTAAGGTCTAAGAAATTGAGTCTAAAATACATATTGTTGATTCTCACTCACAATCTATAGCTAAGTTAGAAACCCAACTTGGGAGATTAGTCATAGGTATAAGTAAAAGAGAAGAAGGAAAACTTTCAAGTCATCCCGTATAGAACCCTAATGGCTAACAATTTGAACAATTAAATGTTGTAATGGTTCTTAGGATTGGTAAAGAAGTAGATAGCAAGGTGAGTAAGAAGGAACATGTTAAAGAGGAAAGACTTAAGACCATGGGGAGCGACCTTTGAGATTAACAAAGAGAATGACCCATCCCCTTTTCCTATTATATCATACCCTACTGTAACATATAAGCCAAAGGTTTCTAACCCTCAAGCTTTAGATGTACCATTCCCTTCCAAGAAAGACAAGTAAAGAGATGACATCTTAGAGACCTTCAAATAAGTTAAGGTCAATCTTCCCCTTTTGGAAGCAATTAGACAGATCCCAACCTATACAAAGTTCCTTAAAGACATGTGCACTTTTAAAAGGAAATCTAAAGATAACAAGTCTAAAAAGGTTCTTCTAAATGAACAAGTGAGCTCGATTCTGAAATGTGACACTCTACCTAAGTTCAAAGATGTTAGTGTCCCTACCATCTCATGTTTTATTGGCAATCACAAAATTGAAAGGGTACTTTTGGATTTGGGTTCCAGTGTTAATTTGATACCATATTCTGTTTACTTAGAGTTGGGATTAGGTGAACTGAAACCTTCTAACTGTAACCTTCACCTTACTGATAGGTCAGTTACACTCCTAGGGGGCACATAGATAATATCTTATTTCAAATTGATAAAGGATTCTTTCCTGTTAACTTTATTATGATGGACATTAACCTTAGTTATGCTTCTACGCAGATCCCTCTTATTTTAGAACGTCCCTTCCTAGCCACAACTAATGCCACCATTAACTGTAGGTCAGTATTGATGGATGTATCAGTTATGAACATGAGGGTAAGGCTTAAAATTTTCAAAGCTTCTGCTCAACCTGTGTTTGAAAATGAATCTGAATGCTTCTTTGTTGATGTGACTGATGAAATGATTGAAGAAGCTTTGCCTACTATTCTGAGCAGTGA
Source organism: Carnegiea gigantea (assembly GCA_029747015.1). Taxonomy (NCBI): domain Eukaryota; kingdom Viridiplantae; phylum Streptophyta; class Magnoliopsida; order Caryophyllales; family Cactaceae; genus Carnegiea; species Carnegiea gigantea. The sequence continues at coordinate 244,244 of JAKOGI010000138.1, forward strand.
TCCCTTGGGAACTTGTCTTTCCTATGGGGATTTGAGATTGTTCAACTTAAGAGGCACAATAGATGAGATGGATTCTAATCTAGATTCCACTCCTCATTTTGGGTCCTCCTCTTGGGTGTTCACTTATGAACCTCTTCCCCCCTTGGCTAGTTCTCCTATGCCACATTTTGTTGTGTCCCATCTAAATGTGAGTTGAAACCTTTTCCAGATTCACTCAAGTATGTGTTTCTAGGCCCTACAAAGACCCTACCTGTCGTTATATATGCTCTTTTATCTTATGATCAAGAGAAGGAGTTGATTCGTCTTTTGCCTTATCATAAGGGTGCTATAGGGTGGTCAGTTGCTGATTTGAAAGGGATTAGGCTCACAATTTGCATACATAGAATTCATTTAGAAGACGATGCTAAACCTATTAGGTAAATGCAATGTAGAATGAACCCCCACATGGAAAAAAGTTGTCCAAAAAGAAGTAATAAAGCTTTTAGATGCAGGCATTATCTACCCTATTTCTGACAGTTAATGGATCAGTCCATTTCAAGTGATCCCTAAGAAATCGGGCATAACTGTGATAAAAAATAATGAAGGTGAATTGATTCCTTCTAGACAGACCACAGGGTGGAGGGAGCGCAATGATTATAGAAAACTGAATTCTGTCCTGAGAAATGATCATTTTTCCCTCCCATTCATTGATCAAATTTTGGAAAAATTAGCTGGACAAAGTTTTTATTGCTTTTTAGATGGGTATTATAGTTACAACCAAATACCTGTCTACCCTGAGGACCATGAGAAAACAACCTTTACATGCCCAACGGGTACTTTTATCTATCAGGTGATGTCTTTTGGGTTGTATAATGAACCTTCTGCATTCCAAAGATGTACGATGGGCATATTTTCTGATGATATTGATAATTTTATGAAAGTATTTATGGATGATTGCTTTGGTTTTGGTTCTTCCTTTAATGTGTGTCTTGCTAATTTGTCCATTGTTTTAAAAAGATGTAAAGAAGTGAATCTGGTCTTGAGTTGGGAAAAGAGTTATTTCATAGTCTAAGAAGGGATTGTGTTGGGTCATAAAATGTCCAAAAAAGGGATTGAGGTTGATAAAGCCGAGGTTAATTTGATTTCTAGCCAACCTACGTGTTCTTCTGTGAAGCAAGTCATATTATTCCTTGGCTATGCTGGTTTCTATAGGAGATTTATTAACGATTTTAGTAAAGTAGCTCACCCACCTACTAATCTCCTCACTAAAGATGCTCCTTTTGTGATTGATGAGTCTTGTGTGACAGCTTTGGAAAAGCTTCGATCTTTGCTAATGTCAACCTATATTGTGTAGCCCTCTGATTTTTCTATTCCATTTGAGATCATGTATGATGCATCTGATTTTGCTATTGGGATTGTTTTGGGTCAAAGGATAAATAGAATGCTTCATGTCATATACTATGCCAGTAGAACTCTAGTTGATGCTCAAAAGAATTATTCAACTACTGAAAAAGAGTTGTTAGGTGTAGTATTTGCACTTAATAAATTTCGTCCATACATTTTGTACTCGAAAGTGATTGTGTTCACTGATCATGCTATATTAAAACACTTGTTGGCTAAGAATTACACTAAACCAAGACTTATTACATAGATTTTGTTACTCCAAGAGTTTGATAGTGAAATAAAAGATAGGAAATGTTATGAAAATTTAGTTGTAGACCACTTGTCTAGAATCTCTAGTTCTTTACTAAGTTTACTGATGACTCAGTTGAATTTTCTGACCACTTTCCTGATGAGCAACTGTTTGCTATGTCACATGCCTCTCTCCCTTAGCTTGCTCACATTTGTGAGCTATGTTGCCACTAGGAAGATTCCTCCTCACTGGTCCAAACAAGAAAAAGATAGGTTCTTCTCATAAGTAAGACATTACTATTAGGAAGATCATTATCTTTTCAAACATTGCCCTAATCAAGTGGTGCGTAGATGTGTCCTCGAGAGTGAAATTCATATATTCTCACCTTTGTCACTCTTATGATTATGGTGGTCACTTTGGAGGTCATAGGACAGCTATCAACGTGCTATAAAGTGGGTTCTTTTTGCCCACTCTGTTTCATGATGCTCATCGATTTTGTGTTGCTTGTGAGCATTATCAATGTACAGGTGCCCTGTTCTATCGTGATATGATGCCCCTTTCTCCTATTCTAATTGTTAAGATATTTGATGTGTGGGGCATTGATTTCATAGGTCCCTTTCCCCCATCTTTTGGCTTTGTATACATATTGGTTGCTGTTCATTATGTGTCAAAGTAGGTGAAAGCTCAAGTTACTAGGACTAATGACCACAAGGTTGTGGTCAAGTTTGTGAAAGAGTGCATTTTCTGTCGGTATGATACCCCTAGAGCTCTGATTAGTGATGGTGGGAGTCACTTTTGTCATCGATCTTTTGAGGCTTTGCTTAGAAAGTATTCTGTGACCCACAAAGTAGCTACCCCTTATCACCCTCAGACTAGTGGCCAAGTTGAGGTATCTAATTGTGAGATCAAATCTATACTTAAGAAAACGGTTCAACCTGATAGGAAAGACTAGTCTTTGAAATTGCATGATGCTCTTTGGGCCTATTATACTACTTGTAAGACTCCCATTCGAATGTCTCCTTATCGGCTCCTTTTTTGTAAGACTTATCACTTGCCAGTTGAATTAGAACACTGTGCTTTTTGGGCAATTAAAGGTTTTAATTTTGATATGAAACAAGCGAGTTCTAACCTTAGGCTTCAATTGAATGAATTAGGATCAATTGCATAATGAAGCCTATGAGAATGCTAAGATTTATAAAGCCCAAACAAAAGCTTTCCATAATAAAACAATTTCTTGTAAATCGTTTGAACCTAATCAGAAAATTTGCTTTTTAACTCTAAGCTTAACTATTTTGTGGCACGTTGAGATCTAGATGGGATGGTCCTTTTGTTGTCCAATAAGTGTTTCCCTCTGGGGCGATCAAAAGTTTAGATCCCCAAGATGGTCGAGTTCTTAAGGTGGCTAACATTCGGAACCTGTTGTGACTCATGATATTGACCCTGGTTTGATTGAATCCATCAATCTAGTAGACTCTGTCTACTATGATTAGTGGATATGACTTTGTCTGGGTGAAGACATAAAACTTAGCACTTGTTGAGAGGCAATCTAATCTTTTTAGGTGAGTTTGAGTCTTTTGTATTATTTTTCTTTTTGGTGTGCTTGTGCTTTTGGCTTTTGTGGTTGGTGATGGTTGTGAAGGTACTTTGGGAGTTTGATTGTTAGGCTTTTATGGAAATGACTTCCTTGTGCTGTCAGGTTCTATTGTTCTTTTCCCCATTTCCCTCTTTCTTACTGTGTTCTACATTGAGGACAATGTAAGGTTTAGGGCGGGGGGAAGGTAAAATGAAAAATGTTGGGTGAATTTGATTTTGGGAAGAGATTGAGTGTTCTGATTATGCATGTTCTGCTCTTATTATGTGGATTTGATTCATGTGACCCATGCTTAATAGAGATTATTTGTAGCTTTAACTAACCAAACTTTTACTGTGCTAATGTCATTATGCAGTTGATTTTGAGTTTGAGATGTAATCCCATTTATAATATCATGATAAGTATTCGATAAGCATTGAGTTCCCCTTTAAAGTTTTAATCAATAAAGAAAACAAAGTGAATTAATCAAGTTCTGATTCTAGTACCAATTTTCAGTTCTATATTTATTCATATCTTTAATCTCCTGATTATGTACTAAGTGCCTTTCTGAGTGTCATCTTTGTTCATATCTTTATCCATTCAAGAAAGCACATGGAATCAGGTAACTTTTGAAAAAATTTAAAGTCTTAAAAAAAAATTAAGAAAAAGAGAATAATAAATTGATTTGGCATTGAGGACTTGATTTTAAAGATGCTCTTCTGATTGTTGTTATGTGGGGTGAAATTTTATACTTATTATTTATTACATGGTTTATTGTGTGCTTAATTTGCTTGAATCTTGCCCTATTGACTTAGTTGAAATTAAAAAACTTTGACAAGATGTTGCCGATTGATAGTGAATTGATATATGTGATTTGGAGTGGGCATTCATCGTTGGATCACTTGATTTTCTTCCCTAATCTTATTCTTATTCTTCTTGATGGTTTAAATAAATATATGCATTAATGATATTCTTTACTCAAGGACTAGCAAAGTTTTGGTGCGGGGGAATTGATAATTCATATTTTATATGTAATTTTGTCCTTCATTTTGGCTACTATTAAGTCTTTGAAATATATTTTTATAGGTAAATAATGCATATTTTATGTGATTTTTAGGTAGAAATAAATATAAAAGAATTTGGACGGGATTGATTAATTCTACTTGGATCTCCCACATGTGTAATGCCTAAAGTCCAATCTCAAGCCCAAGGAAAAAAAGAAAAAAGGAAGAGAGATACGTCCCCGTGTGGGCCCTACACACCGCCGCCCATCTGCTTCAAACCTAGTGCTCCCTCACTCTCTTTCCTCCCAGCCTGGTTGGGCCTATTATATGGCCCAAATGCCCCACCGGTTTGGCCAAAGCCCGCAGCCCAGCCTCAGTCAGCACTCTCTCCCTCCTCTCTTCCTCTCTGCCTGAGCTCGACCTATTTCCCCGCTAACACTCATATCTAGCTAGCCTCTCTCTTCTCTCATATCCTCATCTCATCTGTGTGGGCTTGAGCTCCGCGGCCCATCACTCCAGGCAGCTCAATTTCTTTTCTAAGAGCCTTATTTCCTACATTGCTAGTTGTTAACCTAGTCAAATGCAATTAATCAGAAATTAATTTTAGTTTAAGAGTAGCCCTTTTTTTCATGCATTCTAACAATCAAGAATCAATTGAAATTAATTTTTATTAATTTTTGGGCACCAAAAGGGGCTGGATTTCCACTATAAAAAGAGGGTCAAGGTTGGCGAAAAATACCTTCATCCATTCATCCACTCACTCACCCAAGCATCTGCTCATTCTCATCTTCCATCTTGCATCTTTGTAGAGAGAGTCTTTATAAGACAAAATCATTTTGTGTTGAGGGGTTTAGAAGAAAATAAGCTTGAAAATTAGCTATTTTTCTCTTCTCTTCTCATCTCATTTGTGAGTCACATTTGAGAGTTTACACTTAATTTTATCATTTTGTATAATTGAGTATAAAAGTTTGGGCACAAGAAGATAAATATACCAATTTTAATGGTGTTTTTACTAACTATGGTCGGCTAAACTACTTATTTTTAGGATTAGGATGGATCCTTAATAATAATGTTGGTTTTCTAATTTCTATCGGGGTTATTTTTGTCTCTTTAAATTCCATAAATTTGAGTTTACACTTGATCTTAACTTATTTATGCATCTTCACACTATTGCTTAATCATGTTGATTACACTAGTTCCATTTGCTATCTCAAATGAATATGAGACCTTGTACGCTAATATGATGATTATGCAATTGGGCTTAAAATTATTATTGTTAAAATTGAATAATTTATACTAGAAATTAGGTGAGTTATGTCTAAAAAGAATAATTCATACTAAACCACTAGATAAATAATCTTATTGTATACTTATAATTATTTTTTTAATTTATGGCCTAATGCTTATAGCTTAGGTTGAACAAGAGACAAATTGAACATCCATTGAATTGTAAATAAATATTTGCATCAATGGTGAAATCCACGATCCTAAATCTTTCTCCCATTTGGTTTCTCTTTACTCTCTTGACTTATTTACGCTTTTTTTATTCCGTTAATTCATATTGACAATTGAACACCTCAATTGAACTATTCTTTGTGATTGAAAATGTTGAATTGAAAATTGATATTGTTCCTCGTGGGATCGACACCCCTATACTTGTTAGTCTATAATTAACCTTGTGCACTTGGAAGTAAAAATGGTTTTAAAACTAAGAATAAAATCCACATCATTTCCTTGTAAGAATGAGTGTGGGAAACCTAAGACTATTCCTTATGCCCTTCCTGTCTATGAGGTTCCTAGTGACTTGTGGTCTAGCTAAGAGCAACCCTCTACTCTTGCCATATTAAGCATCAGGGAGGAAGCAATTTATCTGTGGGAAATCTCTGCAGTTGTTAACTGTATGTATGATTTTCAAGAACACAGTCTGGTTAGGACTAAGCAAGGCATACGCCTAAAGACCGTTCCTAAGCTCATAGCCGAGGGTTATCTAAAGGTAATTTAGGCTCTCCTTCCCATCTTTCTAAGAGAAACAGGGGTGTGCACTCTTCAGGCCATGATTCCGCTACGTCGAGCTCCGATGAGACGAGCTCTAGTGAGAGTCAAACCGAGGAAGTTGTGTGCTCAATCCATGCGTAGATCTACTTGTGCGGGAAGGGTGTCCATGGACTCATCTCTCCTTTAAAAAAAAATTCTAATCAACTATTTTAAATGGAATTAGATTGGTATATATGAACACCCCTTAACTAGGTCCAAAAAATTATAGACACACTTTAAATATATCCAGCCCACATCTTGACATTTTTAATTTCTTTAAATGTCAAAAGTACATTTACAAAGTTGGAATTTGATAGAAAAATTAAATTAAATTAAATGCACACAAGCCCAAACTTCTCTCCTCCCCTGTTATCTGGAGTTTTAGACTTTTAATTTAATCTAATCCTAATCTCTTTAATTTTCTTTTGTTATCATTTTTTTTTTTTGGTTGTTTAGTTGCAATGTATTCTTGGTGTAGACTTTCTTTAACTTGACCCTAATGATTGATTTGAAGTTGATGCTATTTTTTTCCCTTTTGGTGCAATTAACTAGTGCAAATTGCTTATTTGTAGTTGTATTTCATATTTGACATGTTCACTTCATGTCTCAATCTTTTTTAATTTTGTTGCTTGGTGCTGATGATTTGTCTTCTGTAACTAACGATTTTGGTAAATACTACATAGCCGTAACGTTATGTGATTTTGGCACAATTTATGTATCAAACTCAAAATATGAATAACTACAAAGAACAAATGTAGTAATAGAAGTATCATAATTTTTTTTGGGTAAAAAAGTGGGGTATATTATTATTGCTTGTTAACTTTTGCCAGTGTATAAATACGAGACAAAACATTTGAGGGAAGAAAAGAGATGGAATGTTTGTACAAAATAGACTACCATAGTGTGTATCATATAATTTATTTGTTTATTGATACTGTACATGAGTGATAACGTTAATAGATGCACACACCTGTTTTAAACATCTAGATCCGCCACTGGGTCAACTTATCTTTCTTGGGAGCTCGCATTTGGTCCGATCTAAATGATGGTCCGGGTTCTCATTTTCCTAACCCAATGGTGGTGGAGTAGCTCAATAGATCTGGCCTTGAAACAAAATACCTCTTTTCCTCTAGGTACTCATTCGTCATCCCCAGGGCCACCGTAAAGAAGCCACCCCTAGGCAGGCAGTATGGCTGCGTATCGGGCAACATTGAGCTACAAGCTTCGCTGCTCTTTGCACTGGGTGATTTGCAAAATATGTCGGGAGTACAAGCTAACCATCACCCAGAGTATGCTGACGTCTTGACACAGCATCTGTTGCTTTATTGCTACCTTCGAGATGAGCGATCTAACATGCACAGGTCGTGCCTTAACCTAGGTCAACATTAAAAAGCTCTGAAAAGTAGTTGCTCTGTCATTGTACAATTTTTGCATGTGTCAGGTCTTTAAAATAAGGCAGACTATTGTAGCCATGTGAATGTAACGATAGCCATGTGTAAAAGCAGTGTGTATTATAGCCGTTAGGGCATCCTTTGTATCCTAAACCCCTCTATAAAAGGAGAAACTAAGTGCTGGGAATGGACACGATTATTTGACCATTCTTAAGCAAAAAAGAAGTCGGAATTCTCCATTTCTCTATGAGCAAGCATCTTTGACGATTTTAGCTGTTTAAGTCCCTCTTTAAATCTTTCCATTGTAATACTTCCACTTTTAAGTTTTCAATAGAAAGAAGTTTCCCAGTAGGGAACGTTATTCAATCGAACATTATGTCTTAAATATTATAATTTCTTGATTAAAGCTCCACTATCCTTGAAAAAATCAAAAACTTGATTAGTGACTGTGATTCGAGATAGGAAACGAAACAGGTCTGTGTTGTGTCTGATCTAAGGAAGGTGTGGTTAAGATTAGCAATCTCTGGAAACTAGAAGTTAGAGAAATGCTAGGGTCTAATGCCGACTAAGTTCAGGTAATGATCGAAACTCTCTAATTAAGCTTTAGTTGCTTTGCTAAGCATGGTAGGTCTCTAATCACAGAAAATATAATATTTATGATATAAGTAGTAGATTGTGATAACTAGTACTATTAACGTTATTATAAGAAGTCCAAATATTAATATAAGCTTAGCTTTGTAAAAAAGTTCAGAACTTTGAATATTTGCATTTTCAACACCAGTTGGGCCGAAAGCAGAAGTTTCATAAAGTTCAGGGGCATAAAAATAAGTATTTGTCACTTAGAAATCAGTTAACCCAAACTTTTGTGCTCTAAAAAACATTTAGGCTAAACTAAGTAGTCCCATATATATTTTTCTAAAAAAGTGCGATTAGTAAATTATTACACCAAACCTCAAGGGACCGAAAAGCAATTTATTTGTACTTTGCTTGGGTTAGCCTCTATGCCTAGACTACTGATCATGAATCCCAGAAATTTGTAAGACCTTACCTCGAAAACACACTTCTTAAGGTTAAGCTTCATTTCATAGTTGTGAAGGATGTCGAGCATTTTGCACAGGTCGACTGTGTGCTCAATATCCTCCTTACTTTTGAAACTCATGTCAACCATATATACTAACATGTTCTTTCTGATGAGGTATCTAAACACCTTAATTACCAGTCACAGGTACATTGTCCTTGCGTTCTTTAGTCTAAATGGCATACCCTTGTAACAATATAAACCCTTGTCCATGGTAAGAGTGATCTTTTCCTAGTCGTCTGGATGCAAGGGAATCCAATGGTAGCTAAAGAAGGCATTCCTAAAGCTCAACTTTGCATGGCTAGCCGTAGAGTCCACCAGCTTGTCAATCTTCGGAGGGGGAAACTGTCTTTTGGTTTGGCTTTGTTCAAATATGGGAAGTCTCAAACATTCGCAATGTCCTGTTAGATTTCTTCACTAGCACTACATTTGATATCCACTTAGGGTACAGGCATTCCTGGATGCAATAGCTTATGAACTCCCTCATTGGTCACCACACACCGTTCAGTGCCCATGTGTCTATTCTTCTACCCCACGGGCGTGTGAGCTGGGGTCTACATTTAGGTGATGCTCGATGATTGCTGGATCCAAGTCACACATTTGTTCTAGTCTGAAGACGAAAACATCCTTGTGCTCCCTAAGGAGACTAACAAGGAGCTCTCTTTCTTGCATGAACATTAGGGGTGAGCAAAAAACCCAGTGCCCGGTAAAAATTTAAAGAATTTTGATGAAAAAAAAATATAAAGTAAACCCTTATTCAAGTGACATATCTTTTGTACCAAGACTCAACTCCCAGTTAACCTAATTAAACCCTTTATCTTTTTTGCTTTTAATTTATCCCAAACTTACTTTTTATGTATCTCGACCGCCATGGATTATTTTCCTTCAAGCTTTAACTCTTCTCCTTATGAGCCTTGTTGCTTATTGCATATTTGTTTTTATATTAATTTGATGGTTTCTCTCTCTATTTCAATTGAATTAAAATAATCTTTAGGTCTCTTATTGTTTTTGTAATATTGATTTGTGGGTTTCTAATTAATATTGTCTACAATTCTCTGAGTTTGTTTTAAACTTTGTGAATCTTCCCTACTACTCATTTCGTATTTAACTTAGCCTCATAATCTGGTTTTTAGGAATTTGGCTTCTGACATAAGTTCTCGACTGCTTTTAATCCCTCATTTCCCTATTTTATTAGGGGAAAAATGAAAACCAAAAAAAAAAATGATTTAGGAACTGGGTACCCGGAACTGGACCTAGTCCCAACCAGGTTCGGGACAAAGTCCAAATTCTAGGACCTAGTTCTAAATTTTAGGACCTGGTTCCAACCGGCTCTTGTTCTGCTTCCTAAAGTTTCAATTGGGTACTCGGTCCCGCTCACCCTTAGCTGACATATCCCGTCTAATTTTCACTACTCATTATGGACATGCATCTTCAGTCAGGATTGACTCGGCGTCATCCATGGCCTCTAAACGTGGGCTTCTCTAGTCTAGAGCCTTAACGGTGGCTGGTGGCTTAAGCTGTGGCTTCTTCACTTTAGCGTTGAGGAGCAACCTTAGGGCACCCCTCTACAAGTAGCATGATGCTGACCAAGTAGTATTCCCAAGCCGTCTGCTGGTCACCATTTAGCTTCCCTACATTGCTGTCATCTAGCTCGTACTGAACCTATAGTAGGTTGGGAGCTAAAACTACCTTGACTTTGTAAAGGGTTGGCCGTCTAATAATGACATCATAGGTCATGGTATGTCGACTACTAAAAATCTACTTCTAAGTTCCTCGGCCTGACCTTAGAACCTGCCACATGCTGTACATCTGGGTCTTCCACATTGCATGGAGATGGACTCGTCGTATCTCAAGGCTATAGTAGCCACTACTTCCATGGAGCACTCCTCTTACGGGGGCCTCTCCTAGAATTAGGTTTTTCCTTTGTTAAGGACCCTTGGGCCTTTCTTGAGGAATTAGTTTATTTGTCTGTTGTTTATTAGTTTATAGAGGGCTTTTTTTAACTCTCAGCACTCCAAAGTGGCACGGTTGATTTGCTTGTGAAGCTCGAACTACTTTGTAGCATTAAGTGGCTTGTTTGACGCGGCCTCACATTCCTACTTCTTTAACATAGGTTGTCCCTTGATATCCACAAGGTTACTCCAAGGATATGGATTAAAGCATTGATCCCAGTTTTCACTCTTCTACCTCGTTTCAACCCAAGTTTGGTTTCTTTCCTCAACCCTGCCTTTTCCTTGGTTGTTGTCAGTCTGTAGTCAAATCTAGGTGGCCTAAATCCTGATGGCCCAATGAAGTCTGTGTCATTTTTAAGTATTTATGCAAGTGTAGTCTCTTTTCACTCGGCTAGCGAGAATTTGAATTGTCCATTTCAAAGGCCATTGAGGAAGTAGGTGTAGGCCGCGCCATCTTCCAGATCTGAGATTAGGATGGCCTTTTGATGAAACCTCTTCGCAAACTCAGCCACAAATGTGTTCTTCCCCTGCTTGATCTTGTAGAGGTGTATCCTATTTCTTATTTCATTGCTACTTATGATAACTAGCTCAGAAAACAGTCACATAGCTCCTGGAAGCAAGTGCGTGGTGTAAGTCAGTTGAACCATTTATGGACAACCCCTTTCAGAGCCGCGGGGAACTCCCAACAGTACGTGGCATTGTCCACATTTTATATGTGCATCTGGGCGTTATACATCCCATGCTGCTCCACTGCGTCAGTGGTTCCATTATATAGTTCACAGCTAGAGGCTTTCACCTTTCACGGCCTTGGGCGTTTATAATTTCTTGACAGAAGGAAGTAACAAACGATGGCCTACTAAGGCAAGCAGCCATTCCAAACAACTTAATGGATGAGGCTTGTGTCAAATTTCAACAATTAAGGGGCTTCTGTGGGGTCCTCCAACTTTCGGTTGGCTTTGCCGCTAGTGACCAACCAGTTCCACCACCTCATCAACATAAAACTCTGTGCGGACACTATTGCCGATGTTGATGCCAATCTACTCCCCCCGGCATCAGGTCGTTACTCTATCTTTGTTGCTGTGGTCATACTTTAAAATGACAAAACAAAGGAGGACAATTTCATGAAAGAGAAAGAAGAGGGGATCAAGATGAAGGATAGGTTGTGTTCTTTTGAAAAGGGTGCTTAATTTCTATAATTATTGAGAAGGAGGGGGTAGAGTGAATGTGAATCGAGAAGAGGGGAAAAAAAGTAAGGGTAATTTCTAAAAGTTTTAAAAAATACCATCAGGTGTTGTGTTAATGTTAATATTACATAAATGTATTGTTCTTGAACATGCCCTTTATGGAGGAGAAAAAGGCCTTCTCTCTCCAAATTACCTCTGTCATTTGTGACAAATGAACTACTTCATTCGGTCGCCTTCTCCTCTTTCTTCCCCTTCCAATTCACCCTCCACCTCCAATTAGCAAGTGTTATTTCAATTCATCCTTCTCTTTCTCATTTCAGTATAATTTTTCATCGCACCATTGCCATCAACTCCTTCCTATGTAATTCATGGATTTCGACATCCGACATAGACCTTTAGGCAACTCCTTGTCACTCACTCTACTTCACCTTAAACGTGCATAGACTCAGAATCTGTTCAGCTGAGTGTAGGTCATCGGGTACTTCTTCGATGACAAGTTGACATGGCTGTATCCATTTTTCGCTTCTAAACAGTTATTAAGCTTTAATTTTTCTTTTTGTGTATCACATATTTCTCATTCCAATCAAATTGATTTTATATATGTGATTTCATTGAATAAGAAATTACATTACTTTATTTATTGCTTCATTAATAAAATAATTGACACTTCAGTATCCTGAGATATTGCCACTAGAGAAAATAGTTCACGAGTTCATGAAATAATGATGTAATACCCTGAGGCATCCAAAGATGAATAATTTAGTTATATTCTTTATAAGAAGTTCTAAAAGCTATATTTTTTTATCATTCTATAAACTATTTTTGCGCGCAAAATAAAGTACTTTTGCATTTAGCTTTTTTTTTTTTGTTTTCAAAGATTTTGAGTCGTATATGTATCAATGGCAACTTTAATTAAGTTTGGGCAATAACAATAGTACAATTGTAGTTGTTAAAAGATACCCACACTATCAACACTTGTATAATTTCTTGAAAAATCAATAAATAGATAGTGAAACTCTAAAGTATTCCTATTTCTGGGCGATCAATACATAATTCTTAGAACTCATTGTCAAGAAAATGACTAAATTATTCATCCTATGATATCTCAAGGTACTAAGTTATTATTTTCACAAAGTTTTTGGACTAATTTATTCAGCAGCCATACCGCAGGATACCAAAGTGTCAATTACTCTTATTAATGTATTCCAACCATGTTTTCTGTTCCGATAATCCTTTTACTCTAAATGTATGTCTAACTAAAGATAAATCAAGTCAACTTATATTTCTAATGAATAATTTAATTAATTACATTTCATTTTTTGTATGAATCAATTACAATTCGTAGGTTAAGTTAATGTAACTTGTTTAACTATAGTCTTACAATTCAAAAGCATGAACTTTGATTAATCCGGCCGAAGACACAATCAATTTATCCAAATATGGCTTCAAAATTGAACTCAATATAAATAGTGACTCATTTGTCATATCTAATTATGCCTGAGAAAGAATAGCGAAATTATTAGTCTTTGAATCATGATTTTATATAAACTATGTTATTGTGTTAATAAACGTATAGGAGTAATTAATCTCATTACTTGTTTTAGGAAAGAGAAAGACACTTTAAAATTACAAACAATCTAACTACAGGCTACTTTCATTGTTGTTTACTTTTAATTGCTCAAAATTTTAATTGGTTAAAAATTTAAGGACTTTAAAAATTTTAGTTATATATATAGGGAATATGTTAAAGTTTTAAGGCTTAAGGTTTGAAGATTTTATTTATATTTACAATGGAGGTCAATAAATGTTGACAACTTTTATAGTATCATATGTCAAACTCACAAAACAATGAGCTTCAAGCATGTCACACTATATAAAATTCATATGCTAACTGTACAAATAGGATGGATTTACAAGGATTACTATCTTCAATGATAAAATGAGAACTCCTACTAAATGAGAAACTTTGTTATTGTACTTGGGTCCTAAAATGGGATAACTCTAGCTAAATATACTAGTAATCATATTGTAGTCAATCACAAAATCAATGATGAAGATTGATCTTTTGGAAAATTGGTCATCTTTTCTTGAATAAACTACATAGAGGTACCCTCAGTTTAGTATAAACTATTTTAAGGACCGTCGATTTTGAAAACTAATTATAAGGTACCTTGTCTTTTGAAAAACTAACAGAAAGGACCCTCAAATTTTTATCTGAGCCATTTTGCAGGCCCAGGCACTATCTAGTTTGCAAAACACGCCCAAAAACTTTCCATGTTTACAAATCTACCTTCAATCCTTAAAAACTTACTTTTGAAAAATCTAAATTTGTATTTGTGATATTTTTCCCACTAGTATAACTTAAGGCCCTCTTTCATCTGGTATCAGAGCCACATGACTAAAAATAATTAAGATTATTAAGCTAATTAATAATTAATTAAGCTAATCAACTGTGATTAACTGAGATTAATTTTTGAATCTTCACCTGCTTGTCCTGGTCCTAATTATTCACACATTGTCCACTCACCTGAAGGTAATACCTCGTTAGCACCTCAATTAAATTATATCACTGATATAGTTTTACAGTTAAGAGCAGAATTAGCTAAAATTAAGACCGATCTAAAAGAGCTTAAGAATCACTTAACCGTTGCCCATCATTCTCTTATTAACAAAGTTAGACATAGTAAAAAAGCTACTCCTAGAAATATTACTCCTTTTCGACATAAATATCCTTTCCAAAACCCAAAAAATAAGATTCCATTTCCTTTGCAAGAGATAAAAATTCAAAAAGAAGTAGGAGAACATTCTGGTGAAAAATCGACTGAAAAGAAAGAAAAAGAAGATCGAGTATAAACAATATACTCTTGAAGAGTTACAAAAAATGTTAGATGAAGAACAAAATTCAAAAGAGCTAAACAAAATCATAAGCACAATTAGTGATAAACATAATATTTTATGTGATGATAATGAAGAGACTAACAATGTCTAATTAGAAAAAGAAATATATCATCATATGAATCTGATTAAATTAGAAGATCTCAATGTTTTACCATTAGATGAAATTATAAGAAAACTTGATAAGAAATATGGTAAAATGACTAATGAAAACGAAATCAATGAGATTGGAGAAAAAATTAACTTATATGAAACAGAGACTAATCTGGGTCCTTGGCTTCTCTAGCTTCGTTCCTCACAATGTTCCATCTTAACCGTCCTCAGCTTCTCTAGCTTCGTTCCTAGTCGTACAACCGACCGCGAAGCTTTGTTCGGCCAGCTTTGCCAAGCATTTGTCATCAATTCATCCAATTAATCCGGGTCAAGAAGGAAGAAAAATCCCTGAATTTAGCTATTTCAATTTGTGGGTTGAGCTTGGGAATAGAAAAAAAACCCTTCATTGGGTGTGAATATTCGTATTCAAGTTGGTAAATTTTTGGGAAATTTTCTCTGCTGAATCTGCTGGCCCCAGTTTTGAAGTTGTTTGAACTCTGGGTTCTTAAAATTTGATTCAAGTCAGAGGTGGGAGAATTGTCATTTGGCAAATGTTTTGCTGAGAACTGAAGGAATTGGGTTGCTTTAATTTGGAGCTTCTACTGTTATCGGATAGTCGGCGGAACCTTCGGGAGGATCTAGTCCTTCAAATCTATGATCAGGCTCTGTAGGTTGTCGCCGGCGACTACCCAGTGACACGAGTGGCAGTGACCGTTGGGGCCAGTGACCGTTGGGTAACATTGAACGACTGGCAGAGGACAGGTCACACAGGTGCAGGTAAAGCTTGCTTGATTGC
Source organism: Carnegiea gigantea (assembly GCA_029747015.1). NCBI lineage: Eukaryota > Viridiplantae > Streptophyta > Magnoliopsida > Caryophyllales > Cactaceae > Carnegiea > Carnegiea gigantea. The sequence goes on from JAKOGI010000138.1 coordinate 259,853, forward strand.
TTGCCTGAATGCTTGTTTTGAGTTCAGTTGCTTGGTTTGAGTTTGTCAAATTCCAGTTCGACATTTGTTTATTTTAGGCAAGTTTGCCTTTTACTCAATGGCCTTATTTCAGATTTTGTTGCTTCCTTCTTGGTCCATTATTTTATCTAGGGCTATTTTCATTTTAGTAGTGTGCCTCGTATTCTGCTGACTGCTTTTATTTTGTTACTTTGGACCATTTTATTACTATTCTTTGTTGTCAGGTTGGTCTCAGTATTATTATTATTATTATTATTATTATTATTATTATTATTATTATTATTATTATTATTATTATTATTAATTTTTTATTACTATTAGTATTATTATTGTTAGCATTTAGATCATTTAGTATTGTATTGTTTGTGTTATTTTTATTAGCACTGTTATTATTCGTATTATTGACATTAGTGCCAACTAACCGTCTTAATTGTCTTTACTCAACTGCAGTTTTTTACTATTTCTCTAACTGTTACTGTTGGTAGCCTAAGCTAGTGGAGAGCAATGTAGTATCTTCAGCCAGTCCTTCGGGGGGAAATAGAGTTAGGGGAGGCATTGGAGTGCAGAAGGTGCGCCTAGTAACTTGGAATATTGGATCACTTATGGATAAGTCGATAGAATTAGTCAAGTCTTTGCGTAGATATAGGATTAGCATAGCTTGCATTCAAGAGACTAAGTGGGTAGGGGCTAAAGCTAGAGAAGTTGATGGGTATAAGCGATGGTATTCAGGGTCTAACAAGGCTAGGAATGGAGTTGGTATTTTGGTTGATAAAGAATTGGTTGCCTTTGTTGTGGAAGTTAGGCGTAAAAGTGATCGAATTATGGCTATTAAGGTAGTGGTGGGATTGGAAGTCATAAATGTGGTTAGTGTGTATGCACCTCAAATAGGTTTGGCAGATGATATTAAGAAGCAATTTGGGAGTATTTGGACTTGGTGATTCAAGACGTCCCTTGGAGCGAGAAACTTTTCATAGAAGGAGACTTTAATGGTCATATTGGTGTCGAATCAGACGGGTATGATGCGGTTCACGGAGGTTACGGCTATGGAGAGAGAAATGATGGAGGAGTCTCTGTTTTGGATTTTGCGGTTGCCTATGAATTATTAGTGATAAACTCCTATTTTAGGAAGAAGAAGGACCACTTGGTCACCTTCAAGAGTGGTTCTATGAAGACTTAAATTGATTACTTCCTGATTAAGGTCGGGTAATCGGAGGTTTTGTAAGGACTGTAAGGTGATCCCCAGTGAGTATTTAGGAACTCAGCATAAGTTACTTGTGATGGATGTGGAGTTCAAATGTCCTAAGTGGAGGAAGAGAAGTGTTGGGGACCCTACAGTTAAGTGGTGGAAGCTTACTAAGGAGAATGCTATGAAATTATCAGAGAGAATTACGAAAGAAGGAGCTTGGAGGCAGGCAGAAGATGCAGACACAATGTGGAAACAATGGCAGAATGTATTCAAAGGTCGGCTAAGGAAACCTTAGGGACATCAAGGAGAGGTTGTAACAAAATGAAGGGAGCATGGTGGTAGAGCAAGGAGGTAAAGGAGAAAGTTAAGGAGAAAAAAGAGACATACGTTGAGCTCATGAACAGTGGAACGAATGAAGAGAAAGAGATTAGTAGAGTTAGATATAAAGCAGCAAAAAAGATAGCCAAAAAAGTTGTCGCTGTAGCTAAGAGCATGGCTTATAAGAGGTTATACCAAAAACTAGTGACCAAGGAAGGTGACAAAGAAGTCTTTAAACTGGCAAGGGCCAGGGAAAGAAAAACTAGGGACTTCGATGTAGTGAGATGCATCAAAGATGAAATCGGTAAGGTATAGTTTGACAATGTAGAGATCAAGGAGAGATGGTAAAGATACTTCTCCAAGCTCCTCAATAGGGAAGTGATGGAAGTTTTTCGAAGTAGGAAAGCAGAGAGTAGTGAGAGGCATCCTGATCCCCACTTATGCGAACCTTTCAGTAAGGAAGAGATTAGAGATACCCTAAGGAAGATGGCCAGTGGGAAGGTAGAGGGACCAGACCAGATTCCAGTGAAAGTGTGGAAGTGTTTGGGTGAAGAGGGATTAGTATAGCTAACATAGCTTTTCAATATTATTCGAAGGACGGCTAAGATGCCTAGAGAATGGAGGTTTAGTACAGTCATCCCATTATACAAGAACAAAGATGATATTCAAAGCTGTAATAATTACAGGGGTATAAAGTTGCTCAGTCACACTATGAAGTTGTAGGAGAGGGTGATTGAGAGAAGGTTGCAGAAGGATATTTCGATCTCGGAGAACTAATTTGGTTTTATACCTGGCAGGTCAACCATAGAGGCGATTTACCTCTTTAAAAGGCTCATAGTTTGTACAGAGATAGAAAGGTAGATCTTCATATGGTGTTCATCAACCTGGAGAAAGTATATGATAGAGTTCCACGTGAAGTGCTATGGAGTTGCTTGGAAAAGAAAGGAGTGTTCCCTGCGTATATTCGACTTATTAAGGATATGTATGATGGATGTAGGACGAGTGTTAGGACGCCCGGAGGAACTACCAACGACTTCCTTGTTGGTATGGGACTATATCAGGGTTCCGCTCTAAGCCCTTTTCTTTTTACTCTAGTTATGGATGAACTTACAATTGGGATTCAGGATGAGCTACCATGGTGTATGTTATTTATAGATAACATTGTTCTTGTGCATGAGTCCAGACAGGGAGTTAATGACAAGTTGCAGCGATGGAGACTTACACTGGAATCTAGAGGTTTTAGAGTAAGTAGATCGAAAACTGAATACCTACATTGTTGTTTCAGTGGGAGGGAAGATGTGGGAGGAGAAGTCACCATTGATGGAACGGTGATACCAAAGGTCGAGAAGTTTAAATACCTAGGCTCGATCATCCAACAGAATGGGATATTAACGAGGATATTAGATAGCGTATAAAAGTGGGTTGGCAAAAATGGAAGTATGTTTCAGGTGTACTATGTGATAAGAGGATGCTAGTAGGTTTAAAAGGTAGAGTTTACCATATGGTAGTTAGACCAGCGGTGCTGTATGGATCTGAGTATTAGCCTATAAAAAAGATACAGGTCCAAAGGTTGATGGTAACAAAGATGAGGATGCTTAGGTGGATGTATGGTTATACGAGAATCAATAGGATTAGGAATGGGGTCATCAGCGATTTAGTCAAAGTGGTGCCCATAGAAGATAAGATGAGAGAAACTAGACTCAGATGGTTTGGCCATGTGCAAAGAAGGAGTGTGAACGCCCCAGTGAGGAGATGTGAGAGGATTAACATTCCCACAAGTAAAAGAGGGAGGGGACGACCAAAGAAGAACTTGAACGAGGTGATTAGAGAAGATCTGAAAGTTGCAGAATTAATGGAGGATTTAGCTCAGGATAGGAGTCTATAGCGGAATGGGATTAGGACCTTAGATCGCAGAGAGTTAGTCACCTGATTGCATTTTATTTATTCTATTTTGTATAGTAGGATAGGTTTCGTATGTGATGTTTGTAAGCAGGTACGGCACACATATGGGAAGATACATTGTTTGTCTACTGCTGTTTGTTAAGGCATGGTTCTTTCCTCTGCTTTGCTGTACGTAGGATGTATGTTTACTTACACAATCACGGTTATCTGACTTATTAGTATTCCCTAGTTCACTCTCTGCTGAGTATTCTTAGTTTTTTCTTTTTAATGTTTTCACAAAAACCTTCTTTGATAAAATGTTTTCGCAAACTCTTGTTTTTATGGGTCGATTGGATTCAGCCTCTCTATGGGCAGAAATGTCGGTAGAGGTAAGGCTGCCTACATTTGGATCTCCCCAGACCCTGCGCAAGCGGGACCCACACTAGGAGGTGTTGTTGTTATTGTTGTTTGAAATAGAGACTAACCTAGTTAAGAATGTCGTTCCTAAACCTGAAGAATTTGGTGAACTATCTAGCAGAAATACTCATTTCTTAAGAACTAGGTATGTTCCAGCAGAACGTACAAGTAATTTTTTCTTCGGGTTTATCCCTATGAAAACTACAACCTATGAAGAAATTGGCCTTACCCCAATTAGTCAAACTGGATATATCTTAAACATTGATGGAACACGTAAGAGAGAAGAAATATTTGAGCACTGAAAAAGAGGAATGAATAGTATCTTAAACTTAAATACTACATGGACTGCGACAAACTTTCTAATCGAGTATAGTTTCTCTGATACTGTAGCTGATTGGTATGATTCATTAAGTGAAGATAGCAAAAATACGTTAAGAATGATGGAAACACCAGCTGCTATGTTCAGAAGTTTGTGCAAAGAAATTGAAAATGAATTCATCAGAGCTAAAATTGATTCTGAAGAAAAAGCACGAGAATGGCAAAGAAAAATTAACAACATAGAACTATGGGATATGAAATACCTAGAAGATTATATAGCAGAATTCAGTCAATACTATTACAAAATTGGGCATAATGAAACAAATCTTGGCATGTTCTATGACAAGTTGTCATATCCTATAAATTCTATAATTAATAAAAAATACATGACATGGTTTGAATGAACAGATGTTCTTGATACCCTTAGTTCAAGAATTTCCTATTTACGAAAATGGGTCAATGAACAATGTCTTGTTTTTCAAAAGAAAAAGAAGATTAAAAAGTAATTCTTGACTTGCTGGAATTCACCTCACCAATCGGGAAAAGAACCTGAGAAAAGAAGAAAAAGAAAATTCTATAAGAAAAAGAGCTTTAACAAGCAAAGGGGCGACAAACAAAAAAGAAAATATTACAACAAACCAAGTCCTAAAAAGCGGAGATTTTTTAGGAAAGCTGCTTATTGCCCAGCTGGCAAAAACAACTGTAAATGTTGTGCATATGGAGAAGTAGGTCATTATGCTAATGAATACAAAAACAGAAAGAATAACAAACTTATTAAAACCTTAGGAAGCCTAGATTATGTTGAGCTTAGTGAAGATGAGGCATTAGACCTAGTCTTAGGCAACAACAAAGGAATTTTTGAAATCATATATGACAATGAATATGAAGAAAGTGATTATGAAGAAACAAGTCATATAATAGAAAGTAGCTCAGTTAACCTTGGTGATCTTCAAGGAGAAGAGTTTATTGTAGACAATGATCATGAGGCAGTCAAGGGTGATTGGGTTCTTCCTATGATCCAAAAGGACATGATCTATAAAAAAATTTATCTTTCAATTAAAAAGCAAATACATATGTGAAATGATGGAAGGAGACCTTGAGATAAAAGATTGTGAGTATGACGTTGGGGAAGTTAATCTTATTGATTGGGAGAATATCCTTAAGCATAACAAACATAGAAAGTACAGGTATATCCATGTCGGAAGTGTCCAAGTTCAAATCATTCCATTACAATATTATAGTAAAGATATTGATCTTTACGCTTTACTCTGTGATATTAGGCATACCAAATTTAATAATCAGATAATTACAGGAATAAAAACAAATTTATGTAATGGGTCAGTAGGTTTCAACTGTAGACATGGATATTATGTGAGTCTAAAAGATGAATTTGCTAAAAACTTCTTATCCCTTAAGATAAAAACAGTTGGGATGGATATGAAAAGAGGAGGATATCCTTTAAGGATATTTTGAGAAATTATCTATGAATTAGATAATACAATAAACCCTAAGACTAGGGTAACAATGATAGAGGTAGAAAAATTTAAAAGTCCTACTCCCATGCAAAAGATCCAAAGGATCAAGTCCCATCCACAGGAGATAAAAATCGATCATTCAAGGATATCTAGCTTTGCCAATCCTATAAAGATCAATAAGAAAAATATTATAAAAATTCATGAGGAAGGAAAAATCACCATTAAATCCCAATTATTAAGAAGTATGAGCACAAGGTCAGATTGGGAAGAAGGATCTTCATCCGCTAAAGAGGAGCTTAAGGAAGATGATACAATTAGCATGACCAGTGAAATGAGTAGAATGAGTTTTAAGGCTGCAAGACCTAATGTAGATCGAATTATGGGTCTAGGTAGAAAAGTCATTGACTACAAAACTATAACTGTTAGTGAACCCACCTATGAGGATGAATTAATCAAAAATATGACTATGAAAATATACTATGAAGCTACCAACACAAACCCTAATAGCATTTATATACTAATAAAGATATGTCTCGAAGGATATAATAAATATGAACTGTGTCCTTATATAGATAGTGGCTGTTCTGTATGCTTTGGAAAAAGATCATTATTTCTTGAGTTTAAGTGGAAAAGAGCTAAAAATCCTTTACAAATAAGGATAGCTGATAATAGTGTTATGAGCCACAATGAAGCCATAGAAGAATTATCCATAGAATTAAAAGGAGTTCAATGTATTATACCAGTTCTATGGGTTACTGATCAACTCTCTCATGATATGATTATTGGAAATAATTTTCAAAGATTATATTCTCCATGCACTCAGACCATAAACCAAATAATATTTACAATTAATGGTCACTCAGTTCTTATCGAAAAACTAAGTAAGGTATACACCCATTAGAAAATTGAATTTACACGCAGCCAGCGTGGTAAGAAGGTAATGTCTGCACAACGAGAAGTAGCACTAACAATCTCATTACTCGGGTTATCTGTTAAAGAGCAGATTATTGAATAACAAGAAAAATTATGCAAAGAACTCTACTCCGATAATCCTCTGAAATTTTGGGATAAAGATAAAACATTTGCTAAAATCACTTTACTAAATCCCAACACTATCATCCGAGTCAAACAAATGGTGCATACCCATCAGGACATCCAAGAATTTGATAAACAAATTAACGAACTTCTTGATAAAGGATTAATTAGAAATAGCAAGAGTCCTCACACCAGTCCTGCTTTCATAGCAAGAAATCATGCTGAAGAGAAAAGAGGAAAAGCTAGAATGGTAATCAATTACAAAAAGCTTAATGATAATACTGTCTTTGATGGTTATTATATTCCTAACAAAGCAGTCCTTTTTAATAGAATTCAAGGAGCCTCTTGGTTCTCAAAAATGGATTGCAAAAGTGGTTATTGGCAGATAAAAATGAATGAGAAAAGTATTCCTTTAACTGCATTCAGTGCCCCATAGGGACATTATGAAAGGATAGTAATGTTATTTAGTCTTAAAAATTTACCTCAAATATTCCAAAGGAGAATGGATAATATCTTTAAAGATCTCAATCATTGTTGCTTGCTTTACATTGATGACATCCTTGTCTTTTCTAAAACAACAGAACAGCGTAAAGATGATATCTTAGCAGTCACCCAGAGATGCATTAATCATGGCGTTATACTTGGTAAGAACAAATACATTTATGCTGAGTAAGAAATTAAGTTTTTAGGTTAAGACATAAAAGTTCAACAAATCATCCTACAAAAGCATATTCTGGAAAAAATAAAAAAGTTTCCTGAAAAAATTGAAGATAGGAAGCAACTAGAAAGATTTCTCGGATGCCTTACTTATGTTTCAAATTTCATTAATGATTTAGCCGAATTAAGAAAGCCATTGCAGTAGAAACTCAAGAAAGAGGTAAATCGAACATGGACTATTAATGATACAAAAATTATTCAAAACTTCAAAAGGATGTGTAAAAATCTTCCTGTCCTTAATTTGCCTAACAAAGATGATTTAGTTCTTGAAACAGATGCCAGCAATGAGCACTAGAGTACGGTACTCAAAATCAAAGAAGAAGAAAAACTCTGCAAATATTGTAGTGCAAATTTTAATAAGGCAGAATGCAACTATCCTATAATGGAAAAAGAAATCCTTGCAGTCATAAGGGGAAATAAAAAGTTCTTAATCTTTTTAGCCCCAAAACCTTTTCTTATTCGAACCAATTACAAAGGAATACTTGATTTTATGAAAAAGAATTTATCAAATATGCAAGCGCAAGGGTGACTCCTGCGTCGGCAATTATGGCTTAACTAGTTTTCCTTCTCTATTGAACATATACAGGAATCGAAGAACTCTCTGACAGATGGTCTAGCTCGAGAACCCGCCAATGGTGATTATCAAAGTCGACCTCTTGCCAGAAAAGGAGGAAATCCTTAATGAAATGCCATTCATACTAGAATGGGTTACGCCTTCTAGTAAAGTCCTTATTGATAAGCTAGAATTTCACATAAAAAGTAGATCACGCTTTGATCTACTTTCTACTACCTACCTAATAGCCAAAGATTTTTCCTTTTAGAGTTACAAGTTAATTACCTACAATTTCCTTGTGAAATCCAAGAAAAAATAAGTTCTTATGTCCAAGAAAAATGGTTTAATGAATGGTATGCAGCCTGCATCGATTTTTATCATCATTATTACTATGATATTTGGGAGTATTAGAGTATAACGATCTATTTTTCCCACAAATCTAGAGTTGGTGATATTTGTTTCCTAGCAAATTCATTATCTCCAACTGGTCCTGTTTTTAAAGCCTGGAAATATGGGATGATACTTTACTTCACAGAAATCCCAGATCCAAAATTCCCATTTTTCTCAACCCTAACTAAATTCCAGTAATGCATGTTCAAAAAGATTTATTGGGTTCTTACATCCCTTGAAGGTCCAACAAAAATTTCGGTTCGCAGATGCCTAGCTTTAGACGTTTATAGTGCTCTAATTGAATATGAAAATGGAAAAGCCAAACCAGTCCATTATCTTGTCCAAATTGTTGATTGCGATGATCTTAATGATCAGCGACAAAGTTGGGTTTATGGAAATCTGGTACATCTAGTTACAGATCCCGCTTTATCAAGGGCCATTGGATTTTTCAACATTTATCATCAATGTTTGGCATTAATTGAACGAGGAAAAACGTTAATGCATTGTGGAAATACTACTTTCGCCTATGATAATGAATTCAAGGACTACATGAAGATGGAATGTGCAGTGTCAAAAGATATCTTTGATTATCACTTTGATGTTGGTGCTGAAAAATTTTTATCAAAAAAGGGGAAAAAATATCTCCTTGAATTATTTGAAGAATATGATCCAGAGCATCTTAAGCAAATTGATAAAGATTTTGATGATTACCTAGATAATGATGATCTAACAAATTTAATTAGAGATGAAGGCAGACAGAATCTCAACAATGATAATTAGTCTTGTCATCATTAAAAGTTCTGAAAAAGAGCTAGCCCATTATTGTACTATTTTGACAAGTGTCTGGTCTGTAAAATAAAATGTGTACTGTAGCCGACAGTGTACTGCAGACAACTGTAGCCATGTGAAAAATCTTCATGTACTGTGGCCTTTAGGGCATCCTATGTAGCCACATCCCACCTATAAATAGAGAGGTCAAGTGCTGAGAAGGGACACGGTCATTTGAGCATTCTTGAACAAAAGAGAAGTTGGGATTCTCCATTTCTCTATGAGCAAGCATCTCTAATGATCTTAGCTTAAGTCTCTCTTCAAAGCATTCCATTGTAATATAACCACTTTCAAGCTTTCAATAAAAGAAATTTCCCAGTAGGGAACGTTATTCAATCGAACCATATGTCTTAAATATTATAGTTTCTTAATTAAAGATCCACTATCCCTTAAAAATACTTAAAACTTGATTAGTGACTACGGTCTGAGGTAGGAAATAAAACAGACTTGATCTAAGGAATGTGGGATTGAGATTAGCAATCTCTGTAAACCGAAAGTTAGAGGAACCCCAGAGTCCAGCGCCGATTAAGTTCAGGTAATGATCAAAACTCTCTAATTAAGCTTTAATTATTTTTGCTAAGCATGATAGGCCTATAACCATACAAATTATGATATATAAGATATAAGTAGTAGATTATGATAACTAGTACCAATAAAGTCATTATAAGAAGTTAAATCAGTTAAAACAAGCATATTTTCTGAAAAAAGCTACAAAAATAGCTTATTTACACATTTTTCCTATTCCAAGAACTATTCTACAATTTCTGAAAATTCAAGGACTAAATAATAAGAAAAAAGGACCTAAAAGTTAGTTTCCTGAAAACTTAGGGTATCCCAAAATTAGTTTTGAAAAAGCTTGGGCCTAAAAATAGTTACCCTTAAACTTAGCGACCTGAGTGTCAGTAATTGTCTTTTCTTCTCCCTTTCTATTCTCTCTCTTGCATACTAGTTATGCAGCCTATGCCACCTTTATTTAGTCAATAACTTTAGTGTTTACCATTTATTTATTATTGATTACTTCTCATTGTTGTGTGTATGATATTTAATTAACGCATAATTGAAAATGTACCTATGAGAACCCAGGTTGTTCTACATATATTTCAAGGTTAATGACTTAATATATATAAACTGATATATTTGTGATAGGTAACAAGCATCATTCATATAAATTCTGTTGCCAATTTTCATAAGACCTAAATCACATGTTCCAAAATAAAGAAAATATCCACGTATTAACTTGATAGGTTTGTTGACATTCGTTGTATATGATATTAAACCAGAAACGTTAAACCCTAAACCTTAAATCCTATGTTTTATGGTTTTAATGTTACTAGTTATCTGAACCCCTTACAGTTGGGGCTTGGTCTAGGGATTAACCCTAATGTTCAAGTACCAATAATTGGGGTTTGACACTCAACTTTGGGTTTACGGTTTAAGTTTTCGTGTGAAACCCTACAATACAGAATGAACTAAATCAAATCTCAAATCCAACGCCCCAAAAATCCCATCACCAAGTAGACTTGGGGGAGTCTGACGTAGTAGTCTTACTTCCAAATTGAAAAATTATAGAGAGACTGGTTTTAATTGACCCTAGATTTAAAAACTGTAGACTATCTATTACTCCACAAAAAAGGACCAGATAAAGTTTAAAAAAGTATTTTGCTTTAGTCCATACAATCTAAGCAGAAAAAGTAGTTCAAATTTAACTTTTTCAGCTATATAGATTTCAAACACATAAAGTACAATGAACTCTACACGACCATCAAGGTTATATTTAGGGTCTAGGTTAAGCTCCAGTGATTTAGGGTTCAAATTAACCCTAAACCTTAAACTATAACTCTAGACCATAAAACCTCAAACTATAACCATATACCCCAAATCACAAGAGCTTAACCCTAGACCCTAAACCATGATACAACTTAAACCTTATTGTTCAACTGTAAATCATGATTGCTATTTAAAATTTAGGGTTCAAATTTTTTACTTTAGGGTGTGATACTATACTCCAAACCCAAGACTACAAAAGTTAAATGCTAAACCCTAAACCTTGATACTTGATGTCTTAGGATTGAACCCTAAATCATAAGCCTTAAGACTTAAGATCTAAATGTTTTACCATAAACCTCAGGATTTAGGGTTTAGGATTGAAGATTTACAATTTAAAAGTATATACAATTATTTGTCAATAAACCTTGACGATTTTTATGGTGTCAAGTGTCGTAAGTGATGGGATTCAAAGAAATTTGAAGATCTCAATCATGCAAAATCTCGATTAAAAAATAGTACTTATTAATCTTGTGTTTACTGATATTCTCAAATCAAACAACCTCATTTATCAAGCCAACATATGAAGTTCTCTTTGTTATGAGACATATGAATAAGGTCTCATAAAAATTGATGATTTTTTAAGAACCCTTGAAGTATTTGAATGATGCATTTCATATATAACAATTTATATATGTCAACCTTGAAATATACATACAACTACTCGAATTAATATGCATAAATTTTTAAGTTACGTTAAATAAGCATCACACACCCTAATGAGAAAATAATTAATAATAAATGGCAATATTAAAGTTATTGACTACATAGAGGTGGTGCATTTGTAGCTTGCATGAGGGAAAATAGGAAGGGAAGAGAGAGGATGACTAATTTTGAGATTAAATTTGAAACGTCGATATGAGTTTGTAATTGACTACATTTAGATTATTAACAAGATCCAGTAAGGGCCTCTCATTTCATGGACCAAGGATCAAGAACAAAATTTCACATTTGGTGGGAGTTATCATTTTATATAGGGACAAAATGACAAAACTTATTAACCTAATATTTGAAAACGATAATTTTGGCTAAATACATCTAGCTTATATCATTAACGGATAACTTTCATTTTGTGTAACATGTTTGAAGCGGGTTATTGATCTTTTAGTACCTTGACATAGGTGTCATTGATTTTTTCTGGTCTCACCTTTTCAACTTAATTTTTTAGTACCCTAAGCTATGACTTTCAGATTTTTTGCTATCTTCAGAAAACCTGTTTTAATTTTTTTAATACCTCCCGTGCTCTTTTGTTTTTTACTTTTAGCCCAAAACTCTTAGAAATTATAGAAAGAACCTTCGAATGGGGTAAAATATGCAAATAAGCCATTTTTAGTGTTTTTTCAGGAAATATACTTGTTTTGAACGATTAAACTTCTTGTAATGACTTTATTGGTACAAATATCATAATCTACTGCTTATATCCTAGGTATTATACTTTCTATGGTTATAGGCCCATCATATTTAGCAAAATAATTAAAACTTAATTAGAGAGTTTCGACCACTACCTGAACTTAATCGGGGTTGGACACTGGCGTTCCTCTAGCTTCTAGTACACAGAGATCGCTAATCTCAACCATACCTTCTTTAGATCAGGAACGACATAGATGCATTTTGTTTTCTACCTCGGACCATAGTCACTAATCAAGTTCTTTATATTTTAAAGGATAGTGGAACTACAATCAAGAAATTATAATATCCAAGACATAAGATTTAATTTAATAATGTTCCCTTTTGGGACTTCTTTTATTGAAAGCGTGAAAGTGGAAATATTATAATGGAAAGATTTAAGAGGGACTAAACTACTCAGATCACTAGAGATACTTGCTCATAGAGAAATGGAGAATCTTAACTTCTGTTTTGCTCAAGAATGCTCAAATGATCGTATCCTAGGCACTCGACCTCTCCTTTTATAGAGGGTTGGGGGTACATAGGATGCCTTAATGGCTACCGTATATACTGTTTTTACACATGGCTACAGTACATCCACATGGCTACAGTAAATTACCTTATTTTACAGACCTGATGCTTGTCATAATAGTACAATAATGGAACAACCACTTTTTAAAATCATTTAATGATGACAAGACTGGTCATCATTATTGAGATTCTATGCGCCTTCACCTCCAATAATATCTTCCATACCATTATTGTCAGGATAATCATCAAAATCTTCATCATATTGAAGATGCTCTAGGTCCCATTTCTCAAACAATTCAAGAAGATATTTCTTTCCTTTTTCTGATAAGAATTTTCCAACTCCGACATCAAAGTGATTATCAAAAACATCTTCTGAATCGCTCTCTCTACCTTTAAATATTCGTTAAACTCATTATGATAAGCGACAGTAGTATTTTTGCAGTGCATTAGTGTTTTTCCTCATTCAATTGATCTCGAACTTTATTGATAAATGTTAAAAAATCCAATGGCTCTTGCTAAAGCAGGATCAGTAACTAATTCTCATTGTTCTGGATTCAACTCTTGTCATCAATTATCGAGGTTATCAAAATCAACCATCTAAATAAGATAATGAGCTGGTTTGGCTTTTCTATTTTCATACTCGATTAGAGCATAATATACCTCCACATATAGGCATCTACTATTTGGGATTTTTATTGGACCATCAAGGGATGTAAGAATCCAATGGATCCTTTTGAACTTGCATTCTTGAAATTTACCTAGTGTTGAGAAAAATGGGAACTTTGAATCTAGGAATTCCACAAAGTGAACTACCATCCTATATTCCCAGGCTTTCATAACAGGGTCATTTGGAGAGATTGAATTTATTAGGAAACTAACACCACCAACTCCAAACCCATCGAGAAAGTAGATTTTTGTATTCTAGGACTCTCAAATATTATAGGAATAATGGCAATAATAGTCGATTCAAGCTGCATACCACTCATTGAACCATTTTTCCTGGACATAAGAACTTATTTTTTCTTGGATATTATAAGGATATCTAAGGTAATTAACTTATAACTCTAGAAGAAAAAATCTTTGGGCTATTAGGTAGGCTGAAGATAGCAGACCAAAACATGATCTACATTTTGCATGGAATTCCAAATTATCGATTAGAACTTTACTAGAAGGAATAATCCATTCTAGCAGCAATGGCATTTTATTATAGATTTCTTCCTTTTTTTAGTAGGAGTTATGCTCTGATAATCACCATTGTCGAGTTCTCGAGTTAAATTATCAACCAGAGAGTTCTTCGATCTCTGTATATATTCAATACAGAAGGAAAACTGGTTAAGCCATAATTCCTAATGCAGAAGTTGCCCTTGCGCTTGCATATTTGATAAATTCTTTTTCACAAAACTAGGTATTCCTTTACAATCAGTTCGAATAAGAAAAGGTTTTGGGGCTAAAAAGATTAAAAACTGTTCAATTCCCCTTATGACTATGAGGATTTCTTTCTCTATTCTGGGATAGTTGCATTCTGCTATATTAAAACTTCCATTTTAATATTTGCAAAGTTTTGCTCCTTCTTTGATATTGAGTACTGCACTCCGTTGCTCATTGCTGGCATCTGTCTCAAGAAAATCATCTCCTTCATTAGGCAAATTAAGAAGAGGAAGATTTTTACACATCTTTTTGAAGTTTCAAACAATCTTTATATCATCCATGTCCAACTTACTTCTTTCTTGAGTTTTACTACAATGGCATCCTAAATTTAGCTAAATGTTTAATGAAATCTGAACCACAGGTAAAGCATCCAAGAAACCTTTCTAGATGCTTCATATCTTCAATTTTTTCAGGGAAATTATCTATTTTTTTTTAGAATATGTTTTTGTAGAATGATCTGTCCAACTTTTATCTCTATGCTTAAGAACTCAATTTCTTATTCAGCATAGATACACTTGTCCTTACCAAGTATAATATCATGATCAATGCATCTTTGGGTGATAGCTAAGATATCATCTATGTGTTGTTATGTGGTTTTGGAAAAGACAAGTTTATCATCGATGTAAACTAAACAACAATGATTGAGTTCTTTGAATATGTTATCCATTCCTCTTTGGAATATTTATGGTGCATTTTTAAGACCAAATAGCATTACTGTCCTTCATAATGTCGTTGTGGGGCATTAAATGCAGTTAAAGGAATGCTTTCCTCATCTATGTTTATCTGCCAATATCCATTTTTGCAATCCATTTTGGAGAACCAAGAAGCTCCTTGAATCTGTTGAAAAGGACTA
The DNA here is from genome assembly GCA_029747015.1 of Carnegiea gigantea. Taxonomy (NCBI): domain Eukaryota; kingdom Viridiplantae; phylum Streptophyta; class Magnoliopsida; order Caryophyllales; family Cactaceae; genus Carnegiea; species Carnegiea gigantea. Next base: position 275,011 of record JAKOGI010000138.1, read on the forward strand.
TTTTGTTAGGAATATAATAACCATCAAAGACAATATTATCATTAAACTTTTTATAATTGATCACCATTCTTGCTTTTTCTCTTTTTTCTTTTGCATGATTTCTTACCATGAAAGCGAGACTAGTGTGATGATTTTTGCTATTCTAAATTAATCCTTTATCTAGAAGTTCTTTAATTTGTTTATCAAATTCTTGGATATACTAGCATGTATACACCATTTGTTTAAATCGGATAATAGTATTGGGATTTAATAAAGTGATTTTTAGCAAATATTTTATCTTTATCTCAAAATTTTAGGGGATTGTCATAATAGAGTTCTTTGCATAATTGCTCTTGTTGTTCCACAATTTGCTCTTTAATAATAAACTCAAGTAGTGAGATTGTCACTGCTACCTCAAGTTGTGCAGGCATTATCTTCTCACTACGCTGACTGTGTGTAAATTCAATTTTCTAATAAGTGTAGGCTTTACTTTATTTTTCAATATGAACTGAGCGACCATTAATTGTGAATATCATCTGGTTTATGTTCTGTGTGCATGGAGAATATAATCTCTACAAATTATTTTCAATAATCATGTCATGAGAGGATTGATTAGTAGCCCATAGAACTGGTATATTGCATTGGACTCCTCCTAATTCTATGGGTAACCTTTCTATTGCCTTATTATATATGGCTCATAATGCTGTTATCAGCTATCCTTACTTGTGAAGGATTTTTGACTTTTTTCCACATAAATTCTGTAAATAAAGATCTTTTTCAAATGCATACAAAACAACCACTATCTATGTAAGCACACAATTCATATTTATTATATCTCTCTAAATAGACCTTTATCAAGATATAGATTTTATTAGGATTTGTATTGGTAGCCTCGTAGCAAATCTCCATAGTCATATTTTTGACTAATTCATCTTCAGAGATTGGTTCACTAACAGTTCTTGTTTTGTACCTAATGACTTTTCTATCTTGACTTACAATTCGGTCTATGCTGTGTTTTGCGGGTTCAAAACTCATTCTACTCATTTCACTGGTCATACTAATTATATCATCTTCTTGAAGCTCTTCTTTGACTGATAAAGATCCTTCTCCCCATTCTGATCTTGCACTCATACTTCTTAATAACTGGGGTTTAATGGTATTTTACCATTCTCATCAATTTTTATCACATTTTTCTTATCGAGTTTAGTAGGGTTGGTATAGCTAGAGATCCATGACCTGTCAATCTTTATACTCTTAAGGATTGGATTTAATCCTCTGGATGTTTTCCATAGGGGTAGGACTTTCAAAATTTTCTCTCTGTATTATAGTCATCTTAGTTTTCGGATCTATTATATTATCTAATTTGTAGATAATTTTCTAAAATATTTTCAATGGATATCCTCCTCTTTTCATATCCACCCCAACTATTTCTATCCCAACTATTTCTATCTTAAGAGATAAGAAATCTTTTGCAAATTCATCTTTTAAACTCACATAATATCCTAGACGGCAATTGAATCCTATTGACCCATTGTATAAATTGATCTTTATCCCTGTGATAATTTGATTATTAATTTTGGTATGCCTAATATCGCAAAGCGAAGCATAAAGATCAATATCTTTGCCGTAATACTGTAATGGCGTGATTTGAACTTGGACACTTCCAATTCAGATATACCTATACTTTCTATATTTGTTATGCTTAAGAATATTTTCTCAGTTAATGAGATTAACTTTTCCCACATCATACTTACTCCCACATCATACTTACAGTCTTTGATTTTTAGTTCTCCCTCCATCATCTAACTTACATATTTGTTATTTAACTGAAAGGTAGATTTTTTATAGATCATGTCTTTCTAGATTATAAAAAGGACGCAATCTCCTCTGACTTCTTCATTATCATTGTCTACAACAAACTCTTCTCCTTGAAGATCTCCATGACTAATTAAGCCACTTTTCATCATATGGCTGGTTTCTTCGTAATCACTTTCTTCATATTCATTATCCAGTATGATTTCAACAATTCCCTTGCTATCATTTAGGGTTAGGTCTGATGCCTTATCTTCACTAAGCTCAACATAATTTAGGCTTCCTAGGGTTTCAATCAACTTATTATTCTTCCTAGTTTTGCACTTATTAGCATAATGTCCTACTTCTCCACAAGCCCATCATTTGCAGTTGTTTTCTGTACAGGACAGTAAGCTGCTTTCCCAAATCTGGCTTTTTTAGGGCTTGGTTTGCTATAATATTTTCTTCTATATTTCCCTCCCCTTTGCTTATTAAAGCTCTTTTTCTTATAAAATTTTCTTTTTCTTCTCCTTTAAGGCTCCTTTCTCTATTGGTGAGGTGAATCCTAACACGTTGGGAGTTGTTTATTAATTTTCTTTTGCATTTGGGGATCAAGACATTGATCATTGACTCATTTTCTTAAATAAGAGATTCTTTCATGCCATGCAATGTATTTTTCATAAATTACGAAATTTATAGGATATGGCAATTCATTATAGAACATTCCTAGATTAGTTTCATTATGCACAATTTTGTAATAATATTGACTAAATTCAGGAATATAATTTTTTATATATCTCATATCTCACAATTCTATATTATTAATCTTTCTCTGCCATTCCCTTACTTTTTCTTCGGACTCAAGTTTAGCTCCGATGAATTCGGTTTTGATTTCTTTATATAGATTTTTGAATATTGCTACTAGTGTTTCCATCATTCTTAATGTATTTTTACCATCTTCATTTAATGAATCATACCAGTCAGCTACAGTACCTGAGAAACTATGTTCGATGTAATTCAAGAAATTTGTAGCAGTCCATGTAGTATTTAGGTTTAAGACACCATTTGTGCCTCTTTTCCAATGTTCAAATAATTCTTCTCTATTACGAGCTCTATCTATGTTTAAGATATTTCTCGTTTAACTAATTGGAGTAAGGCTAACTTCTTCAAAGGCTATAGTGTTCCTTGGGATAAACCTGAAGGAAAAATTAGTTGCAGGTCCTGCTGGAACGTGTCTAGGTCTTATAAAATTAGTATTTTTTCTAGAAGGTTCATCAAATTCTTCAGTCTTAGAAACAACATTGTTAACCAGATTGGTCTCTATTTCACCTAAGTCAATTTCTTTACCAATTTTATTAATCTCATCTTCAACAGTGATTTTACCATATTTTTTATCCAATTTTCTTCTAATTTCTTCTAAAGGTAATACATTCAGATCTTCTAGTTTAATAAGATTCATCTTCTAATATATTGCTTCTTTTGATTGGACATTCTTAGTCTCTTCATTATCGTTTGATAACACATTATGTTTATCACTAATTGCACTCATAATCTCGTTTAATTCTTCTGGACTCTGTTCTATTTCAAACATGTTTTGTAATTCTTTAAGGCTGTGTTTGGTCTTTAAAAACTTTAGTGGAAAGAAAAGTTGAAGGAAAAAAAAGTACGGAGAAAATGAGTTTTTTTTCTCTTATTTGGATTGAGAAAAAAATACAAAAATTTAGATGAGAAATTTAAATGTTAATGAATTACTTGAATCATGTTGATGTCATCTAAGTTGTGTAAGGTTGGAGTAGGTTAGGAATTCTTTGGGAACTTTTCCCAAACTTTCCTCACAATTTTATGAGGAAAATTTGGACACTTGTTTTTAACAATTTTTTCACCTAATTTTCCTCTAGATTTTTTTCTTTGTGATTTTCTCTAAACCAAACATAAGAAAAAAAGTTACTTTCCTAAATTTTTTTCTTTCCATCAAATTTTTCAAGATCCAAACGGAGCATAAGAGTATACTACTTATACTCCATCTTCTTCTTCTTTTTCTATTTTTTTAGCTGATTTTTCACCTGATTTTTCTCCTTTTCTTTTTGAATTTTTACATCATGTAAAGGAAATGGATTTTTGTTTTTTCTTTATACTGAAATGGAGAACTAATACTAAAAGTAGATTTTCCGCTATGCCTAACTTTGTTAACTAGGGAGAGGTGAATTATAGATAATTATTTTTTAAGTTCCTTGACTTCAGTCTTAAATTTTAGTTAATTTTAACTTTTAATTCTAAAATTATATCAGTGATATAAATTAATTGAGGTGCTACTGAGAAAATTCCTTTCAGTGAGTGAACAATGTGTGAATAATTCGGACTAGGGCAAGCAGGCGATGATTCAAGCATTAATCACAGTTAATTAGCTTAATTAATCATTAGTTAGCTTGATAATCTTAATTATTTTTGCTCACGTGGCTCTGATACCAATTGAAACAGGACCGAAAATACTACTTGATGATAGAAAATACTCATGCAGAAAATTAAAATTTTTGAAAGTAAGTTTTTAAGGATTGGAGTTAAAATGTAAGTTTTAAAAGTTAAAAAATGGATGGTACCTAAAAATTCGATCAGCAAACACCGAGGCACTAAAATATTCAGTCCAAAAACCCAGGCCCTAAAAAATTAATGTCGCATATGTCAGGGTACCTTGAGATTTACTCCCCTATTTGAAGCTCATTGTGTGTGGCGCATGACACCAAAAAAATTATCAACATTTGTCTACATTCAATGTGACCATAGAACAGATCTTTAAACCCTGGAAACTAAAACCTTCCCCTCAACCCCCCCACACACATACACACACACACACACACATATATATATATATATAGAGAGAGAGAGAGAGAGAGAGAGAGAGAGAGAGAGAAAGAGAGTAGGGAATTTAGATATATATACATATACGTATAAACTACTCATGCATATTTATATACACATAATTATATATACATATATACATGTATACATATATAACGAGATTTGATAAATTTTTTGACATTGGGAACGGAGTTGTGGTTCGAAGTTTAGTGGATGTAGGGACTCATTAAAAAATACTTGTTGCTTTCGACAAAGAAGATCCCTGTTTGACTTTTTGAGGTCAGCGTTTGCAAACTTTGATTATGAATTTGTCAAAATATACATTGATTTAATAAATAAGACTATCTCACTACCATCATTAGATTTGTGATAAAAAGTACTTTTGTAAAAATATGGTCTTATAATTTTTGCAAAGACATAATGTTAGAAGCTAGTGGTTACAGTGTGGCATTGGGATCAAGAAATGCCAAAGGGACACTCTTTTTGAGCCAAAGTAGTACTATCCGTGGTGATGAGGACAAAGTAAATCATTTGCTGCTCTCTATGAGAACTATCAATGTGGGATCATGGCTTCTTTCCCACCCCTCAATTATTTGGCCTTTTTAGTTGCTTTTACTTTTTAGCACATACAGTTATTAAGATCTCCTAGAAACAATTCTTTGGTTATATGATGATGATGATTGTAAAGGATTCATACAATTGAAAACTAACACATGCTATAAAGATATTGCACTTGTAATTATTAAAATTATGGTTTTGTCTCTAAATGTTAATTTAAAGTTTGTTTTCATCTATTGGCAAGCTTTTCTTAAGGAAAGAAGTGAAGCAAAAAATTTGTACAACCTTTTATTTAAAGAAATTTTGATCAATGCTGGGCAAGTATTAAAAGTACAAAAAGAACGCATTATTGACTGCTATTTATGAAGAAGAAGGGAACAAACAAATAACTTTGATGCCATATTAAATCTAAATAGGATGTAAGTAGCATGAGAGATAGCTATATATTATCTGCAACAATTTCACTTGAAGAGAAGCTACTATTCCTTTTTTTTTTCCTTTTAAGTTTCCTCTAATAAAAAAAACACAAGTCTATGTTGAATATCAATTAATTTTTTAAAAAACTATAAAAGTCACCAACATAAAGAGAATAGTAATTTAAGTAAACAAACATAATTACCTCATGAAAAGTGACTATGGGAGAAATTTAAATTTGAGGTCAAATTTAAATTGAAAAAAGAATAAATAGAAAATTTTTACCTAATTAATATAGTAGTAATATCAAAAACTTCCAATGAGACCAGTTGAACAAATATAAATTCTTTAGTGAAGATCATATCAAATAATACACTATGAAAAGCCTTGCACTTGGATCTGAGACTCGGACAAAAAAAATCAATAATTATATTCAACTTTTTTTATTAGATTAGAGAAATTCATATAATTAATTAGAACAAGGTATTATGACCGCTTTAATAGAAAATGTTCATGCCCTACCGCTAGCGTACTAGTACATTCATACGTCTGTATATTCATCAGCAGGCATAGAAGATATAAGTGAACATAATAATAAATATCCTAATATTAACCCTAAATATAGACGCTCTGGCGGAGGTCATTGCTTGTCTTTTCAATGTTCCTATGCATGCATATGGCAGAGGCCAATGCTAAATCATGTTTGCGGTAACCCTTGAGAGTAAATTTTTGATACCAAATAATAATAAGGGTGCCCTCACCCTTCTAATTTATGACAGATTGATGATATTGATGCCCCAAGCCTTCCAATTTGTGATGGATTGGTATCCGAGTATGTGGGGAGGAGAGAAAGGTAAAAAAGAGAGAGGAGAGGAGACTGCGTGATCTCACTAAGGTTAGCTAGGAGCCATATCAATTTTCTTCCGCTGCCAAAAACCCACAAAAGACTGTGACATGGGAAGCAAGAAAAGGAGTGAAGGTATATTTTTGGGGTTCGATTGACCAGTGCATGAGAAAAGCCACCATCATTACCATATGGTAGAGGTGTCAGATCAACCACCGCATGAGAAGAGCCACCATCATCGCCATATGGTAGGGGTTAGATCGCATGAGAAGAGCCACTATAAGCTATGTGGTAAGGGTTTAGATTGGCCATCGCATCCACCCTCATCGCTTAGGATGAGGAGGAGCAGGAGGAAGAGGGAAAGTGGCTCTTGCTTCGGCCATGACGGCACGTGTATCTCTCTCTCTAAACCTAGTATTTCTCTTTCTTTTCTCTCTGCCCTCACTCCTAATCATGCTTTGTTTTTCTTTGCTCATTTATTTATTTTTGTAGTCCGTTTTGTTGCTCAAATTGATCATATTACCATGTAATATGCACAAATACAATGCTCATGTTTAGGAGTTTGATTTTACTGAGTGAAGGATATATGAACATAGTAAAGTGATAAAGGTGATAAGGCGAAGTAGGTAAGGTTACATGGTCATGCATTCTTGATGTAGGGATACAGTAAATAGCTCAAAAATTTAACATATATTGGAGGTGAAAGTGTTTATTAGGGTCCATACCAGAAAGATAACTCACAAAAACTCTAGGTCCTTGTGTTAGAGGAAGCTTAAAATTGGAACAACTATCTTTGCTGATGAGGTAGCACATGAGGGGCAGCACGGGTGCTTGAGTAGCCACTTACACTCTTTAGTTAAAGCCTTAAAGCCTCTTCTCAACGTTCTCAATTAAATTGAGCGCATTTTTTACTACAATAGAAACGTTCAACTATTCCCTGGACCTTCAAAATAAAAACTAAAAATAAAACTAAGAGTAAAACTTAAAGAGAGATGCTTTGTGTCCCACCCACCAATGTTTTACCCATGAAAGAGGCATCATAGTTGTCACAATGATTGAAGATATTTGAGTGCTTTACTTAGCTGAGGATCCACAGGGAATCCGAGGTGAAAACTAAGTTATTTCAAATGAACAAATGCAAAGCAAAGGACTAGATAGTTTCAAAACTTTGGCATACTCCTCCTCCCCCCCCCCCCCCAATCTGCGTACTTGAGTATGTGTTTTTTTTTCCCCCCTTTCAGAAAGTGCACATATGATACCTGAATTGGACAAACCTCTAGAAGCACATGGACATTGGGGTTATCCTGGGTAGGAAGGATGGATGGGGGGTCAAAGTATGATGCCATGTAGATATTGTGATAAGGTCAATGGCAGTACATACTTAGGGTTTTTAAAGAAGGTTTTTTTTTTTGATAAATAAGAAAAATAATGTCTTAGCCATGTAGTTTATAATGGGTAATGTAGTGGAATAATTGACTTTTCAATTGGATTTTGGAATCAAATTATTACATAATATGAATATATCAATCCGTAAATGCTTCATGGTGATACAGAAATTATAGGCATTAAACATTATAGGCCTTGAATTATGATTTAAAACATGAGATACATTACTTCAGCAGAACCAACAATGCTTAGGGCACCTTATTGTAACTTATTGAGGCATTTATGGAGAAGATGAAAGTAATTACTATTGTTGAAACTAAGAAATTTGGCAAGTCCAAGAGTTTTTCATTTATTGAAGCATTTGAAGGGAAAGGAATAATGAAGTATTCAAATAAGAAATTTGAAATGAAGTAGTGTCATATCTTGATTGGAATAACTGAAAGGGTCTAGAAGGCTGGTTAGAGTTGATTATAGTGGTTAATTATAGAATAAGAACATATCTAAGGAACTGAAGGGAAAGCTTTTGTTAGATGGCAAGTTCTCTTTATTGGTATCATATGAGTAAGTATTGCCGATCATTTTACATGGTAAAGAAACCTTGGCTTGTCATAAAGGAACTTATGGAGAACCACTCAGTATGGTTTGAAAAATGTGGAATGGGAGCTGATTTTATTATGAATGTTGTTGGCATCATATAGGGGTAGGTGGGGAGTTTATTTTTCCTATATTCTCTTAAAAAATTTGCCATTAATTGTCCTATTTTGTCTATAGAACGCTTGATGGTTTCAGGTGTAGTATCGTGGACGTCAACCTAGGTTAAGCCTTGGCTAAAATCCATAAACTTTCTGGACCAAGTAAGTCGAATTTGGTTAGTTCAATCCCTAAACTCCATTGGGCTAGTCTGATGAGCTAAAACCTGCCACATCTAAGTAGTACAATGTGGCCACTGTTTGTGTTTTGGTGATAATATAAGAAGAAAGAAAATAAATGGGCTCAAGCTGCCTGCCTTGATTGGGCCTCTTCAAAGGCAACCAAATAGTCTATTTTTGTTGGCCAGTTTAATTGAGATACTAGTCCATATACAGCCTGCCTATCTTGACTTGCTTTTTAACCTTGGTGGACTGCCCATTTGAACTAGACCTTCATTAATAATCATGTAGCACTAACTTTTGGGCATATACTTTTATGTGGGTGAGAGTTTTTTTTTTTAAATAAAAAAATAGGTATGTTGGCATGGTTTCTTTATTAAGAAAGGAAGGTTTGGACTTGGATGGACAACTGATTAGGTATCCATTGGTTGGCTGGATTTGGTTACGAGTGGGGTGGGTTTGATAATAATCAGTAAATGGGTCATTAGCATTACATTGTTGACTTGAATTGTGTAGGTCAACCTAATAGTGGCCAAACATTTTTTTCGACCAGCCTATAATACTAATTGGTGTATAGTATCACCAGTAAGATATATATAACACTGATTATTATGTTGAGACATTTTTGTGTAACTCCTCTCCATTTTGAAAATGGGTTTAAGGTTTTTTCAAGTGTCTCAAAACTAACTGTTCAAGAGTTTCGAGTATAAAAATAATGCCGTAAGTATATGACTATCATCGTAGTACTTGAAGGTCTTCTCTGCAGGCATGATGGAAGAGATTAAGGTCATTGAGTATGAAATTAAACAAATTTAGCATCATCCTAAACAATCAAAGAAACAAGCCAAAAAAAAAATCAAGGTACAAGAGAATAAAAAATACTACTTGAATAATTTCCAGGCCAACCAAATAAAAAACTAAAACATGGAATTGAAAATCAAGTACCAAAAGAAAGAAGAGCCAGGAAAATGGGGGCGGGGCATCCCTGCCTCCTTATACCTTTGATTATCTACAACCCATCATCAAATTACCACAATCAAATACACCAAAACAATGAAGGGAAGATGAAACAACAGATGCAGCCATGGGCATCAACACTACCCAACGTCACATGCTGACATTAACCCAGAAAGCATACAGGACACACAGGCAGACCAATAACGACTACAACAACTGTTATACCATGAGGTTTGGCACAATTTTGGACTTGAAGTTCAGTCTAAACAAAAACAGGATGACCACAGAGGTCTCATTCTCAAAACCATACTTCGTAGCTCATGAACAATGACAGAACCACCATTTAAAATGGCCTTAAATAGAATAACAACAGAGACAAGGGAGTGGGAGCAGCAGAACCAAAGCAGAACAAAAGAAACAAGGCAAGGAGGGAAATCGATTCATTATAAATCAAAGCATAAATTGAAACACAAAAAAGAACCATCAAACCCAGATTCTGTGATCTCCATTAATGGTGGAGAGCAGAAAATCCAGAAACTCGAACTAGTACCAACCTCTGAAGCAATTTCATGGAATTTAAGCCAACTATAAGAACCCTTACTTAAAAAGCAATAAAACTGAAACTGATTACTCTAATTTTTGGTTAACAAGAGTTGATTAGACATGAAAAAACAGAACAATTATGAACGAAATAAAACCCTAACAAATCTAAAACAGTACGTGAATTTAAACCCTCAAAAATCTAACCCTAAATTGCAAAACGCGAATTAAATATTAATCGAAAAACCCTAAAATTGAACCTGAAAACTTAAACTAAAACCACCTCTGAACCTCCTGTACCATAACCTCCATACATAGCCTTCCTTGCTTCAATCTTGGCCCTTGAATTCATACGAGGTGGATGGTGGGATGGTGGATGCACTGGCTATCGCGTGGTAGGTGCTAGAGCGTTGATTGTGAGTGAAGATGACGGAGATGGTGTGGTGATGCGTGGGATTCGGATGAGAGAGAAAGGAGTTCGAGAGAGGGAGAGGGAGATGGAGATGGATAGTGCATGAGGCCAAGAAGATGGGGGGGTATCGGGTTTCTCTGGGCTTTATTAGGTGAATGAGAAGATGAACTAAGGGGGAGGGGAAGAGGTCACGTGCCTCGCACGTGTGGGGGGTGGGTTGGGTTAATTGTAGTTTTTATTTTATTTTCATTTTTTTCTTTTTGTTGATGGATAGAAGGGGTTAGGTTTGAATCAATTTGGCCCAATTCTTTATTGTCGGCATTTCTTCACCTTTTTCTCGCATTTTGTCGAAATTTATTCAATACCTACAATCAAACTAAAAATCAAGTAAAAATCTAAAAATAACAATTATTGTGAGCATAATCAGGTATAAAGGTATCTTAAAAATATTGTATTTTGGGCACAAACAAATACCCTCACACTAAGATTTTGCTCGTCGTCGAGTAAAACAACTAAATTACTTAAAAGAAATGGAAAATAAGCAAAAGAAAACCTAACTCACTGTTATAGGAATCACGATTACATTTAGCATATGCAACAAGTCCTTTACACCCCTCGATTTCCCAAGTGAAAGAGTGAGGTCTTGTGAGGATTTATAAGTGAAATACCCACAAATATTATTTCAAAAACAAAGAAAAATATTTTAGATTTTATTTTTTTTCAAAACATAAAACATATATATAGATAATGAGGAGATCACATACACAATTCAGGCAATTGCAGCACCCTAACAACCAAGTTACAAAAGTATATACAAATAGAATGTACAATCAGAAGATATCCAAGTCAAAAGAAGCATCCCGACTTTCATTTTTCACCCCACGTACAACATATAATGATATGTACACCTTGGTGCACGTGCTAATGTGTATCAACTCTTATGAATCAAGTTGCTAATATCGACATGATCCCTATTTCCTTTCCTAATTGCCTTATTTGCTTCTTTTTCCCATTTTTTCCATTTTTTTCAAAAATAATAACGGACACTCCCAAAACCCACTTGACTTATAAATATTCGGGCCTTCCCTAAAGAGGGGTTTTTTTCAATTGTACAAAGCACTTATTTCATTGCCCAAATAGATGCGTAATCAAACAAAATAGCCATATTCAAGCAGATTAAAGATATGAAATATAGATAGTGGCTTTGAACATTGTTGCTCAGGTTTTTATTCACTTTTCTTAAGACTTTTTTCATCATTTTTTCCCCCATTTTTTCAAGAGCTCAATGAGACATCTCATCATGCAAACTCTACCTACATATAACTTAGAAACCTAGCCACATGAGGTCACAACTACCTAAGAAAGCACACAAAATCCAAAAAAAGAAGAAAAAATTTTTGAATTTTTGAAAAAAATTTCAAGAAAAATGTGCACAAATGGGCACCACACCTCCACACCAAAACTTCACAACGTCCTGATTGTAGGAACTAAGGCGCTAAAAAGCAATCACCTAAACTTTACAACCGCAGAACCAACACAAATAAAAATCACAAACAAAACCAAAACAAAACCAAAATCAAAATCAAAACCAAAACCAAAATCACAAAAGAAAGGAAATCACAATCCAAAACCAAAACCAAACAAACATAGACCAAAACACCTAATCACCAAAATAAAAATCAAAACCACAAATAAAACCAAAACAAACCAAATACGCATAATCACAAAAACAAAAAACCAAATCACAAAATAAAGCAAAATAAAAACCAAAACCTAACCCAAAAAAAAAAAAAAAAAAACCAGTCAAGACTATAACAAACATAATAACCCAAAATAAAAACAAAACCAAACCAAGGACCTACTAAACACCAACCTAAACCAAAAGAAACCTCAAACAAAACAAAATACAAAAGAAAGAAAAGCTAAATACAAAACCACTAAAACACCAAAAAGGCAACAAAAAGAAACTATTAAACAAAAAATGAAAACTCACCAAACTAAATAAACAAAGCAACAAAACTAAAACACACACAAGAACAATCCTAGATATCCACAACTAACAAGTATTCACAAAATAATAACACAATCAAGGGTGATCATAGCCAACACGACTCAACAAATCCCAAATTGCTCCTCAAGATCGATCACCCATATAATCATAGTCCTAAATATCCACAACTAAGTGCGAAAAGTAAAGAAAACAAACCTACATATCCACAACTACGTACAAAAAGAAAGAAAGAAAAAGAATAGTAGGGAAACGGGTGGAATGATCATACCAAGTTGGATACAGATTGTACCCAAACTAAATGCCTCACTCAAATGATGCCGACGAGGACCATGGAGCATCAGCCACTCCATCTCATCTCAAGATTCGAACTCAAATCAAAACCCATTAGAGCACGTAGCAACTTATCAAACTTACTGGAATAACTTTCAAATAGAAGCAGATAGTAAGCATTGTAAAGTATGTTCCATATCAAACATATGATCAAGTTAGTACAAGTAAAGGCCCGTTTTAGCTTGTCAAAATTTTGGGCCCAAACATCAAAAAGACATAAAGACTCATAATCAACCAGCAAAAGGGTTATCAACATGAAAATTTTATTATCATGAAAGAGCTATCTGGGCAAAATAGTAGGACCTAAATCCTCAAGTCTACAAATCTCAGTATGCTCAAGAGTCTGGTCTAAATCAAAATCTTCAGTCATAAAGGTCTCAAACTCTAAAAATTCAGACTAGGAGGACTTAGGTGAAGTGGAATCCACCAATTCGCAAGTAAACGGGACAAACATAATACTATCCTCTTTAAAGGGCTCGACAAAAGACTTCCCTAAATGTTCCTCCTCAACATGGTCATCTAGGTCACTAAATGCTTCATGCTCCTTGCAATTAGCATCACCCTCAAGTCTTTCACTTCCCTCAAACTTGTAAGACATGGGGATTAAGTGGGTTGGAAAAAACTAGGACATCTTCAGTGATGTCCCTAGGTGTGCTAAGCTCAGGAGGGGAAACATGTAAGGTTATAGGGATGTCATTCTCTTCCTTAAGAGCGGCAAAAGGTGTACCAGCATGTATATTGGGCCTTTTAGGAAGAAAAGACTTAAAATCATCCGTTGGACTAACACTAGGCATAGGATAACCTAGACTAGGGTTAGTCACAGGCAAACCATTATAACATTCCCGATATTGAATAGCAAAAAATTCCCCCATCATGCCCTTGATACAATGTTCAAGTACATATGTGCGAGCAAATAATGGACAACCATGCACATTATGACAATAAGACTGACATAAAACATGAGGCACATAAGCTTGCTAAAAATAAGGGTCTCTAAATGGATCATGATGGCGAGGTTCAAACTAACAAGCATAAGGATCGGAAGAACAATGAATAAGGGCTTCTCTAAGTTGCTCAAACTCCCAAGTTTCCCAAGCCAAGTATTCAAAGAAATCCCAAACCTCATCTGGAGTTCTAGACCACAACGCTCGAACACCCCCAAGACACATGAACTCAATATGACCTCTAAAACATCATTTAGACCCACACAAATAACCTCACAAATTTTTCCCATTTTTTAAAATTTTGATTCAATCGAGTACGGTAATCATTGAGTCTCGAAAAATATCTCCAGAAAGGCTCATGCTCAAACTAAGGGAAACTGAAAACTGGCAATTTTATTATATTTTCAATTTTCAAAATTTTTAGGTGTTTTTTCAATTTTTTTTCAACAAAAAAAAGACACCAAGGCCACAAATGAAAAGCAATTAACCAACTAAAGCAAAGAAACAAACCAAATAAGACAACGAAAATAAACCAAAAACAAAACTAAATTACCAAACCAAAATGAACACCAAAAAGAAGTACAAAAGGTGACCTACTTTCAAAACCATCATCCTAACAATGGCGCCAAAAACTAACTTTTCGATAGTTTTGAGTATAAAAATAATGCCGCAAGCATACAATTATCGTCTTTGTACTCGAGGGTCGTCTCCGCTGGGACGATGGAAGAGATTAAGGTCATTAAGTACAAAATTAAACAAATTTAGCATCATTCTAAACAATCAAGGAAACAAGCCAAAAACAAATCAAGGGACAAGAGAGTAAAAAATGCTACTTGAATAATTTCCAGGCCAACCAAATAAAAAACTAAAGGATGGAATTAAAAATCAAGTGCCAAAATAAATGAAGAGCTAGGAGAATGGGGGTGGGGGATCCCTGCCTCCTTACACCTTTGATTATCTACAACCCATCATCAAATTACCACAATCAAGTGAACCAAAGCAATGAAGGGAAGAGAAAACAGCAGAGGCAGCCATGGGCATCAACACTACCCAGGGTCACGTGCTGACATTAACGTAGAAAGCACACAGGGCACACAAGTTGACCAACAACGACTACAACAACCACTATCTCACAAGGTTTTAGCACAATTTTTGGACTTGAAGTTCAGTCTAAACAAAAACAGAATGACCACAGAGGTCTCATTCTCAGAACCATACTTCGTAGCTTATAAGCAATGATAGAACCACCATTTAAAATGGCCTTAAATAGAATAACAGCAGAGACAAGGGAGTGAGAGTAGCAGAACCAAAGCAGAACAAAAGAAACAACGCAAGGAGGGAAATCGATTCATTATAAATCAAAGCATCAATTGAAACACGAAAAAGAACCATCAAACCCGGATTCTGTGATCTCCATTAATGGCGGAGAGCAGAAAATCCAGAAACTCGATCTAGTACCAACCTCTGAACTAATTTCATGGACTTTTAGCCAACTATCAAAACCCTTACTCAAAAAGCAATAACACTAAAACTGATTACTCTAATTTTTGGCTAATAGGAGTCGATTAGACATGAAAAAACAGACAATTACGAACGAAATAAAAACCTAACAAATCCAAAATGGTAATTGAATTTAAACCCTCAAGAATCTAACCCTAAACTACGAAAGTCGAATTAAATACTAACCGAAAAACCCTAAAATTGAACCTGAAAACTTAAACTAAAACCTCCTCAGAACCTCTTGCGCCACAACCTCCATTTATAGTCTTCCTTCCTTCAATCTCGGCCCTTTGAATTCATATGAGGTGGATGGTGGGATGGTGGATGCACTGGCCATCGCGTGGCAGGTGCTGGAGCGTTGGTGGTGAGCGAAGTTGACAGAGATGCTGTGGTGATGCGCGGGGGGCAGGCTGGAGAGTGCATAAGTCCAAGAAGATAGGGGGTATCAGGTTTCTCTAAGCTTTATTGGGAGAATGAGGAGAGAGAAGATGAACTAAGGGGGAGGGGGGAAGAGGTCACGTGCCTTGCATGTGTGGGGGCAGGCTGGGTTAATTTTAGTTTTTATTTTATTTTCATTTTTTTACTTTTTGCTGATGGACAGACAGGGTTGGGTTTGAATCAATTTGGCCCAATTCTTTATTTTCAGCATTTCTTTACCTTTTTCTCGCATTTTTTCCAAACTTATTCAACACCTACAAATAAAATCAAATCAAATAAAAATCCAAAAATAACAATTATTACGAGCATAAATTGGGTATAAAGGTATCGTAAAAATACCGTATTTTTGGCACAAACAAATACCCCCACACCAAGATTTTGCTCATCTTCAAGTAAAACAACTAAATAACCTAAAACAAATGGAACATAAGCAGAAGAAAACCAAACTCACTGTCGTAGGAATCACGATTGCATTTAGCGTATGCAACAAGTCCTTTAAACCCCTCGATTTTTCAAGTGGATGAGTGAGGTCTCGTGAGGGTTTATAAGTAAAATACCCACAAAAATTATTTCGAAAACAAAGGAAAATATTTTTAGAGTTTATTTTTTTCAAAACATAAACATATATACAGATAATGAGGACATCATGTACACAACTCAGCCAACTGCAGCACCCTAACAACCAAGTCACAAAAGTATATACAAATAGAATGTATAATCAGAAGATATCCAAGTCAAAAGAAGCATCCCGACTTTCATTTTTCACCCCATGCACAATATGCAATGATATGTATACCTTGGTGTACGTGCTAATGTGTATAAACTCTTATGAATCAAGTTGTTAATATCGACACAATCCCTATTTCCTTTCCTAATTGCCTTATTTGCTTCTTTTTCCCATTTTTTCCATTTTTTTCAAAAATAATAACGTACACACCCAAAACCTGCTTAACTTATAAATATTCGGGCCTTCCCTAAAAGGGGGTTTTATTCGATTGTACGAAGCACTTATTTCATTGCCCAAACAGATGCGTAATCAAGCAAAATAGCCATATTCAAGCCGATTAAAGATATGAAATAAAGATAGTGGCTTTGAACATTGGTGCCCGGGTTTTTATTCACTTGCTTTTAGACTTTTTTCATCATTTTTTTCCCGCATTTTTTCAAGAGCTTAAAAGGCAACTTTGATAAACATATAGTTCACATGCCAACTTAACAACAACGCCCTAAGAATTGATGGTAAAGTGAGTAAGGCAGGCATAAATCACACATACGAGACGGGGTTATTATGAAAAATCGAATCTATATCCTAACTGAAACATCTCATCATGCAAACTCCATTTACATATAACTTAGTAACCTAGCCACATGAGATCACAACTACCTAAGAAAGCACACAAAACCCAAAAGAAAAAGAAAAATTTTTTGAATTTTTGAAAAAAATTTCGAAAAAAATATGTACAAATAGGCACCTCACCTCCACACCAAAGCTTCATAATGTCCTAATTGTAGGAACTAAGGCACTAAAAAGCAATCACATAAACTATACAACTGCAAAATCGACACAAAACTGCAAGTATATACAACTCGGACACCAATAAAAATCACAAACAAAACCAAAAACAAACCAAAATCAAAATCAAAACCAAAATCACAAAAGAAAGAAAATCAAAATCCAAAACCAAAACCAAACAAAAATATACCAAAACACCTAATCACAAAATAAAAATCAAAACCACAACTAAAACCAAAATAAACCAACTATGCATAATCACAAAAACCAAAAACTAAACCACAAATTAAAGCAAAATAAAAACCAAAACCTAACAAAAGAAAATAAAACCAATCAAGACCAAAACATACATAATCACCCAAAATAAAAACAAAACCAAACCAAGGATCTACTAAACACCAACCTAAACCAAAAGAAACCTCAAACAAAGCAAAATACAAAAGAAAGAAAAGCTAAATACAAAACCACTAAAACACCAAAAAGGAAACAAAAAGAAACTATTAAACAAAAAACGAAAACTCACCAAACTAAATAAACAAAGTAGCATAACTAAAACACACACAAGAACAATCCTAGATATCCACAACTAACAAGTGTTCACAAAATAATAACACAATCAAGGGTGATCATAGCCAACACGGCTCAACAAATCCCAAATTACTCCTCAAGATCGATCACCCATATAATCACAGTCCTAAATATCAACAACTAAGCCCGAAAAGCAAAGAAAACAAACTTGAATATCCACAACTATGTATGAAAAGAAAGAAAGAAAAAGAACGGTAAGGAAAGGGGTGGAACGATCATGCCGGGGTGGAACGATCAAACTAAATGCCTTACTCAAATGATGCCGACAATGGCCATGGAGCATTAGCCACTCCATATCATCTCAAGCTGCTAACTCAAATCAAAACCCATTAGAGCACATAGCAACTTAATGAA
The DNA here is from genome assembly GCA_029747015.1 of Carnegiea gigantea. Lineage (NCBI taxonomy): Eukaryota > Viridiplantae > Streptophyta > Magnoliopsida > Caryophyllales > Cactaceae > Carnegiea > Carnegiea gigantea. The sequence continues at coordinate 293,295 of JAKOGI010000138.1, forward strand.
TTTATTGGAACAACTTTCAAATCGAGGCAGATTGTAAGCATTGTAAAGTATATTCCATATCAAACCTATGATCAAGTTAATACAAGTAAAGGCCTATTTTACCTTGTCAAAATTTTGGGCCCAAACATCAAAAAGACATACTCATCAACTTACAAATTTTATTATCATGAACGAGCTATCTGGGTAAAATAGTGAGACCTAAATCCTGAAGTCTACTAATCTCACTATGCTCAAGAGTCTGGTCTAAATTAAAATCTTCAGTCATAAAGGTCTCAAACTCTAAAAGTCCACTAATTCGTAAATAAATGGGACAAACACAATGCTATCCTCTTTAAAGGATTCCATAAAAGACTCCCCTAAATGTTCCTCCTCAACATGGTCCTCTAGGTCACTAAATGCATCATGCTCCTTGCAATTAGCATCACCCTCAAGTCTTTCACTTCCCTCAAACTTGCAAGATAGGGTCAAAGGATTAAGTGGGTTGGGAAAAACTAAGACATCATCAATGATGTCCCTAGGTGTGCTAAGCTCAGGAGGGTAAACATGTAAGGTTATACGGATATCATTCTCTTCCTTAAGAGTGGCAAAAGGTGTATCAGCATGTATATTGGGCCTTTTAGGGAAAAAAAGACTTAAAATCATCAGCTGGACTAACACTAGGCATAAGACAACCTAGACTAGGGTTAGTCACAGGCAAACCACTATAACATTCCCGATATTGAACAACAGAAAATTCCCCCATCATGCCCTTAATACAATGTTCAAGTGCACGTGTACGAGCAAATAATGGACAACCATGCACATTATGACAATAAGACTGACATAAAACAGGAGGCACATAAGCTTGCTGAAAATAAGGGTCTCTAAATTGATCATGATGGTGAGGTTCAAACTAACAAGCATAAGGATCGGAAGAACCGTGAATAAGGGCTTCTCTAACTTGCAAAAACTCCCAAGTTTTCCGAGCCAAGCATTCAAAGAAATCCCAAACTTCATCTGGAGTTTTAGATAGCAACCCTCGAAAACCCCCAAGACACATGAACTCAACATGACCTCTAAAACATCATTTAGACCCACACAAATAACCTCACAAATTTTCAAAGTTTTTATTCAATTGAGTATGGTAATCATTGAGTCTCAAAAAATATATTCATAAAGGTTCATGCTCAAACTAAGGGAAACTGAAAATTGGCATTTTTATTTTATTTTCAATTTTCAAAATTTTCAGTTTTTTTCAATTTTTTTTTCAACAAAAAAAAAGACACCAAGACCACAAATGAAAAGCAATTAACTAACTAAAGCAAAAAAATAAACCAAATAAGACAATGGAAATAAACCCAAAACAAAACTAAAAATTACCAAACCAAAATGAACACCAAAAAGAAGTACAAAAAGTGACCTGATTTCAAACCCTTCATCCCCGACAACGGCACCAAAAACTTGTTCGATAGTTTCGAGTATAAAAATAATGCCACAAGCATACGACTATCGTCTTAGTGCTCAAGGGTCGTCTCTGCAGGGACGATAGAAGAGATTAAGGTCATTGAATACAAAGTAAACCAAATTTAGCATCATTCTAAACAATCAAAGAAACAAGCCAAAAACGAATCAAGGGACAAGAGAGTAAAAAATTCTACTTGAATAATTTCCAGGCCAACCAAATAAAAAACTAAAACATGGAATTAAAAATCGAGTACCAAAAGAAACAAAAAGCGAGGAAAAAGGGGGTGGGACATCCCTACCTCCTTACACCTTTGATTATCTACAACCCATCATCAAATTACCATAATCAAATGAACCAAAGCAATGAAGGGAAGAGGAAACAATAGAGGCAGCCATGGGCATTAACACTGCCCAAGGTCATGTGCTGACATCAACCCAGAAAGCACATAGGGCACACAAGCAGACCAATAACGACTACAACAACTACTATACCATAAGGTTTTAGCACAATTTTTGGGCTTAAAGTTCAGTCTAAACAAAAAAAGGATGACCACAGAGGTCTTATCCTCAGAACCATACTTCGTAGCTCATCAGCAATGACAGAACCAACATTTAAAATGGTCTTAAACAGATTAATAGCAGAAACAGGGGAGTGAGAGCAGCAGAACCGAAACAGAGCAAATGAAATATGGGCAAAGAGGGAAATCGATTCATTACAAATCAAAGCATAAATTGAAACATGAAAATGAACCATCAAACCAAGATTCTGTGATCTCCTTTAATGGTGGAGAGCAGAAAACCCAGAAACTCGAACCAGTACCAACCTCTAAACCAATTTCATAGAATTTAAGACAACTATCACAACCGTTACTCAAAAAGCAACAAACTGAAACTGATTACTCTAATTTTTGGCTAACAAGAGTCGATTAGACTTAAAAAAATAGAATAATTACGAACGAAATAAAACTCTAACAAATCTAAAATGGCACTTGAATTTAAACCCTCAAAAATCTAACCTTAAATTCCAAAACTCGAATTAAATATTAACCGAAAGACCCTATAATTGAACCTAAAAACTTAAACTAAAACCTCCTCAGAACCTCCTGCACCGCAACCTCCATTTATAGCCTTCCTTGCTTCAATCTTGGCCCTTGAATTCATATGAGGTGTATGGTGGGATGGTGGATGCATTGGCTATCGTGTGGCAGGTGCTGGAGCGTTGATGGCGACTGAAGATGACAGAGATGGTGTGGTGATGCGTGGGATTCGAATGAGAGAGAAAGGAGTTTGAGAGAGAGAGAGAGAGAGAGAGGGAGATGGAGATGGAGAGTGCATGAGGCTGAGAAGATGGGGGGTATCGAGTTTCTCTGGGCTTTTTTTGGGTGAATGAGGAGAGAAAAGATGAACTAAGGGGGAGGGGGAAAGAGGTCATGTGCCTTGCACGCGTGGGGGCCGGTTGGGTTAATTTTAGTTTTTATTTTGTTTTCATTTTTTTTCTTTGTGTTGATGGATTGAAGGGGTTGAGTTTGAATTAATTTGGCCCAATTCTTTATTTTCGGCATTTCTTCACCTTTTTCTCGCTTTTTTTGAAAATTTATTCAATGCCTACAAATAAAATAAAATCAAATAAAAATCTAAAAATAACAATTGTTACGAGCATAAATCGAGTATAAAGGTGTCGTAAAAATATCCTATTTTTGGCACAAACCAACCTAATCCATTAACTCACATGGGAGGTGTTCTTGAGGGGGATTGGTTAATGGATCAAGCCCTGATTTGATAACGTAGTCCATTAACTTACCAGTCGAAGTGTTTGGTTTGATTCATGCGGTATTTGTGGTAAATGGATCTTAGAATTTTTTATTGGTTTTTTTAATGGATTTTATGATATTCTCTTTAAGTTTTTGCCCATCTATTTGACATCTGTTTTGGGTCTAAGATATAATAAAAGAGGAATATGAAAGGGGTTTACCCAAAATTTCCTTTTTTTTTTTTGGGAGGGTGGTTACCTACTTTTTTAAGTTTCAGTACATGCGGTTTTTTTTATGTGTGTAAATTTTGCAAATGATTAGACCCAAAAATTCTCTCTTAATTTTATGCCTCGCATATTAAAATTTTCTTAATTAATATAAGAACTTCTTTACATTCTTATACAATACTATGAAATTTTTTTTTTCCCGAGAAAAGCTACAAGGAATGTATTGTTTTTTAGATAAATGAATCATAGTCATCCTCACAAGAAACTGGTTTTTGATTATACCGTATATGGAATTAGTAAACTTAGAAAAAAATCAAATAGAAATATTAGTCTACAGGAAGATAGCTAGTGTTATAGTTTCAAATAATCTATCTATCTATCTATGTGTCTACTATCTATCTACATGTATTAATCTGTATAAAATTGAGTGGAGCCATGAAGGCCATGACGTATTGTCAAAGTGGATGCCAACAGTGAAATGATGAATCAATAAAAGCTAATGAGAACACTATTTGATATGTGCATGTTAGTTTGTCAGTTAAGAACTTAAAAGGCAAGTGCAATGATAGAAAAAGTTAATAGGCACTTTAATTTGGTTTGGTGAATTGTAAATTTCTTGCTAATTAAAACATACTACATATTTTTATTTTATAGAAGAACCTTTGTTGATAAAAGCCAGTAAATGTGAACTTCAATATTATGCATTTGTGCAACTTTTGATTATCTTATACTAAGAACAAGGAGGATAAGAGAAAAAGATCGAAGATAGAGTTTCTTATTTTTGCTCCTTAGGAGGCATGACTCATACTTTAGAGTCACCTATTAATGACACTCACATCAGAGGCCCCTTGGCATATAATTGAAGAAAGAGAGCTATTACCATTTTTTAGTGGGTTTATTATTTTTCTAAGAAAAAGCCTGATAGTGGCATCTGGAAAGGGTGTATTTTACTATTAAACTTGATCTTTAAATGTTGATTCCTGTATTTTTTAAATTCTTCTATGTGTTTATATTTGTCGTTTTATTTTTGGTTCTCTTTCAATGTGTTATTATAGTCAATAGGACTTACTCTATGTCTATGTATGTGCAGATGTGGGAGAGATGAGCAAACGGATGTTTGCTTTTCTAATTTTTAATCCTTTTTTTCCCTTTAGTCTTCACTAGAAGTTGTAAATCAAGAAAATATTTGAAAAGCCCTAAAAAGAATCTAACTGCTCACATATAGAATCCAAATAAAGAAGTTAAAATAAGTCAATGCAAAGCATGTGCCTAGCACAAATATACCGCTAATAAATTAATGTCACAAAAAATACTAGTAACAACCTAAACTGGCTTATTGAAGTTGAAGGATAAAAGAAGTAATAAATAACTATTGGGTGATAAATTTTAGTAAATAGGGCATATGGATCAATACACGAGAATAATAAATTGCTTGGGTATACCTATTTAAGGTGTAATGGTTATTTCGCACTGCAACATTATTTGCAAGGTGAATAAAAAGTTATCTATATAACTATGTCTAAAAATGAGTGAAGTAATATGGTTTTGACAAGTTTCTTCATATGATTGGCTAATGTAAACTTATGATTAATTTATTTTTCAATGAAATAATGTAATTTGAGAACAAAACAACATAAAGTTTAAAACAAATGTTTTTGAAAAGTTATTGAAACATTGATTGCAAGTGGTGATTTAAAACTTTTAGTATGACTAGATTATTCTTTTACACGATCTAATAGGCATGTTATGCACGGGTAATAGAAGCAGTTATTTTTTAATATACAACAAATTTAATCAATCATATTAATAATAATGCATAGTCTTTGTTCTACACAATTACAATTACATTTTTGTAGATCCTATTAAATAAGAGGCATTGTTGAAAATTTTAAATATTTAACTTTTCACAATTAAAATTTTATTGTTCAATTTATTCTGTATTAGCTAATATATTTTGGTTAGTATATTATTTATAAAATAATTAAGTTATTTTACTTGATAGAAATGCTTTTTGAATTAAATGGTTGATGAACATTGAGATAAGTTCGTGTTAGAAATATCAACCACATTACTATAGTTGAGATGTTTATTCTCTGAAGACTTTAGTGAATGTCAATCCGACCTTGAATCTCAATATAGTTGCCTTCCTGCCAAAGCCCCTCAGATGACACATCTTGCCTTTGTAAATTTTGTAATGTGCATAGAATATCCTTATATGATTTTAAAGGATAAAAGTTACAAAACATTAATAAACAAAATATTTTGAGTCAAAGGTACAAATTAAATAGATATAAATTAAATAGACACGGACATGATTATTTACTTCCATGTCACACTAACGTGAATATTTTTAGCATCTTCATATAATGGTATGTTACTGAAATTTTATTTTTTAAATCTTTCATAGCAAATCACCCATAAGTTCAGCCTGGATGAGAAGACCATGAAATAGGGTTGCACAATGCTGCATTCTGTAAGCAGCCATAAACATCAACAACATGTCCACTGTCTATCCTGCTGTCGAATAATTCAAGAGTAGTTTCATGCTTAATGTATTCTCTTTCAATATCGTGAATTCTCACAAAACCATCATGAAGACTTCCTTGAGTATCGTTAATCTGGTAGCTATGAATAGATCCTAAAATCTACGAAATTGACAACGAACAACCATATAACACAACGCAGATATTTTGTCTTTCCATAATAAATAAATCAAAATAATATTTTAATAAGCCGTTCTAAACATCAGCTTAGGGTAAATGATAAATCAAATCTCATATATTGGCTTATTTAACTATGACTTTAATCGTTAATCTGCTTCTATAATTTTAGTTTTAATCTTAATGATACTAGTAGGAATGTTATAGGTCTTCCCCTTTTTTTTCCTCATAAATTACAGTCATTAGTCAATGGGCAGTTTGATGAAATTGTTTTCTTGATGAAATTGTTATATGACTTTATTCTTTGATGTATTTCTTGAAAAAGGTTGAATTTAAAATGCGAAAACTACATCGAAACAAACAAGGAATAAATTTCTTTCTTATCCATATCCTTAAATCACATGTCAAGACATAGCTGATAAAGTACCCTAAGTTTTTAGAATTTTCATTTTTAACCCTAGTCCTTAAAAACTTACTTTTGAAAATTTTAATTTTGTGCATGTGGCTTTCTGCTTGCAAGTACCACTCGAAATTCTCGTTAAATTGCTATCAGAGCCATGTGGTCAAAAATAATTAATATCATTAAGCTAATTAATGATTAATTAAGCTAATGAACTGTGTTTAATGCTTGAAACGTCATCTTCTTGTCCTACTCCTAATTATTCTCCAATTGTGCACTCACTAGAGGAAATCACTTCAGTATCACCTCAATTAAACTATATCATTGTTATAGTTTTAGAACTAAAAACCGAATTAGCTAAAATTAGGACTGAAGTTAAGGAGATTAAGAAGAAATTATCTATAATCCATCTTTCTGTAGTTAGTGAAAAATTTACTTTAAGTATTAGTACTCCATTTCAGCAAAATTATCCTTCCAAAATCCGAAAAACAAAAATGTATTTCCTTTGCATCATATAATAATCCAAAGAAAGTAGGAGAAAAATCAACTGAGAAAACAAATAAAGAAGAAGAGGATGGAGTATAAATAGTATAATGTTGAAGAACTACAAAATATGTTTGAAAATGAACAAAACCCAAAAGAATTAAATAAAATCATGGAGACAATAGTTGATAAACAAGATGTGTTATCTGATGATGAAGAAGAAACAAATAATGTCCAATCAGAAGAAGCAGTATATCAGCAGATGAATGTAATTAAACAAGAGGACCTTAATGTTGTTCCTTTAGAAGAAATTAGAAGAAAATTAGATAAAGTATGTGATGACGAGATTAATGAGATTGGAGAAGAACTTAACATAGATAAAGTTGAGACTAATCTAGTTAACAATATAATACCTAACCCTGAGAAATTTGGTGAACCTTCTAGAAGAAATACCCATTTTATGAGGCTTCAATACATCCCAACAGGACGTACAACTAATTTTTTCTTTGGGTTTGTCTCAAGAGAAACCACAAGCTTTAAAGAAATTGGCATGACCCCAATTAGTCAAACAAGATATATTTGAGATATCAACGGAGTTTGTAATAGAGAAGAAATATTTGAACATTGGAAAAGAGGCATGAATAGTGTCCTAAACTTGAATACTATATAGACCGCCACAAATTTTCTAAACTACATCAGGTATAGTTTTTCTACCACTGTAGCAAGCTGGTATAATTTATTAAATAAGGATGGCAAAACTGCGTTAAGAATAATGGAAACACCCGCATTCAAAGATCCATGTAAGAAAATTGAGACTGAATTTATCAGAACTAAACTCGATTCCATAGAAAATGATAGAGAATGGAAAAGACAGATAAATAACATAGAATTATGGAATATGAGATATTTGAAAAATTATATTGCTGAATTTAGTTAATTTTATTATAAAATTGGGCATAATGAGACCAATCTTGGTATGTTTTATGATAAATTATCATATCTGATCAATTCTATAATCAATAAAAGGTACATTGCCGAACTTGAAAAGGCAGATATCATTGATACCCTTGGTTCAAGAATCTCTTATCTAAAAAAAGGGGTCAATGATCAATGTATCGATCTCTAGAAGTAAAAGAAAATAAAAACCAATTTCTAACTTGTTGGGATAATCCTCATCAATGGGGAAAAGAACTTAAAAGGAGAAGAAAAAGAAAATTTTACAAGAAAAAGAGCTTTAACAAGCAAAGGGAAAAGAAATATGAAAGAAAATACTATAATAAACCATGTCCTAAAAAATGAAGATTTTTTAGGCAAGCAGCATCTTGTTCTACAGGGAAAAATAACTGCAAATGATGGGCATGCGGAGAAGTAGGATATTATGCTAATGAATGCAAAAATAGGATGAATAATAAGCTAATAGAAAATCTAGGTAGCCTATATTATTTTGAGCTGAGCGAAGAAAAGGCACTATATCTGGCACTGAAAAACAAGATGAGAATTTTTGAAATTGTTACAGAAGATGAACACGAAGAAAGTGATTACAAAGAAACTAGTCATATGATGAAAAGTAGTTCGATTGGTCTTGGTGAACTTTAAGGAGAAGAATTTGTGGTATATATTGAAAATCAAGAAGTTAAAGGGGACTGGATCCTTTCCATAATTCAGAAAGATATGATCTTTAAAAAATTAATATCTCAATTAAAGAGCAAATACGTATGCAAAATGATGGAAGGAGACATAGAAATCAAAGACTGTGAGTATGATATAGGAGAAGTTAATCTCATCAATTGGAAAAATATTCATAAGTATAACAAAGATAGAAAGTATAGATATATCCATATTGGAAGTGTTCAAGTATAAATCACTCCATTACAATATTATGACAAAGATATTGATCTTTATGCTTTGCCATATGATATCAGGCATACAAAATTTAATAATCAAATTATCCCAGAGATTAAGGCCAATTTGTGTAATGGATCAATAGGGTTCAATTACGACTGGGATATTATGTGAGCCTAAAGGATGAGTTTGCTAAAAATTTCTTATTTTTTAAGATAAAAATAATTGGGATGGATATGAAAAGAGGAGGATACCTACTGAGGATATTTTGAAAAATAATCTAGAAACTTGATAATAGTATAGATCCAAATACTAAGGGAACAATGATAGAGGTAGAGAAATTTAAAAGTCCTACCCCTATGTAAAAAAAATCCAATTGATAAAATTCAATCCACAGGAAATAAAAATTGATTGGTCTTGGATATCTAGCTTTGTTAATCCCATAAAAATCAATAAGAAAAATGTAATAAAAATTGATGAGAATGATAAAATTATCATTAAACCTCAACTCTTAAGAAGCATGAGTGCAAGATCAGAATGGGGAGAAGGGTCCTCATTTGCTAAAGAAGAGCTTACAGAAGATGACATAATTATTATGGCAAGTGAAATGAGTAGAATAAGTTTTGAACCCGCAAGACACAATGTAAACTGAAGTACAAGTCTAGATAGAAAAGCCATTGGGTACAAAATAAGAACTGTTAGTGAACCAGTTTATTAAGATAAATTACTAAAAAATATGACTATAGAGATATGCTATGAAGTTATCAACACAAATCCAAATAGCATTTATATCTCAATAGATGTATGTTTAGAGGGATATAATAAATATGATTTGTGTGCCTACATAGATATTGTTCTGTCTATTTGAAAAAACATCTTTGTTTCCAGAATTCATATAGAAAAAAGCTAACAATCTTTTACAAGTGAGGATAGCTGACAATGGCATAATGAGCCATAACAAAGCCATATAAGGATCATCCATAGAAATAGGAGGAGTCAAATGTATTATACCAGTTTTATGGGCCACTAATCAACCATCTGATGACATGATTATTGGAAATAGTTTTCAGAGACTATATTTTCTATGCATATAGACCATAAGCCAAATAACATTTATAATCAATGGTCACTCAATTCCTATTGAAAAATTTAGCAAGGCTTGCACTCATTAGAAAATTGAGTTTACAAACAGCCAGCGTGGTGAGAAGGTAATGCCTGCACAACGTGAGATAGCACTAGAAATCTCAATACTAGAGTTATCTATTAAAGAATAGATTGCTGAACAATAAGAACAATTATATAAAGAACAATACTCTGATAATCCTATAAAATTTTAGGATAAAGATAAGACATTTGTAAAAATTACTTTATTAAATTCCAACACTATTATTCAAGTCAAACAAATTATGTATACACACCAAGATATCCAAGAATTTGATAAATAAATTAAGGAACTTCTGGATAAAGAATTAATCAGAAATAACAAGAGTTCTCACACCATCCCATTTCATGGTAAGAAATTATGCTGAGGAAAAATGATGAAAAGCTAGAATTGTAATCAATTACAAAAAGTTTAATGATGATATTATCTTTGATGGTTATTACATTCCTACGAAAGCAATCTTTTTCAACAGAATTCAAGAAGCCTCTTGATTCTTAGAAATGGATAGCAAAAGTGAATATTAACAAATTAAAACGGATGAAGAAAGCATTCCTTTAACTGCTTAGTGCTCCTCAAGGATATTATGAGTGGATAGTCACATCATTTGGTCTTAAAAATACATCTCAAATATTTCAAAGAAGAATGGATAACATCTATAAAGATCTTAATCACTGCTACCTAGTTTACATTGATGATATCCTTCTCTTTTCCAATACCATAGAACAACACAGACATGATAACTTAGCCATAACTCAAAGATGCATTGATCATGGTATTATTCTTAGTAAGAATAAGACTATTTATGTTGAACAAGAAATTAAGTTTTTAGATCTAGAGATAAAAGTTGAACAAATCATCCTACAAAAGTATATTCTAAAAAAAATACAAGATTTCCTTGAGAAGATTGAAGATAGGCAACAATTAGAAAGGTTTCTTGAATGCCTTACCTATGCTTTAGATTTCATTAAAGATTTAGCTAAACTAAGAAAATTATTACAGTAGAAACTTAAGAAAGAAGTAGGTTAGACATGGAACCCTAGTGATTCAAAGATTATTTAAAACTTCAAAAAGATGTAAAAAAAGCTTCCTGTTCTTAATTTGCCTAATGAAGGATATGATTTAATTCTTGAGACAGATGTCAGCAATGAGTAGTAGAGTGCAGTACTCAAAATCAAAAAAAGAGAAAAACTATGCAAATATTGCAGTGGAAGTTTTAATAAAGCAGACTACAACTATCCTGTGATGAAAAAAGAAATCCGCGCAGTTAAAAGGGGAATTGAAAAGTTCTTAATCTTTTTAGCCTCAAAACCTTTCCTTATTTGAACTGATTATGGCTTAACTAGTTTTCTTTCTCTATTAAACATATACAGGGATCAAAGAACTCTCTGACATATAGTTTAAGTCGAGAACTCGCCGATGGTGATCATCAGAACAGAACTCCTGCTGGAAAAGGAGGAAATTCAAAATGAAATGTCATTTACTACTAGAACGGGTCTCTCCTTCTAGTAAAGTCCTTATGGATATTTTGAAATTTCATATAAAAAGTAGATTACATTTTTACCTATTATCTTATGACTATGTATTAGCCCAAAAATTTAGCCATCTAGAGTTATAAATTAATTACCGAAGGTGTCCTTATGATATCCAGGAAAAAATAAGTTCTCATGTTCAAGAAAAATGGTTCAAATGAGTGGTATGCAGCATGCATTAACTATTATCATAATTAGTCCTATGATATTTGGGAATCATGGAGTATTACAATCTACTTTCTCGATACATCTGGAGTTAGTGGTGTTAGTTTCCTAGCAAATTCAATCTCCCCAAATGAACCCATCTTGAAAACCTAGGAATATGGAATGGTAGATTACCTCATGGAAATCCCATATCCAAATTACTCATTTTTCTTAAGACTAAGTTTCAACAATGTATGTTCAAAAGGATTCATTAGATTCTTATACCTTCTGATGGTCCAACAAAAATTCCATACAATAGATGCCTATATGTGGAGCTCCATTGTACATTAATTAAATATGGAAAAGGAAAGGCCAAACTCGTCAATTATCTTGTTCAAATAGTTGATTTAGGCAATCTAAATCATCAACGACAATAATGGTTTCCATAATGATAAGAGTTAGTTAGTGATCATGTTTTAACAAGAGTCATTAGTTTTTACAATATTTATCATCAGACATGGGCATTACTTGAACAAGAAAAAACACTAATGCATTGTGGGAACACTACTTTTGCTTATCATGATGAGTTTAGCAAATATATGAAGATAGAGGGAGTTACTTCTGAAGACGTCTTTGATTATCTCTTTGATGTTGGAGATGAAAAATTTTTATTGTAAAAAGAAAAGAAATATATCTATGAATTATTTGAAAAATGGGCTCAAAATAAACTTCAACTTCACGAAGATTTTGATGATTATTTACATAATGATAGGATGGAAGACATTATTGGAGATGAAGGAATGCAGAATCTCAATATAGATGACGTGAGCAATAAAAGACTTTGAAAAATGGTTGCACCATTCTTTTACTATTTTGTCCAGTATCATATCAGTAAAATAATGATGTCAACTGTAGCCATGTGCAGACTGCCATATCCATGTGAAAATATTAGTGTGTACTGTAGCCTTTAGGATAGCCTATGTAATCATGACCACAAGTTGAATCCACCAAGTGGTCCATATTTGGAATCGAGCAATAATCATTAAGACAAGTGTAGTTTATTAAGGTATGTGTAATCTACCCTCATGCTCCCTGAACTATTGAGCCTTCACCATCATTACATTTGCCACCCAGTCAAGATAGTAGCATTCCTTGATGAATCCTTCTTCCAATAACTTCTACACTTCTTCTGACACTTCCTTGTTATTCTTAAAGGCAAAGTGCTTCCCTTTCTACTTCACTACCTTCACCTGAGGGTTTATAGTGAACTTATAAACCATGATATCATATCTATTTCCCACCATCTCTATTGTTGCATAAGCAAACACATCTATATATTGCCTTAACAAGGATATCAGTGCTTTCTGGAAGGTTGGTTATATCTTTGCTCCAATCTACACAGTTCTGGACTGGTTCTGGGCTAAGGGTACATCTTGCAATTGGCCCTTTAGCTCAGCCTAGGGATCTTATCATATCTATGGTCAAGTTTGGGTATTATAACCAAGTTAACCTTTAACTGTTGCATTACCTGTCTATTATTAGTCTCTAAGGCATCTTCCACTTCATATTCTATATGTGGGACTGTGACCTTTAAGGTGACTATATAGCATTTCCTTTTACTCTTCTAATCACACATGATCCTTTTTACAAAGACATTATTTGCCAAGAATAGCATCCCTAGGTCGTATGTGGACTATGTTGCCTTCAGAGAGTTTAAGAGTGGTCTCCCCAAAATATAATTATAGATAGAGGGCACATCTGTGATAATGTAATCTACCACTACTTGGCAGGTTTTTCCCTTTTAGGTCACTACCTTTGTAGGTAGCTTGATCATCCCCCCAGGGATACGTGATACGTCCAGTAAAGCTTGTGATGAGATACAATGTTAGAGATAAATCTTTGTCCTATATACCAAGCTTGACAAAACGATCATAACATATGACATCTATAATTCCCTACTAATGTCATCGCTGGCTATTGTCAACTTAATAACCCTAGAATCACCATGAGGCTGAGATATAGGTGTAATAGTTGGGGTTCTTAAGTTGGGGCTAACTGTTTAGATTAACAATTTTGTTAGCCACATTAGGATAATAATTGTGTGTTTAATGAAGTGAGTGATTTTATTAAATCTATTTTCAAAAGATCGTGACTTATTAGTGAACACAAAAATTTAGTAAATACTCGAGAATTGAACCAAGCAAGATTAGTGGAATCGATCGGATGAACAGATATAAGAACTTATGGGTTTAGCTATGGGGCCTGATTATTTCATGCTCTCAGGTTAGTAGATGAAAAAAAAAAAAGGATTATGAGTAAAAGGGGTGGTAAAGCCCTTTCTCAACATGATAGGAACAAGTGAGGGATGGTCTGTTACCTCACCCCCTGTGACACCCGAGAACCATGCAGAGAGAGAGAGGGAGAGGGGGGACCGGCGGGGTGGCCAGGGATAGCCGGCACTAACAGCGGGGACCCCTATCAACCGGTATGCGGCTTGGGCACATAACAACATCAGAAATGGCAGTAGGAAGTAGCAAAAATCGATCAAGGGCAAGCTAATTCGAAAATGTGTCTGCCCAACAAGTAAAGAAGCGAAATTTTGGGGTCCAAAGCGTCCAAAACCACACTCAAAACCCATAAATTAGGTCTTAAGCTTGAAAATGAGGTGGGTGTTCTTAATCTCCTCAAATTACTAGTAATTTCACAAAGTCTTGCAACCCCTTTAGTTGAGATACCGAGTAGTATGCATTTCAGCAGATTGCATGAATCTGTTTGTGGATTTAGAAGGTGTTATATTGTAAAATTTAAGCCAGAAATGCCTTGACAACATTCTGATTTTTACTATGCATTGTAATTGTGGTTGCATGTTAGTTTAGTGATTCCAAATGGTTTGATTATGAGAATTGAATGATGATAACATTAAATCGAATCTGTTTATGGATTTAAAAGGTGTCAAATTGTAGAATTTGAGTTAGTTTCTGCCCTGGTTATATTTTGATTTCACTTATGCATTATAATTATTGTTTTATGTCAGTCTGGTGATTCTCGAATTATTCAATTATGAGAATTGCGCGATAATGATGTTGAATCAAAACTGAATTGAGCAGTTAATGAATTTGGGGTGAATCATTCAGTGAAATTGAGGACTTTTTATGGGAGGCATAGTAAGGAGGGAGCTCGGGATGTTAAATTATTTACAGTATTACAAATTGAGCCCAAAAGTGTAACAATAGGCTGATTCTACTGAATTACTGAAACTGAAAATGGTTATAAGTTGATTCTACTGAATTACTAAAACTGAAAGTGGTTATAAGTTGATTCTGCTGAATTACTGAAACTGAAATTAGTTATAGGCTGATTTTGCTGAAATTACTTGTAGCGAATGATTTTTAAATTACAGTACGATTCAGCTGAATGGTTTGACCAATTAAATCATTGAAATGAGAACTTGAATTGAGCAAAGTGATTCTCTAAGAACATGAACTTGTTTTAAAATTTCCCTTTTCATTTATGAAGGCTTGAAACGAAATTAGAAACAAGTAAAACGTTTAGTTGCTACACTAAGTTACGATTTACTTATCTTAGTAAGTTATTTAAAGGATAAGATTTTGAGTTAGCGAACTCAAAATGAACTTAATTAACTTGCCCTTTTCAAGGTAAGGACTTATAAACCGATAATACAGTTATGGAAATTATTTTGGCCTAACAAGCAGGATTATGGTTTTGCAAATGAATTATTAAAATCAAAAGCCTTATAAGTTACTTGAAGGTAAGAAAAAGTTTTTATTGCTTGGTTGAACTAAAAGTGGCTAAGATAAGTGCTTAATGAGTGAACATGACTAGGGAACAGACCCAGTTTACGGGAACCCTAATGCCTAGGGAGTAGACTCAGAAGTGGGAACCCTAGAAGATTCTAATGAATGTAAGGTCCAATGTTATGTTATGCCTAAGGATAATGCGAATTGTAAGTGTGGATCTCACGTAGGGCGAGCGTAGATCTCCTCTAATCAGCACATGATGTAATCCTAGGCCAGAAGAAATGATCTTATTTTCCTGTTATGTAAGTAAATTATTTAAGTTCTTACTTTTATTATTTCAAAAATTTAGAAAAGAGTATAAATCCTTAAATGGGGCAAATTTGAATGTAAATTACTCATTTTAAGGGGAAATGGTTTAATTATGTTTTAAACGTATCAATGTGGATTTCTTTCCCTTCTTTAACCATTGTTAAGTCACTTTGTTTGGCTATAAATTCGAATGACGTTCCCTAGAGGGCTATAGATGTTAAAGTGTGGCCTTTAGTCTCATGGATTCATTGTATTGGAGGATGAAGTTTTTTTTTGAAGTCCTACTTGCCCAATACGATAATGTTAGTATAAATATGGTGTACATGTTACTTATCAGTATTGCTTGCAACTGTTTTGCTTTACGGCATTAAGAAACACTCACTGAGCATGTGGTAGCTCATCCCTTCCCTATTTCCCTTTTCCCCAGGTTTTTGATATGATAGGTAGAAGGCTGTTCACGTAAACCAAGTTGGAACCCCCTTTCACTCTGGAAAAAGAAGTTAAGCGCTTATACTTGTAGAGTCATGAGTAGAATAGTGTAATGTAATGTATTCGCAGATTATTATGCATATGTAAGTTAATTGGTATAGTTCGTGTAATGCATACTGGCTAGAAGTCACTCTGAATAGCTGTGTGAGCCAACCATCTGGTTAGTTAGTGGTCTTTCTAATTAAAGTAAGTTATTTTTGGGATGTAAACCCCAATGCTCTGGACATGTGATCTGTTGAGCCATATCTCTTATTTCTTTCTTTATTATTATACCTTATACTTGGTGTACTCTGGGCGTGTAGCCCGTAGAGTTGTGGTCTCCGGTGTATAGCCGTTGAGCTTGCGGATATGTATTTTATGCTTTTGTTTATTACAGGGATCTAGGGTAAGACTTTAAGCTTGGGATATTCTTAGTTTTTAGGTAGAACTTTATCCATTTCATTCTAGAAATTAAGAAATCACTAACATCACTAGTCCTAGGGGGTAGAGGTGTTACAATAGGCCTTTAAATACCACCTTAGGGGAAGAATTTATTATTACCTTTTTTATTTCCAGGCTCATCTAATCTAAAGTTCTCAGATAATTCTTCAGGGCCTATTTGATAATCCTGTGAGAGGTGGTCCCTAAGAGATTACCTGAGATTACCTCCATTATGCCTTTGAGAGGTGTATCTTTAAAGTTATCTTCTTGTGAACTCATTTCATCTAAATATTTACTTTTCTTTTGAGGCTGCCTCTTGAGATATCTATCTAGCTTTCCTTGCTTGGCCTGATCATTGAGCAATCTAGCAATATTTTATCTCATACACATAGTCTTTGTGGAACGCATATCACTTATCCTTATTCTTGTTCTTGGGCCTCTCTTATGAGGTTTAGGGTTATCCATGCGTGTGATGATAATTGATTCCCATTTCCATCAAGATCTCTCTCTTGTAGTTATTAAGGAAAGATTTTGTCTTGAAGGCCTTCATATTGATTATATTTAACTGAACATTTTTCATCCTCTTATTTACCTACTTAGGAGTTTTCGTTCCTTTCATGATAGCTTCCAAGTATATATATCTTTCAACCATCTTCAAGGCCTCATCTAGGGTGTCTGGTCATTCTATGATGAATTTTTCACAAAGTGTTTTTAAGTAACACCATTGATGAAGGAAACTAATGCCACATCTAACTTGAGGTCTTCCACAAATAGTGCCTTATGAGTGAACCTTTTCATATACTCAGCTAGCGATTCTTGATCCGTTCATGCCAGCTTCATTATTTCTACATTGACTTTGAAGTCCTCCTGCTTCCAATAATGTGGCCTCTAAAGCTCTTAGACAAATCCTCCCATAATCTGATAAATCCTAGCGGTGACCAACTGAACCAAGCATGTGCTACCCCTTTAAGGGTAGTAGAAAGATATATACACATCATGGCTTCTAAGGGAGATGGTTGTACACAGATATGAGTTAAACAAATCAAGGTGCTCCTGAGGGTCTGTAGTTCCATTATATTGCCCTATTTTTGATACACATAATCTTCTCTGGGAATTAGCACCCCATATTCGGCATCAAAGGGAGTCTTGATCTGAGGGCAACTTATCAATGGAGCACCTTGATTGTAGGTTCCCCTTGCATTTTCTCTTGAAGGTTGTAGCAATGATGCAGCCTTAGTCATTGGGAATTCCCTTCATGCTCGAGCTATCGATGAGATCCATCTTGACCTGGACTCTTCAGTATGGATGTCTCATACTTATCCCTTTTTTTATTCAAGGTGTCCCTTAAGTCTTCATCTCTTTCCCTCTTATACGTAGGAAGCCTATTCTCCATATCTCGTTCCTCTAACACATTAGCGAAGAACTCCTTGCGTGTCTTAGTCCCTATTCTATCCTATCCTTTAAGGGGTTGTCTTTTAATGGTTGCTTCTGTTCCCCCCCCCCTTCTCTCTGAGAAGCCAAAAAAGCTTCCAAGTTATAGGAAAGGGAACCTTGTTTACCTTCAGGGTGGTTAATTTATCCATTGTCTTCTATGTAGTATCCACTTGCTTTAGGACATGAGCTTGGTTGGGGGACATATTTCTTACAAGAGTTGTGTTTTTCGGGATTGAGAGATCTTCTGACTCAGGGTTATCTTTCTCAGAGGTTCCAACCCTAAGATCTTAGTCCTCAGGGATGTTAGTGTCTTTTCCCTTTACCATTCTTAGGTGGCATCTCACTCAACTTTGGGTTCCCCATAGAAGGCACTGAATGTTTCAACATAGATTAGACTTTCTGGGCTTCTCTTAGGACCTTAAGGAACTTGTGCCTCCATTCAAAGATTTCTCACAAAAATAACTCACGAAAGAAGGGAGGGTTTCTGCTGTTCAAGAGCCTCTGACACTCAGGTTATGAGAATTTAAGAAGGCAATTAGAAAAACAAAGCTCTAAATTGCCTATCTAAGTTTTATTGACCTACATCTTGGGTTAGAAGAATTAAAGGAGTAAGCATGCCCTTGTCCTTCCCCTTACTTTTCCCCTCCTCACTGTTATTTATATGTTGTATCCCATAAAGATCATGTTTCTTTAAACTGCCTCCCTAATTTATAATGCCATGCAAAGCCTCTCCTCTGTATGAGCTAGAACATTAGTAATGACTTCAATAATCACCGTACAACTCTTTTCATTCTCCTTTACCTCCTTTTCCCATTGTCACACTCTACTCAAATTCTTGCATATCCCCTTTCTTCTCTGCTGCCTAATTAGTTGATGCTAACTGACTAGCCCCCTCCTTGCTCTTTGGTCAAGTAAAGAGCCTTTACGTGACACTAATTGACACTAGTAACTTCACCTTCTCCCACTTGGTTTGCATTGCCTCCCTCGTAGTTTCCTCATTTCCTATCCAACATTTTCAGCCTCTTTCTCTTCCATCTCCACCCGATTTGATTACTTCCTCGGACTTGCTCTAAGCCAATTAGAACATGAT
Organism: Carnegiea gigantea; assembly: GCA_029747015.1. Taxonomy (NCBI): domain Eukaryota; kingdom Viridiplantae; phylum Streptophyta; class Magnoliopsida; order Caryophyllales; family Cactaceae; genus Carnegiea; species Carnegiea gigantea. Next base: position 312,436 of record JAKOGI010000138.1, read on the forward strand.
TTACTCTTCTTCATTCTCCTGTAAAATCTTACGTTCTTTTTTGACATGTCTAATCCTTCCAAGACAGTAGCAAAATAGGGGATAACTTCTTGTATTTGATGTCAACCCAATCTGACTTCCCTTTTTCAATAGAGATCATCGTACTCTCTCTAAACAAGCTTATCTATATGGACCGGTGCACAAGCCTTCATATCTCTTTTTAAACATAATGGATCAGACTTGTCAAACTTGAGAAAGCCCATGCCATCCCTAATATCCTTAATCACCCATTCGTTACGCCTATTTAAGTTAATGTCATAAACTTTCACCCAAAAGGAAGAAGTGTTGAATTATTTCTAATAGCTGTAGATCAGCTGGGAGTCTAGGACTAGTTGAAGGAGCAGTAAATTATTATTAAAAAACCTATATCTACCTTCCAGTACTCTCTCTTTATTGGCCATATCAGAAAATTGGAATAACAACATATTGTCTCTAGGGCACGAATTGATACACCATCTTTGACTCTCATATTAGGGGTACCGTTCTTTTCAATTTCGTAGAGGAGAAGGGTCTCTCCATGCAAAGCTAATCCCACCAAAATATGTTATGTACAATCAGAGTCTTTGTCCTCCTCATCACCCTCTGCTCCAATCACTCTCCCCTCCTCCATCAAATTGAGTTTATTTCCAATCCACCTCTAACTTCTCCACCCCTAAAGAATCCTTCTTCACCATGCAAAGTTTTTCAGACATAGACATCTTGACTGAAAACAGGACGGACAAACCCTAGATAGGACTAATTGACTATGGTTACACAAAGCAAACTAGCAAAAACCCCACGGAAAAACCTATCTAGAGAGGACATCGCAAAGGGACCATGAAGATTTGAACTGGAGAGATGTTATCCACAGCTTTTTATGTATTAATTGTGATAATCTAAATGGGTCTTAATTTTCTTTTAGACGGAAACAATTATGAATGTGGTAAATTATTTAAGTTTGAAAATTGATTTGCAGTAAGCAAATCTCCCAATTTTTAACATACAGGAACAAATATTACTGGCAAGTTATATCTTCCTCCTGAGTGTACAATGTGGAACGTACACCCACACCAATTAAATAAATATTTCGCTGCAGTATTATGCTAAAATCATGAACAAGCGCAGTGGTTGTGTGTTTTTCCTGTCGCTGCAGCTCGTCAACGGTGCAACGCCTATCAACAACAAAGTCTGTTCTTTTTTTTCTTTTTTGTATCTTTTTCATTTTTAATTCTTTTTTCTTTTTGCATCAAACCCACAAGTACAAGGCTTTTCTTTAAAACCCCTTCTCATCCATTTTTAGATGTCACCCAAAAAGAGATTTACAAGACATTGACTCCTATTATAAAACGAAGCACGTGTAAATGTTATAGAAGTTTTATATATTATTTTGAGATAAATTAGTAACTAAATTTACAAAGACATAACTAGAAAATAATGATCTTATATAATTCTTGGTGAACAATAGAATATTACTAGTATAAAAGCTCTGTTTTGTGAATAATAGGTTTATATTTTGTGAACAATAGGTTCATATTTTGTGAAAAATAAGTTAACATTTTGTAATAGTAAATTAACTTTTTGTTAATAATAGATCCTTTATTATTGGAAACCTGACTAATAGAATATATTTTTAAAAAACTATGAATTGTTAGTGAACAATAGAACATTACAAGCATAAAATTTTATTTTGTGAATAAATAGCTCTATATTCTGTGAATAAGAGGTTAATATTTTGTAAACAATAGGTTAACTTTTTGTGAACAATAGAACCTTTATTAATGAAACTTTGACTAATATATTATATTTTTATTAAAAAAACTAAGTTTTAGTGAATGATATAACATTGATGGCATAGAGTTCTATTATCTGAATAATAGGTTTACACTTTGTGAATAATAGATCAACTTTCTGTGAACAATATAACTTTTTTATTTCCTTTTTTGTTGAATCATACAACATTGCTAGCATAAAATTTCTATTTTGTGAACAATACATTAACCTTTTGGAAACAGTAGGTTAGGTAGTCATTTCGAGAACACTTGCCCTCTGGCAAGGGAAGGAGCACCGGGCCTACCTTTTATGAACATTGCTAGCATAGGAATTTTATTTTGTGAACAATAAATTAATATTCTGTGAGCAATAGGTTAACTTGTTGTGTACAATAGAATTTTGTAGTAATTTTTACAAAAAAATAAGAATTATTATTGGAGAGTAACAAAACATTGCTAGTATAAAATTTTATTTTTGTGAACCATAGTTTTTTTTTTGTGATAAATAGGTTAAAGTTTTTATGAAAAATAAGTTTTTTTTTTTTTTGGTGAATACCAAGCTTTAACTACTACAATATATTGTTCCCCCCCCCCCCCAAAAAAAGCAAAAGCTGCCCAAAAAAAAAAGAGAAAAAGGATAGTAAGGTAAACGAATTCAAAAAAGAAACCGAACAATTTGTTTTGTTTAGTGAAGATTTTCTTCGTGGATAGAAATTTGATTGAAAAAAAGCATTTAAAAAATTGGCACCATTAAAAATGAAGAAAGGAAAATAAAAGTTGATGGCAACTAGAGTTAAACGCACAGCTTGCAGCTCAAGTTAGCATAGAAGTTTTATTTCGTAAGCAATAAATTAATATTCTGTGAGCAATAGGTTAACTTTTTGTGTACAATAGAATTTTGTAGTAACTTGTACTAATATAATATAAACTTTTACAAAAAATAAGAATTATTATTGGAGAGTAACAGAACATTGCTAGTATAAAATTTTATTTTTGTGAACCATAGTTTTATTTTTTTGGTGAAAAATAGGTTAAGAGCTTTTATGAAAAATAAGTTTTCTTTTTTTAGTAAATACCAAGCTTTGACTACTACAATATATTGTCCCCCCCCCCCCCCCGAAAAAAAAAAGCAAAAGCTACAACAAAAAAAGAGAAAAAAGATAGTAAGGTAAACAAATTCGAAAAAGAAACCGAACAATTTGTTTTGTTTGGTGAAGAATTTTTTGTGGGTAGAAGTTTGATTGAAAAAAAGCATTTCACCATTAAAAATGAAGAAAGGAAAATAAAAGTTGACGGCAACTGGAGTTAACCGCACTGCTCGCAGCATAAGTTCCAAACGCCCAGCCACTCTCCCAAGGGGTTAGGTCTGACGAAGGTCACGTCTTTTTAATATATATAAGAGCTATTTGTACGGGCCGGGCATACGATACAAACGCACTTGCGCTGGGCTACTCATATTTCCACTTGGGCCCGATCTGTTGTTGCATAATATCTTGGGTTTGGCCGTGGATGTTCTATCGACAATATAAAAACTAGACTGTCAGGTCAGACGGACGGGTTAAATACAGATTAGGTATATTCGGGTTCGAGTAAAATAGGAATCAGATATATTTTGGGTTCGGATAAAATACAGACGGATGTATTTCGATTTTACAGGTCTCGGGTCAATCCAGCGGGTTTGGAGCGCCTTTTTAGTGAGTTATTTCTCTTTTTGTCAAAATCAAAATCTTGGCATATTTATTACTTAAAATTGTCTGTATTTAATGAACAAGTATTCTAATTATAATTTTTAAAAGAATATAAAAATATTTAAACTTTTCAATATGATATATGAATAACATGTACCGGTGGACACTAAGTCCAATTTGAGTAGGTTGGTACGTATATTAAATATTAATAATAGCTCGAGTTATTTATGGACCGGCCCATCTAAAGCATGATAACGGGTGGGAGTGATTCGATCAGTTGATAACCCATTTAATTATTTGATATTTTTTAATTAACCTACCATTACTTAATCATGCTTTATTAGTGGATCAATCCTAACAAGAGCACAAATTGGTCCATTGCTCAACACTGACATCAAATTTGAGATGAATTAGAAGGAAGTCAAATGAAAGAATATTATAGATGCACAAGATATTACAATTATTTATTAATTATAATATCAAAATTTTAGATTATTATAGAGTAATATTATTTAAAATGCAATTAGACGTATTCAATTCACTAGAAATATAATTAATGGTATGACTTGCACTTTTTTAATACTTATGTTGTTCTAAATCGATTTTCTTAAGACAAGATATTGCATGCCCATTTCTAAAATTGCTCCATTTATAAGTTGTCTATGCCGTTATTTTATTAGAATGAATTTGGGAAAGAATGGCTATCATCGTCTAATTTACGAAGAAATATGATAGTTATAAAACGTCTCTCTAAACGATTCATTATAATGGAAAAACTATTATTGTTAAGAGGGAAAAGTTAAAGAAAATAAAAAATAAGGATTTAATATTCAGGTGAGCAGGCGGGTTTGGGTTCAGGCCGAGTTTGACCCAAAAATTTACGGGTTTTTCAGATTCGGTTTATTTTAGATTCGGGTCGAGAAAATTGTGTTCAAAATCCAATACTTTCAGGCCGGTTCGGGTCGGGTCAATTTTTTTCAAGTCTAATAAGAACCGATTACTGCTATTTTTGTTTTAAGATGCGTACTAGTTCATACCTATGCATAGCCCTAGGACTGACTTTTTGAATTATGCGTATTTAAATTAGGCACTTTTAAAGTTCTATAATTCAAAAAGTTAATACTGGAATAATCACATATTTAAGTTTTTTATATAATAAAATGCACATTTTTTAAATAGTATATTCTCGTATTCAATCTATATGCTTTTTAAATTAAGATAAATTAGCTATAACAATTAAAAGTGTTCAGAAAAATAAAATTATTTTTTGGCATTAGGAGCCAATATCTTTAAAAAATTTAATCTCAAAACTATGCATAGATTTAATCTTTTAGTTCTTGGCGTTAGGGTACATTATCTTTAAAAAAAGTGAAACATATGGTACAGCTTAATTATTATACAAAGATAGAAGAACTTTTTTATACATCTTCAACAACCTATTGGGCATGAAACATGTTTAACCTAGTGGACATGAAACATTTTTTTTTTTTTTTGGGAATAAATAATCTAGATCACGAGTATTATTAATTCGTTTACCACAATAATACACCAAGCAAAATCAGGGTGACGTACCATCTCAAACCTTAGCATCAACCTTGATGTCAAGAGTCTACTTGATCGGGTTAGCCTATAGATGAGTCTATTACTTCCATAGAATTCTCACATTTTAAATCTAGACTTTTACAACCATATGAGATGAAACCAAAAATATGAGATCAATGCTTGTAATCTTCAATGAGTATCCTAACTTCAAGCAAAATTTGTCACCACTTATAAGAAAAGGATGCTTTCTGCCTTCCCTAATTCACCAGTTTAGTGTCTTCCCTGTCTTGCCGATAGCTATACTATGGAAACCTCTTAAATTTAACCAGTGAATTTAAAATGGTAGAACGAGTAGATGATGGGGACCATCTTTTGGAACCTTTTGACCTTCCTCTATTAAGCCCACAAGAGCCTATTAGCACCAAGGAAGTAAAGGAAGTGCATGTCTTGGGCAAAGATGCCCTAAATCAGTCCAACAGTAGCTTGCCCAGTTTGACCGAAAATTAGCCCGGTTTTGTCTACCTTTTGGGGCCAGCTACTGAGGGGGATAAATGACTACGTTTATCACTTCCCTTAAGTTAAAGAAGTTAGCTTTCAAATAAAACAAGTTGCAAGACTTTTGGACACCATTCGGTCAGTTAACCAGCAAGATATTTTAGATTGTGCAATTCCGATGGCAATCCAGCGTGAGGAAGAATAAGGGGAAATTTAGTGGACTAAATGAAGTCCAACCTTTTTGAAACTTTATGGCATGACAGAAGACATAAATATTTATCAAGTCACATGCCCAAAGCCCCTCAAAACAACCCTTTGTGCTACCTTTATCCAGCCAAAAGGATGAGGGAAACATCCTTTTACCCGGTTAAGAGCTAGCTGGTACAAGGGTCCTATTTCTTGGGTTCCCACTTATACTTCTTGCTGCATTTGATTTTTATTAATGTATTAGGATGCTTTGTAAGCTGGACACCTTATTTAGAGGCATCATTAGTCCTAATGAGGTGGCCAAAGCTAGATTAGATGTGCTTGTGTACTTAAGGTGACCGAATTGACTTTCCTAGTGTACTTTCGGTCCCCTATGCTGACTTTGGAGGTTGAATTAGCTGAATCGCTCCTTTAAAAGCTAGCCACAACCCTTTTGTAAATTAGCTTTGATGAATTATACACTTCAGTTAGAAAACTCTCTCTCTTAAAATCCTAGTGTTGTATTTTGAGCTTGGCAACTCAAGTAGGTCTCTAGGTCTCTTTATCTCAACTAGAAAGGTGATTAATTTCCATAATCTAGTTGATCTAAGAAGATTGCCTAAGTATGTCCAAGGGTGGTTCTTCGAATTATCCCTTGTAAACTCACTTGACTATGCCTCTTTGCTTAGTTTGCTCACATTCTATTCGTGTCTTACATTATACCCAAGCTGTATTCTTGGTTCCCTTTGAGTTATTTGAGTGTTGTTGAGGCTAGAATACATCAAGTGGTATAAGAGCTTGGCTACCCTCTTATGGCCGTAGCTTCCAAACCCCAAACATAACCCCTGGCCAAACACAAGACCAACCCACAAAGAACGTGGTTACGACATGTCGTTTAGCCTCACCCTAGAACAAGTGGTTGAATAAGCCGTAAAGAGAAGGTTGAATTGGAAGCAAGGGTCGAGGACCTACAATCACAACTTGGCCAACTTTTGCAAGAGAAAAGGAAGAGCTTACGGAGTTCTAGAAATTCAAGCAAGCGAGTTGATTCAGATGAGTCCGCAGAGGAGGAGAGCAACTCCCTTGGAGATTCTAGTGATGATGTGCATACAAGGAGCTCAAAGAGGCACCGTAGGCCTCATCAGAGAAGCTACAATGACTTTAAGGTGGATATACCTGAGTTTGAAGGACAACTAGACTCGAATATCTTCCTTGATTGACTTCAAACCGTTGAAAAAGTCTTTGAGTTCAAAGACATTCTCGAAGAGAAGAAGGTAAAGTTAGTTGCTTTGAAATTTAGAAAGTATACATACATTTAGTGGTCAAGTGTTATGCCTAAGAAAGTTAAGAAGGGTAAAGGGAAGACTAAAACGTGGCAGAAACCTACACTCAAGTCTAAGTTCTTACCTCCCCATTATCTTTAAGATAACTTCCTTAAACTCCACCACCTTAAACAAGGCTCTAACAGTGTAGAAGAGTACACTAGAGACTTTAAGCAACTACTCTTGAAATGTGACTTGAAGGAGGATGAGTTCCAAACCTCGATTTGTTATGTGCGTGGTTTGGATGAACAAATTGCCCATGTTGTGGAACTAAACCCCTATGCTTCCCTAGGTGAGCTAAGCATTCTAGCTCACAAGGTGGAGTTACAAAAGAAGTTCAAAGGCAAAGGAATGTCCCCTAAGCCTAGCCCACAACCTTTCCCATTCCAAAGACCCTTATATTCTGCCCAAAAAACCTTCCCAAACACCAACGAAAAACCCCCACCACCTACTGCCTGACAAACCCCCTCAAAATGGCCCCCAAAACCCTTAGACAAGAAACGATGCTTTCGGTGTCAAGGCCTTGGCCATTTTGCATCTAACTACCCCAATACAAAAGTAATAACTTTGGCCAAGTACCAAGCATCTTATAAAGAGCTAGATAAGGGAAATGAGGAAGGGGAGAAGGAGCTTCTCTTAAATGAAGCCCTTGAGGAAGGTCTGGATGAAGGGGAAGTATTTGTGATTAGATGAGTAATAAGCGATTTGGCTTCCCAAAATGACTTGGAATAAAGAGAAAACATCTTTCATACTCAGTCTACCGTGGGTGGAAAGGTGTGTTCTCTCATTATTGATGAGGGAAGTTGTGCAAATATGGCCTCAAATACTATGGTGAAGAAAATCAAGCTTGCGGTCTTACCTCATCTAAGCCCTTACACCATTCAATGGCTTCATCAAGATAAAGGCTTACAAATCTCTTCTCAGTGCTTACTTACTTTATCCATTAGGAAGAACTACAAGGACGAGATTTGGTGTGACATTGTGCCTATAGATGCTTGTCACGTCCTTTTGGGACATCCTTGGCTCTTTGATAGAAGTGTTATGCATGATGGTCGTCTAAACACATACACCTTCACCAAAAATCACAAGAAATCATCCTTACTCCTCTTTAATGCACCTCTTAAAGAAAGTCCCAAGACACCCCTAGCATGGATGTCTTTTTTACTACCTTACTTCACTTTCAACTCCATGAGTTTGATGCCTACAAAGAATGGATACTACTTAACCAACAACCGAAGCTAAGGATTCTTCCCATCCTTTGCTTGTTCCCCGCCTAAAAGCCTTTAAAGATGTCTTTCCAAGTGAAGCACCTCACGACCTACCTCCCAAGAGATCTATACAACATAAAATCGACCTTATTCCTGATGCTAAACTCCCAAAAAAGCTGGCCTACCGTATGAACCCTTAAGAAACTCAAGAAGTGCAATGACAAGTAGATGAGCTACTAGCTAAGGGCTTGATCCGTGAGAGCCTTAGCGCTTGTGCCATTTTAGCCTTGCTTGTTTCTAAGAAGGATGGTACCATGAAGATGTGTGTGTGGACAGTAGGGTAATTAACAAGATTACTATCAAATACCACTATTCCATCCCAAGATTGGAGGATCTTCTTGATGAGTTACATTGAGCCACTATCTTTGCTAAGATTGATCTTAGAAGTAGCTATTATCAAATTCGGATCTATGAGGGAGATGAATGGAAGACGACTTTCAAAACTAAAGGTAGACTTTGTGAGTTGCTAGTTATGCCCTTTGGTTTGACAAATGCACCAAGTACTTTCACGAGGCCTATGAACCAAGTCCTTAAGCCCCTCATCAGCAAGTATGTTGTGGTATACTTCGATGACACATTGGTGCATAGCCATAGTGAAGAAGAGCATGCCATGTACATGTAACACGTCTTGAGTATTCTAGCTCAAGAGAAGCTTCATGGGAACTTGAAGAAATGTCACTGTTTCTCCTCACAAGTCAGATTATTGGGTTATGTGGTTTAGGCTCAAGCCATTCATGTGGATGAGAGCAAATTTAAGGCCATCCATGAGTGGCTCGTTCTAACCTCAATCCAACAAGTTCGAAGTTTTTATGGCTTAGCCTCTTTCTATAGGAGGTTTGTTAAGAATTTTCCCACCATTGTTACTCCCATGACTAAAGTTCTCAAGGCCAAATGCTTTGAGTAGATCGAGCAAGCTCAAAAGGCCCCTGAGGAAATCAAGCTCAAGCTCACTAATGCACCTATTCTAGCCCTTCCAAGCTTCTCCAAAGTCTTTGAAGTGGAATGTGATGCCTCTGGTATGGGGATAGGGGCTGTCTTGTCTCAAGAGAAGAGGCCTGTGCTTTCTTTAATGAAAAGCTCAATGATGCCAAGAGAAAGTACTCTACTTATGACAAGGAGTTCTATATGATTGTGAGAGATTTGGAGCATTAGCGGCATTACTCGGTGGGAAGAGAGTTCATTCTCTATTTGGATCATGAAGCACTCAAGTTTATTCAAGGCCAACATAAGCTCAATCCCAGAACATGCAAAGTGGGTTGAGTAATTATAATCCTTTCATCTCATAATCCACCATAAGGCCGACAAGATGAACAACAGTGTGGATGCATTGTCAAGAAGGTATCTCCTTCTCTCTACGCTGGAATCCAAAGTCCTTGGTTTTGAGTGTGGGAAGGGGATGTATGATCAAGATGAAGATTTCAAGGAAATCTATGAGAAATGCTCTAGTCATGCTCACGGGTTGTTTCACAAGGACAATGAGTTTCTTTTTAAGGGAAATCAGCTATGCATACTAAAGAGTGGGTTTAGGGAACTCTTGACTCAAGAGCTCCATAGATGAGGCTTGGTCGGACATTTTAGCATAGAGAAGACTTGTTCAATGCTTAAGGAACATTACTATTGGCTGAGTATGTCCAAGAATGTAGAGCATTATGTGAAAAGATGCTCCACATGCCAACTAGCCAAGGGTTACCTTCGGCCTCAAGGCCTTTACTCCCCACTTCCGGTTCCTCAAGGCACTTCGGAGGATGTAAGCATGGATTTTATCACTAGTTTGCCAAGGACACAAAGGCACAAAGATTCCATCATGGTGCCAGTGGATAGATTTTCGAAGATGGCTTAACTTGTACCAAGCCACACCCTTAATGACGCATCCCACATTGCTAATCTCTATTTTAAAAAGATAGTGTGTCTTCATGGCATTCCAAGGAGTATGGTGCCAGATCGGGATACCAAGTTCTTCAGTCACTTTTAGCTCACTTTGTAGGGGAAGCTAGGTACTTATCTCAACTTTAGTACAACTTGCCACCCACAAATGGATGGCCAAATCAAAGTAACCAACTGCACTTTTGGTACCTTACTTCGGGTTCTAGTCAAAAAGAGCGCCAAGGGGTGGGATGAGTTGCTTTGTTACGTTGAATTTGCATTCAATCGAACACCTAGCAAGGCCACAAGCCTTTCTCCCTTTCAAGTGGCGTATGGATGCAATCCAAGGCTCCATTAGACCTAGTGCCAATCCCTAATCCAACTAAGTGTAGTTGGGAGACTGAGAAGATAGCAAAAGAGATTCAAGACCTTCATGCCAAGATTAGAGAGAAAATTGAAAGTCCAATAATCAAGCTAAGTACCACGCCAACAAGCATAGAAAGGAGGCTCATTTTCAGCCCAGAGACTTGGTATAGATTCATCTAAGGAAGGAAAGGTTCCCGAGCAGACACAAGTCCAAGTTAATGCCAAGGTCAGATGGTTCATTTGAGATCCTTGAGAAGATTGGTCCAAATGCATACAAAGTAGATCTTCCTAGAGAGTATGGAGTTTCTACCACCTTTAATGAGGCCAGCCTAAGTCCTTACTATGAGGAAAACAAAGAACTTTTGAGTTTGAGGTCAAACTCTAATCAAGCTGGGGGGTATGATGGGGACCATCTTTTGGAACCTTTTAACCTTCCTCCATTAAGCACATAAGAGCCCACTAGCTTCAAGGACGTAAAGAAATTGCGTGCCTTGGTTAGAGATACCCTAAATAAGTCCAACAGTAGCCTACCCAGTTCAACTAAAAAGTAGCTTAGTTTTGCCTGCCTTTACGATCAGCTGCTGAGGGGATAAATGACTACATTGATCACTCTCCTTATGTTCAAGAAGTCAACTTTTAAATGGAACAAGTTTCAAGACTTTTGGACACCATTTGGTCGGTCAACCAGCAAGATCTTTCAGACTGTGCAATTCTAGTCATAATCCAGTGCAAAGCAGAATAAGGGGAAATTTGGTGGACTAAATGAAGTCCAACCTTTTTGAAAATTTAGGGTATGAAAGAAGTCATAAAAATTTATCAAGTCACATACCCAAACCACCCTTTTGTGCTGCCTTTATCTAGCTAAAAGGATCAGGAAAACACCCTTTTACCCAGTTACGACCTAACCGGTACAAGGGTCTTATTTCTTAGGTTTCCACTTGTACTTCTTGCTGTATTTGACTTTTATTGATGTATTAGGATGCTTTGTAAGATTAACACCTCATGTACAGGCATCATTAGTCCTAATAAGGTGGCCAAAGCTAGATTACATGTTCTTGTGTACTTAAGGTGACCGAATTAACAACCCCCCTCTTCCTTACTGTACTTTCGGTCCCCTAAGCTGACTTTGGAGGTTGAATTGGCTGAGTTGTTTCCTTAAAATCCACCCACAATCCTTTTGTAAATCAGCTTTGATGAATTATAAACTTGAGTTAGAAAACTCCCTCTCTTAAAATCCTATTGTTGTATCTGGAGCTTGGCAACCCAAATGGGTCTCTAGGTCGCTCTATCTCAACTACAAAGGTGATTAATTTCTATAATCTAGTTGATCTAAGGAGATTTCCCAAGTGTGTCCAAGAGTGGCTCTTCGAATTATCTCTTGTAAACTCACTTGACTATCCCACTTTGCTTAGTTTCCTCACATTCTGTTCGTGACTTACATTCCACTTAAATTGTGTTCTTCTGTTATTTGAGTGTTGTTGAGGCTACCATACATCAGCAAATTGTATATGTGCTTGCGCGTTCATTAAATCTTGAATAATTTTATATAGCTACTCATTAATGAAGAAGGGAAAACAAGCACAACTATTTAAATTGTGATAAATCTAAGTTTTTTTATAAAGTCAAGAGTCAAGACTCTTTACGGCCGTAGAATGTTTATTATGCCAAATATTCCATTGCTTTGGATTCAATTAAAGGTTATCTCTTATATCAGACATTTTTCAAATATGTCAGTTTACTTTGGAGGATTAAAATCCTTTTGGGAAGAAAACCTCCCCATTACGTACAATGTCATAAATACTTGCTCAACGTTGACTTCCAATGAACTTCCGCAACATACTTCTACCACTTTCAATCACAGCTAGTCAGTTTGTTAAACTTCCATAACTTCTGCTGACCCACCCCTCCAAAAAATTTAATATCAAAATGTAGTAATTTCAGTTGTGAGATTTGGTGGAAATGTAGCACATGGCTTGGAGTCTCATATTTAGATGTTTGAAGAGAAGGACCATGGTATATAAGTCTAGTAGACTAATCCTCCTATTGTCTATTGGATTTAGGATAAAACCTCACTTGGACTTATTTTCATAAGTCTTAGTTAAAGTTAGCTCCTTTCTTGGGCGTGTGTCTAGCTAGCGAAATGGTGCGGTATGATGGGATCATGGAAGTTGGGTTAACTGACATGCAAGTGTTGATGGAGCATAAATGCGTATGTTGCATCATAGCTTGATGGCGTGGGTGACCTCCTAGGTGGTGCCACGAGAAATTAAAGCGCCATGGATAAAAGGCGGGAAAACACATAGAGTGCACAATTGTTGGTACTCCTGGAATAGAGTAAATGGCAAGCTATTTTAAGGTAGCTTTTTGCCTTGTCCTTCAGGCCATGGCTTAATGTACATTAAGGCCTTGATGGCCTTGGACAATTATCAAAGTAAGATACAAAATCATAAAAAAAGAGGTTCCGTGAGGTTGCTTGTGGGTGGTGCACAACAAGGGTAGTTTACACCAATTTCAGTGGTTGTTTAGACAATAGCAGAATCAATTGGTTGCATTTTTTTTGTTGTATTTGAGTTTAGAGGTAATTTTTTTATTGTTCCTGAATTATTATAGGTCTCAAATAAGAATACAAAATTTGAGACATGTACTCGTTGTAATGTTTAATATTCTTATAATGGAATTTGTTTTGTTGGTTTACCCCACGGTTTTTCCCTCTACATGGAGGGTTTTTTGCGTCAAGTTCTATGTTCTATTAATTATTTCCTACATTTAATTCCAAGTATTATTGCCTTGTACATGTTACATAATTATTGGGTCATAACTAATTGTTCCCATAGATAGTCGTAGTCCCAACTGGATTCAAGGTACCCTTACATATATGATAAGTCCTTTCAGTACCATATCCCACCTTAATTTTCCTCTCTCTAGTTGGTAAAGAGTTCTAAGTGTTGTTCAATTTTGTACTCTTCTTGGTTGAAAATTTTATACCTTCGAATTTACCTATCTATGAGCTCCACCCTATGAAGGTGACGGAGAAGGTTATGAATGGAACGTCTAGAAGACAAATCAGTGAATTACAAACTGTGATGGATTTGACGACTGCTTAATAAAGCCATCTAGGGGGATAAGACAAAAGCCCATCATTAGGCATGCACAAAGAAACTCTATGCACAGTTTTCAGCTTATTTTCTCTCCCCTATAGGATCTATGCGTTGGGTATTCGCCAACCCATTTCCGGGAACCTTTCTTCCACCCACCGCCTATTTTAATTGTACTTTTAACACTTTTTTTTTTTTTTTAAGGGATAACATTTCCCTTTTTTTAATTAGACTCACAGCATTTTGAGTGGCAGCACCATGAAGCAAAGGCAAGGCAAAGCATGATATCTCAACCACTCTTCCATTAATTTCCTATGGGTTCCTTAATCTGTCCATGGCTCGCCTTAAATGTTTAAAATGTTAACATTTTATTTTTGGATGTATAATGTCGGCCGATTTTTCTAACACAGTTAGTTAAACTATATATACCAATTTAGACTTTTTTTCTTTTATATGTCATTCTGCATTATTGTTCTCTCACTTAGTTGAGATCATTAATACTAAATTCAATTATCATTTATTAATTCTAAAAAATAATTTGTTCTTGATGGAAACATCACATAGGAAAGAGGGATAAAACAAAATTGGTATGTAGGGTGTCTACCCTTCTCTAGAATTTAAAAGCAGTAAATGATTATGTGTTATATAAATCTATGATCCTTCTAGGTTATACTATTTCCTTCTCTTTGGGTATTCATTGTTCTTATGATAATTTCACCATTTTTACCTATTACAGCAAGAGGTTACTAGTTATCACTCTCTTTCCTCTACTGTAGTAGAAGTTCAAGAACTATTTTTTTTGCTTACGCTATCTTTATAAAGAATATTTTTTTTCCTAACTATCATATTTTGTTTGGTTGTTGAAAATAATGAAATTAAATTATTAAATGTTGACAAATTTTGCTTGATAATACTTCTTTCCATTTTAAGACAATTTCATAAACGTACTCAATTTCATATATACTAAACCTCTCTTTCTTCTACTTTTCTTTACTTTTATATCTTTGTAAATAGATTTGTTTGGCATTAATTTGAAAATATTCATGTAACTTTTTTTCATCTTTTCATCAATAGTTGTGTAATTTATTAGTATGTATTTTGTGATGATTTACATCTGCTTATAAAATAATGTTCTTTGGGTTTCAAATATCAATATCGATGTAGATCTCGATATCAATACCTTTTTTTCAGTCAAATATCCATACCTCAATAAACAAGAAATAAGGCTCTCTAGTTGTGCCAATTTAATTTGTTAGTTTGCCCTTCTTAACATCAGCAATTTTCTACAAACCTCGCATGCATTTTCATTTCTTCAGCTCTCGTAAGGGCCAACACCACTCCCACTGCTTCTCATTCCTGATTCCTCTCTCTCCCTCACCTCTCTCTCTCTCTCTCTCTCTCTCTCTCTCTCTCTCTTGCTCTGCGTATTCTCCAGTCTCCACTCCCCACTCTCTTTGTCATCCTCCCCCTACAAGTTTTCAATTACTCCTTGTATGCACCTTTTTAAACAATTTCCCGCTAGAAATTTTGACAATTTCAAGGCATCTTCCTAATTTGTTTCTCTCTTGCTAGCAGTTTTCATCCTCCCCATGTTTCTCTTTCTAGGCATTCACTTTTTCATTGTTGTTCATGATAAAGGAAATGGCCAGGAGGCATGATGGACATGATGCAGATGCTAGACGAGAAAAGGTCATTAAAAATTTCCTTGTGTTAGGAAAAATTAAATAATAATCGAGCTTAGTAAATAGGTAGCAAGATCAAAATCAGGATAATGGGCACGCAATAATGTTTACATCAAAATCCAAATTAGGAGAAAATCATGAGTGGTAAGACGATAGAAAATCCCCTATAATAGCGAGAGTACAAAATGATCTCAAATCATGAGTCGAATGATATCAATACAAAGAGAGTCAGAATCTTAAGCCAACAACAAGATCAAATAAATAAAAACTCTCATAACCCCCACTCAACCTAAAATGTGGAATATAAGAGGCAACAACTACAAATGCCTCATGACAAAATCGCCAAAAAAGGGACGTGTCGGGAGGAACTCCCAAATGCACAAAACGGTACAAAATTGCCCAACAAAAAAGTATTCTACAAATGCCGAACAAATAGGAATCATGAATGGAGATCAAATACCGCCATAAATTAGCTCACACAATGGCCTATAATGAAGGAACTTATTAACTCCCAAAACTGGAAAAGAAACCGAAAAGACACAAAAGGTTTGAATATGGGCTTGATCAAAAAAGTTTAGACAACACCTAATGAACTTCACCTTTGACCAAATTCGAAAGCAAAGAAATCTACTATAGTAAGAGAGCACGAAATTGATCCCAAAGTGATATGCCAAATGAGACCAAAAACATAAGATTAATCTCACAAACACTCCCTTATGAAACTTGAGAGTAGTTGATGAATTGTGGTGGTGAATGAATGACATAAAAGTCAAAATTCCTCTGGATAGAATAGCGCAACATACATAGAGTGTAATGAAAGGCAATTGAAAAACCCTGACACAGGTTTGGGTTCATAACATGGATCAACTGTGTCACCCTCTAGATGCCAAACAAAAGCCAAATGCTGAAATGATACATGGGCATAAGAAGAATGAATGGGGATGCAACAAATTCCACAATCAAATCATGTATGACTGCACTGCACATGGACTTTATTGTAAGATAAGTAATAATTGGGAAGGAAAACCAATGGAGAATGGTCAAAGCCAATTCAAGACTTCTCAGGACCATTGGGGGCCAAACGAAATTGCAAGAAGAATAACAAAAACGGTCTTACCATAACATCAAAGCTCTCAATATCAACCAGAAACATCGTTCAACTAAACATTCGAAACCCAGATCACATGGAGGCCCGACACTGATACCACTTGTTAAGAAAAAATTAAATAATAAATTGAGCGTAGTAAATGGATGTGGATATTCAAGAATATTAGCAAGATCAAAGTCAAGACAATGGGCACACAAGATATTTAATGTGCAAATCCAAATCCGGAGAAAACCATTGGCAATAAGACGATAAAAAATCCATTATAATAAGAAGAGTACAAAACAATCTCAAATCATGAGTTGAACGAGATTAACACAAGAGAGTAATGATCTTAAACCAACAATAAAATCAAACAAATAAAACTCTCATAACTCTCACTCAATCTAAAAGGTGGAATAGAAGAGGTAATACCTCCATATGGCTCATGCCAAAATAGCCAGAAAAGGGACATGCCGGGAGGCACTCTAGAATGCCAAAAATGCCACAAAATTGCCCACCAAAAAAAATTGTTGTACAAATTCCCAACAAATAGGACTCATGAATAGAGGTCAAACACCACCATAAATTAGTTCATATAATGGCTATTTGGTGCTAAATTGTCGAATTTTACATGTCCCTTTCACCTAATTTTAGCTCATATAATAATATAATCTTTATGATTTTTACTTGTTTTATTTACTTTCGTTGGTAATAAGTTCAACTAAGCAAGTTCCGCAAAAAGAAGGAAAAGAGGAACAAAAGAAGAAATCAAAGCAACAGGGCGACGGGTAGCTGGGGGAGGCATGGCGGCCGTCGGCCAACCCTGTAGCCATGGCCAGGGGGTGGCAATGGTGAACCTATCTTGAATAATACAGACTATCTCCAGGCGATGGCCAGCCTATCTTGAGCAAGACAGGTTGTCTCCAGGTGACGGTCATCACCTCCCCGAGTGCTGTTTTGCCCGGTTTGTCTCCAGGCGACTTATTTGGGGGGGTTCCTTTGGCAATTTTTAGGCTAGTTTAGCTTAGGGTTTAGCTTAGAAAACCCCATTAAGGGGAAATAAAGTCGGCAGATTAGGATTAATTTGGGAAAATTGGAATTCAAGCATTGTGCATTCAAGTTTATCCAAGCAATCCATAAGTTTTCTCTTTCATCTCTCTATTCTTATTTCACATTTGTTCATATTTCTTCTCGTTTAATCTCGTTATTTTAGATTATATTTAACTTAAATGCTTTGTGTTTATTATGATTTTGTGTTCATTAGCTATTTTAATCCATGTTAGACTAGATTAATTTCTCTAGTTCATGTTTGTTGAGTTATTTGCTCGCTTAGGTTTAATTTGGGGCTTTTTGTGTTTTATTGATGATTAGTGGTTAGTTTTGTTAGCTTGGATTGTGATTAGCCCTTTGACAGCTAATTAGTCTTTTATTATGCCTAACCACACCGAATTCTTGCTTTGAACTTAGAGTTTTCTTTCATGCCTGCTAAGTGTTCAATAAAATGCTTGAGACAGCTTTCATCTTTATTTTTAGGTGATTGATTTATGTCAAGAGGTGCGGTGAATTAGCTAGTGTGAAAGAAGGGATAACTGAATTCGGGACATGAAAATAGTTCCGATCCTAGTTAGGTCCAAGGGTTGCAAATTATGTGGTCTAATTAGGCTAACCGCATGAAAATAGTAGTTAGACTAATTAGACTAGCTCATGACCCTTGAGGGAGGAGTTGGTGCTCTTCAATGGTGCAACTGACCATCTCTTATTTTTAGTAGAGGTTGGATAGGTTAGGACTCACCTCGATTACTTAATTCATCAAATGGCCCAATTACAATTACAAGCCTCTTTTTGTATGTTTATTAGCTTAGTTTAGCTTATCTTTCTTTCTCTTTCACTTGGCCTAGATTGAACACTTAAGCTAATCCCGGTATTCGAAACCCAACTCCCAGTAGATGACACCCCGAGTACTCAATGGTAAAATATTGCACTTGGGATTATAAATATTAAAACTCAAATTCTTTCTATCAAGGGCCCATAATGAAGGAACCTATTAACTCTCAAAATTGATAAAGCAGGCGAAAGAACAGAAAAGTTTCAAAGATGGGCTTGATCACGGAAGCTGGGACACCACCTAACACCTTGCATGCGGGTTTGAGAGAGAAATTGGGACCTTGCATCTTGGTTTGAACATTGGTGAGTCAATTTCTCTAATTGGTCATGGAAAACTTCCTTTTTCCAATTTGTTTGCTAAATTCTGGCAATTATATTACCTACGCCTCATGCTTTTGCTTGTAGTGTTTTGCTTGTATGAGTGTGTCACTATCTGTGCATCATCTTTTTTTTTGTCTTTTTCCTTTTCGCCTCAATTCATTTAACCAGTTGTCTGAATTCAACATAGTAATTGTGATATGCATTTCAAACTTGTTAATGGAAGAATGCAATATAATGTTTGTTATAATCACTGCTCCATCAATGATGTCATACAAGCATGCACAACCTCTGAGGCCTCTATCTAACTCTCCCAATTTAGAGCAGTGGGCAGTTGAGTTGATATTTGAGACTCTTAACTAGTTTTGTTGAGAAAAATGGGAGATAATATCTGACATCATGATGAAAAGAAATACGGTCTGACAACTTAGGTTGAATGTGATATCTTCCCCCTGCTAACAATGACGGGGGTCTCTATTTATAGCCAAAGTAGCTTGAAACTAGGATATCATTTCACCATTTTCCTTCTTTCTGGTCTATTTGGGCTTCTTATTCTGGCCCAAATCATATAACCCCTCACATTTTACCTGCTGTATCTCTAGGTGTACAGGTGGGATGTAGATCAACGTCACCCATTGGGGTATGTATTGAGGCTCATAACTTGCTCATAATTTCTTTCTCTTTGGTTGTGACAATTGGAAATGAGGTCTGATCCTTTATCTTGGCCGCTACTAGCCGGCTATCGAAGGTTATCCCCAGTCTTTGAGAAAGCTAATGCCGTAAGGTTACTCAGCAATGTGCGACTCTATCGAAATAAAACCAAGTCTTTCGATAGAACCTTGTAATCAACAGTATATCTATCCATAGGATGAGATTTTTTTTTCATCCTTCTTCCTATCCTTTTCTTGTCTCCTCATGAGCCGTCATTGAACCATGATGATGGTGTATGGGTTTAAGCATTCCACAAGCCAATGAGCAAGTGGTACTATCGGGCGCTAAGCCTAAAGGAGGTCCTACTCTTAGTATCTAAAGGTGAAAGAGATGCTCATTATCAGGGGTTCTAAGTCCAACAAGAAATTCAAGACGAGGATGACCAGCTCAAGAAAGGCCTTAGACCCAAGAGGCTAAAGGCATGGAAGGATCATTGAGGGGGAGGATGCCTATCTCAAGGATCATTAGGTAGAAGGACACCCAACTCACACACTGCTATAGTCTATTGGGTTCAATGGTACGAAAGAAGCGCTTGCTGGGAGAACATTCAGCTTAAGAAGCATTAGGCACAAGGATGCCCAGTGAAGGGGTTGCAGGCATAAAAGGAGCAATGGACATAAGGATACCCAGCTTAATAAGGGCCTTAAAGGCATACAAGGAGCATTGGGTAGGTGGATGCCCAGCTAAAGGCATAGAAGGAGTTTAAAGAGGGCCTTATAGGCGTATAAGGAGCATTGGGCGGGAGGATGCCCAACTCAAGACGGACAATGAAGGCATGAGGAGCATTAGGCGGGAGGATACCTAGCTCAAGGATTGTTAGGTAGGAGGACGTCCAGCTCAAAGATGGCCATAACCCTTTGGGGCTAAGCTGCGGAAGGAGCATCGGGTAGGAGGACACCCAACGCAAGGAATACTGGGCAGGAGGATGCCCAACTCAAGAACAGCTATAGTCCCTTGGGGGCTACATGTGTAGAAGGAGCATTGGGTGGGAAGACGCCCAGCTCAAGGAGGTCCTCAAAGGCGTACAAGGAGTATTAGGCAAGAGGATGCTTAGCTCAAGAAGCGTTGGGTAGGAGGACGCCCAGCTCAAAGACGATCAAAGCCCCTTGGGGATAAGGGTATAGAGGGAGAGTTTAATGGAAGGATACCTAGCACAGGAAAAGCCTTAGCCCCTCAGGGCTAAAGGCGCCGAAGGAGCATTAGGTGAGAGCGCACTCACCTCATAGACAGCTTTGGCCCCTGAGGCTAAAGGCATGGAAGGAATATTGGATGAGAGGATGCCCTGCTCAAGAACAGCCTTAAAGGCACGGAAGGAGTGTTGGGCAAGAGGACGCCTAGCTCAAGGACGGTCCTACCCCTTGGGGCTAAAGGCGCAGAAAGAGCGTTGGCCGAGAAGATTCCCAGCTCAAGAAAGGCATTAGCTTTTGCAATTAAGGGTATAGACAGAACATAAGGTGAAAGGACGCCTAGCTCAAGGACGACCTTAAAGGCGTGGAAAGAGTGTTGGGCAGAAGGATGCCCATCTCAAGGAGCATTGGCCAAGATATAAAGCCTCCAATCTCTAATTACATAATTAGCTTAATTAGATTATTTAATATCACAATTGAAGCAGAAATCTTAAGGACTGGAAGCATTATCACCATCCTAAGTTAGACAAGGCTATATAACGACTGCACGAGCTTAATTAAAGCACTTTCACATTTGCAAGTCCCAATAAGTTGAAAGCATTGAAGACAACTTTGAACTAATATTTAACTTTAACATGACTAGAATATAACTAGAATAAGTGTCTCCTGGTACTCACATTAGGCATGCTCATTTAGAATATGACCAATATGATTTTTGGCTCTGTCAGTTCTTCATGCTATGCTAAAATCCACTGAGAGCATCTAACGACGTCAAGCAACAAACGACATAGAGCATCCCTTCTTCGAGCTTTTGAGAGAGATTGCTATTCACTAGGTCCTAACATAAAACAAGAAACACAAAATATTTTGAGTAATGAGCTGAAACCCAGTATGTTTATCCCAATATTGTAAAACAAAGTTTAGAACAATTTAGTTAGCCGCTCACATTTCAATTCATTTCAGTTCAAAAACAGGAGAGTGAGAGAATATGATTAAAACTGCTATATCGGTTATTATCTGGAAGTGAAACCCCGGTTGGCGTTTGATGTGATTTCATTGAGATAGCTGTGCACTTCTTAGGTTAATCAAGAAGCCTGACCTCATTTTGTGTTCTTAATTGTATTGCATGCCCACTAAGGAATAAGTGTTTTGCTATGTTCTGAGATTTGATATAATCCTGTGAATTGAGTCTTTAGTCCTTTTAGGCTAGCATTGAAGGGATGTTTTCTATTCTGCCTTACAGCTCTTATTTGTTTATTTTACATAACTTTCCATTATCAGACTAGTCAAAGATATGCTTAAGGTCTAAATTTGATGTTAGCGATGAACAAGTCCAAGGATAAAAATGATGGAAATGGTAACTAGATGAGTTATGATGCATTGAAAAAAGATACAATGAAACTCGAGATATTTAATAAAGATAGGATTATCATGGAATGGTTAGAATAAAGGTAACTACAAGCATATTGAGAAGTAAAAAATAGAGGGCCAGCAAAATCATGGTTCGTAACTATTGATCACATGAGAAACCAACCAATAGTTGACACCTCTTCGCCATACGAATGACAAAGATGGGTATTCTATGCTACCTTAATGAGGATGGCTAGTTAGAAGTTTAAATTATATCAAATTGTGATGTCCATAAGATAAGAAAAGATTAGAGCATCCAAAATGGAAAGGAATTTGGGGTTATTTGAGCTGTACGAGGAATAAGACACGGACTATCCTTAAAATCTTTACACCAAGGTGTGGTTTTTATGTCGAAATCATAAATATAATGCTAACATTATAAGGAATAGAATAACCATAAATTCCAATATAGGGAAATAGATAATGATGAAAGAGAAGGACTGAAGGAAAAAGTTCGAATCATGTCAGAAGAGAAACGTGGTTTAATACACTTGGGTCTAGCAGTTGAGTCACAAATAGATTAGTAACAAATGAGTTTTAATAATGTGACCTATAGCCACAATCAATATGATAAGGGTGAGAGACAAATTTTGGCAAGCAGAATATAGAGCATCTTGGATTTATTATAAAATGAATTCACTAGAACATGCTTGGCTTAATGAAGCAAGTCCAAGTAAACCAACAAGATTGCTTAGAGAAGGGTTGAGTTCATTTATGAGAAGTGAAATTCATAA
>JAKOGI010000138.1:350000-527500 GCA_029747015.1 Carnegiea gigantea
GTTTGCACCAGAAATATGATATTTTTATGGTACCTTTATACCTAATTTGTGCTCAAAATAATTATCATTTTTAGATTTTTATTTGATTTAATTTGATTTTGTAATTGATTATAAATCAAAAAAAATGAAAAAGAAGAAAAATTCTGAAAACTGAAGAATTAGGCCATTAATGGTGAAGTGAATTAGCAGCCTAAGACATTGGCCCAAACCTGTGTTATCCATCAATAATAAGGAAAAAAAGGAAAATTAAATAAAAATCCCAAAGCCAGCCCCTTGTGCCTATCACGTGACCTACCGTCCTTTCTTATTCCTCTCATTTCTCACGCTCTCTCTCCTTTCTCGTAGCTAGTAAGCCTAAAGACCCTATCCATCTTCTCAACTCTCCCTCTCTCTTCGACTCAAATTAGACACCCCAGCACCATCATCCACTATCTCCATCATCTCTCAGCATTTTCACCATCTTCATCCACCAACGTCAACTCACCATAACCACCACAATACCCATCTTCATTGTTCACATTAGAGGCGCAATCAAGGGCTGAGATCGACAAAGGGTTCGGGTATAAATTGAAGGGCTACGGAAGAAAGCTACGTTTTGTACAGAGATTTATTTTCAGTTCTAGGTTTTAGGCTTCAATTTAGGGTTTGTATTTAATTTGGCCCGAATTTCTTATTCTTTTTTCAGTTTCTCATTTCAGATCCATTTTCATTAGCCTTCAAGAAGTGTATGCAATGTTGATTTTTTGCTAAATTAAGTAAAGGATTATGGTTTGGGCTTGATAATGCACGAATTTTGGTTGGATTTCTCTCCAGTCTTGATTGATTTGAATCTGGGTAATGTGTCTCTGTGTTGAGTTTGTTATGGTTTGATGCTTCATGGCTATGCATTTCTGCCATTTTTTATGAGCTTCGGAGCTTGATTCTGGGTTGTTTTCTTGCTTTTGCAGAATTTTAAAACCCCCTTATTCTTCTTATTTTTCCTACTCTATTTTTAATCCCCCTTCTTTGTCTTCGTTGTTCTTCTAATCGAATTCCATCTATTTTTGGTATGCTCTTGGAGTTTGTTCTAACTAATGAAGCTTTGGGAAAGTTGGGCACCAGGATGAATCCTCCCCTCCCCTCTGTGCGATGGTTTTGATTCTCTTCTTCTCCTTTGTGTTTACTGTTGTGATTATGCATTGTTCATCTTCGTTTTTTTGGGTTAGTACCAGACTGTGGCTATGCTTGTGCTCTCATTCTTATTTCTAGTCTTAATTCTTATTGCTTGTGATCTCATTCTTATCTCCATGATTGTTTTTTGTCTTCATTCTTTATCTCAGGATTCCCAGTAGCCACACCAAGTAGATCTAATTTAGTTTCTTGACCTTAAATACTTTGAGTATGTAGGCATATATTTGGCATTGTGATAAAAAATAATTCCTTCCTATTTAGGTGCATTTTAATGTTTACTTTATGTGCATTTGACTTTTAAGAATTGTAGTTGTCTAGTTATAGTTTCTTTCATTTGTTACTTGTTTAAGTTTCATTGATCTTGTTATATAATAGTATAGATTACTTTAGTGATCTAATTGCATCATTGTCCTTGTGAAGACGACCCTTAAGTACTACAATGAAAACCGTACGCTTGCGACTTTAAATTCACACTTGAAAATTTACATATAGGTTTTTGGCGCTGTTGCTGGGGACGAGGAGATTAGGTCACATTCTTATTTTGTTTACTATGTCTTTATTATTAATAGTGAATTAGCTTATTTCATTTCTCAAAAACAAAATCCCAAAAAAAAAAGAAAAAAAGAAAAGGTTACAATTGAAAAAATTGAAAAAACCTTGAAAACCCTAAAAATTGAAAAACTTGAAAAAAAAAATTCAAAAGGGAAATTTTCTATTTCCCTCAATATGATTAGGAAATATTTCGGCAATACTTGAGTAGATTGAATGACTTTTGCGCTCAATGTGTTAATCGATATTATGAGAAATGAAAATTTTGCCAAGTACTTTGAGGGTCTTAATGATGAATAAGAGGGTCACCTTGAGACTACGTACCCTTGGGGTTTGGGATATTTGCTCGTTAAGACTCCTAATGAAATTTGGGATTTTTTTGAATATTTGGCTCATGAGAGTTGGGAGTATGAAAATGCTAGAGAGGCTTTTAGTCACCCTAACCCGACCCTTATATGATGCGTGCTATACCTTTAGATGAGAGTTAGTTTGAGGGTATATCTTATGAGCACCCTTATACCCCATTTGCTCCTCTTTCATGTGATTATTGTTATTTCTTTGATCATGATATTGATACTTGTCGATTGCTTAGTAGACCACACAGATTAGAGGAATTCGCTGCCTTTAATAGCGAGATTAACTTGTACTGTTTACTTAAGACTAACCTTAGTTTAGGTTCTCCTACACCAGAGGTTAGGTCTTATGATGACTTTAATGTTAGGAGTGAGGCACGGATTCCTTTAGGGTATTATTTGTATGATGATACACATTATGATGACCTTGAGGAAGCGAGTGATCTCTTATATCCTGTAGTAGTTGCACCCTCTCTAGCAATTAGCATAGTTAGTAACACCCTAGAGAGTAGTCTGATCGTTCATGACTCGTCTCTTCCTTTGGCTCCCTTAAAAGAGCCCGAGGAGGGAGATGGTTTTAAGACTGGTGCTAATTCTAATGATCAGTGTGGCATATTAGTCCTATACACCATCTACAACACAAAAAATAAAATCTTGACCCAATCTCGTAGAACATTTGTGATTGTCAAAGTGTTCATGGTGAACTATTATCAAAGAAATTGCAACTATAATAGAAGTTGGCACAAAGTAATACATTATAACTTCCATCAGAATTAGCATGCTTAACATAAGAACCTTCAACATGCTCAAACCTTAGATATCCATCATAAGCAAGCAAAAAAGCATGATCACCAAAGCATACCATTTATAACAACAATAATCTGTTGTAGAGCAATTACAGGAGTAAGAAAGGAGCCCTAACCAAACCAACTGCGCTCAGCAACACCCCAGTACATCCTTACAACAAATAGGTTCAGCCTCCTAATAAACCATAAGTAGATGGATGAAAAAACACTAAAAGTCTGATTAAGCAAAAGAAAGATAACCTATCTAAGGACCAAAACAGTAATACGAAAACAAGAAAAGCCAGCCCCAACCTTTGTTGTTAAACCCACCCATTGAACACATAACAAGCCACCAATACTAGAGATGCAACTCCCATTAATTGGGTATCAAGGACATAAGCCAGGAAGCACAAAAAGCACACACATGCTCACATAGCGTAGATATCAATGAACAAGTAATTCAACTATTGAAACTATAAAGCCAGTCAAGAGTTGCATAAAGATCTAAAGAAGTTCAAAGCCATGAATAGTGCAATTGAACCAAAAATAAAGCAAACATGACAATGAAAGAATACAAATTTTGATCTGACATCATGAATTTTCCGAATAAAAGTTATAGTTTTCCAAATAAGGGCGCAAGCAAGGGTCATGGGTTAAATCTTGCAAAGTGAGAGCAGCACTTACCTTGTTCCCGTTGATAGAGAAGGAAATTGGGATGTTCACCTGAGTCTGGAAAAGCGCCACGGCTGCTGGCCAAGTCTGAGCTTGAGCAACAACCATTATCGTGTCAGTCTCAAGTTGTTTTGGTACGATGCATCTCGAATCCCTAGATGACACAGAGGCATGCAAAATGATTCCAAAGTCCTCAATTTCACATTCAGTAGAATTAAATCGAGTCATTTTTCAAGGAGCAAAGAAGGAGCCATAGTGAAATTCGCTTGGGTGTTGAAGAAATTGATAAGAACATGGATTCAAAGCAGGCATAAGGCAAGAACAACTAGGATATGGGGTCTTCTCCATCTTCAACTAAAACTTAATCAGATGTAAGGTATTATTGATAGAACAAGCAGAGAATGGCGGGGATGGCTAGGTTTTCATGACTATTGAAGGAGGCAAGAGACTCTCTCTCTCTCTGAATTTCTCTCTTTAGAGCATGCGGTTTGTAAAACTTCTGAGAAAATTAAGAGGCAAATGCGAGTTCTTCCATTATAGTGCCATTGTACTATTGATTTTTGTTAGGAATGCCACTATTGTTTCTTCTTTGTCATTTATGTCATTGTCAAGAAGCTTTCTGACCAAAAGTGCCATTGCAAGCCCAAATAGCCGGTTGTAGCCAGTAACTTGGTTGTCTTATTTTGTTTTATTTTTTATTATAATATTAACGCAGTAATAATGGGAGCAAAGGAACTTGTTTGATGACTCTTCCCTGCACTGCTGATCAAACACAAAAACTACCAGACTTGAACCCCTATAGAATATAATCAATTCATCGATTGGACTTATAAATCTGCATATGGTTTGTTCTTCATCTTGCTTGTCAAAACACATGTAATGCTAGAATTCTCCAAATGAAAAGTAGGGATGGATGGGCACATATTTGAGCTTTGAATTTAAGCTTTGGATCACACACATGGGGTTATTCTTCATCTTGTATGTCAATAGTTAGGATGATGATGGAAAGCAAAAAAACGAAGCCAAAAAAAAAAGTAGCGATTTAATCGGGAAAAGATTGAATTTATGTAAACATGGAAATTTGAAGTCAATTTAGGTTTTGGATCAACTTCTGAGTGTCAATTTCATGGCAACGTTTCTGTTTTTCACTTTATATCAAATGGGAGCTACGAATCCAATTGGAAAAGAGCTTTAGAAAGGGTTAAAGAAGGAATGCAACTATGAAGGAAGCAAAGAGGAGTTGACAATGGTGGACAAAACTGAGCAGTTCGCTATGGAGCAAATTTCATTGGGCATTGATTTTGATTTTAGTTTAATTCAATTCATTTCCTTTTTATCTATTAATCAATTATTACTATTAATTTTGTTGCTAAAAGGAAAAGGCAAAGAAAATAAAAATGTCCCAAACTTGGTAATTAATTGGTATAGCTATCGCTTTTGGCTCATAGTGGCATTTTTGACAAAAGAATCTTTTACAGTGGCACAAATGATGAAAAAAGAAAGAGCAATGGCAATTTTGACAGAAACGAAAAGTACAATGGTATTATAGTTGAAGATCCGGACAATGCAATGCCCTTAGAACAAGGTCATGCAACATTAATTTGAACGTGGCAATCAGGAACCAACACGTGGAGAGGCTGAAAACCGGTATTCAAGCCCAGCATAAACCCAAAATGGCTAACCTCGAAGTGCTTTCTGCTCGGACTATGTAAGGCCAAAACATTTGCCAACATTACTAATTGGCCCTTGAGTATCGAAACAACTAGGAAATATCTTTCTGGTTTGCATTAGACCGAACTCAAGTGAGACACAACCATCTTCAATATTAACATAAATTGGTTCAAATTATTAAATTTATTTATTATTTTAACATTGTGAATTTAAGTCTTATAAATGGAGAAAAAAATCTATGGTGAAAGAATTCTTATTTTTATTAACAGATAATAAAAGATTGATATACACATATATTTGTATATATATACAATATATATATATATATATATATATATATATATATATATATATATATATATATATATGAATTTATATATGTGTGTGTGTGTTTATATATAGATCTATGTGCGTGTATGTGTGTGTGTGTGTGTGTGTGTGTGTATATACACACACACACACGCACGCACGCACACACACACACACACACACACACACACACACACACACACACACACATATATATATATATATATATATTTGTGTGTGTGAGAGAGAGAGAGAGTTACAAAGATTGTTTTGGTCACTCTACATATTAAAAATTTGTATTATTCATTACTCTTTAAAAAAAAAAAATAAGGCAACATAGTAGTAGGAAATTTAGTAGTAGGAAATTTTGTTATTATCTATTATAATATGATTAGAGGTAACAATACCATCTTAGGTAAAAGCAAATCTAATTCCATTTGAGGTTTTTTTTTTAAAAAAAAAATCTTACCCACATGCAATTGGAGGGTGAGGGGGAAATCAAACATGATGCAAACCACCCTGGAATTTGATTAATCTAACTCATACTCAAAACCAAGCTCTATATTTCTTTTCTTTTTTTATTGGTGTCATCAAATTTTTTGACACTAGGTATTTGTCTTATTATCCAAAAGTATTTCCATGATGTTATGTAGCTAAGGTCATGAATGTAAACTTTTGAATAAAACTACTGTGATTTAAGTGTAAAGGTAATGATAATAATATAAGACCATGAAATATGACAAATTTAAAATCAAGTGGGGGAAAAAACTCAGCTTGAATTCAGTAAAGAAATAATTCAAGTTACCTTAGTTACTTTAATATGCAAATTGAATATGACTAGTTTTTATTTATAATTAGTAAAATGATAGATGTCTTGCTACAAAATACTTACAAGGGTTTTGTTTTGGTCTAAAAATAATACTATAATGATTTCAATTTGAAAAAAAAAGATATGATTGAATAGCGGAAGTGTATTCTAACTTACAAATGATGTAAAACCATCTTTTTATCCATAATTTACTATGTTTCTAAAATGAATTATTTTTATTTACCCTTCTCAAGATTTTGGTAAATGTTATTTTTACGCCTGAAATTTTTGAATTACCATTTACCCCCTTCACTTTTGCATAACAGCATTACAAAACCCCCAAATTACAAAAATGTTCTTTGTGTTTATTAATTTTTTCTCCTTACCATCTCCCCTTTATCCAATTGAAGTTTAATTGAGGTCTAACCTAATTCTTCTAACATTCGATATAACCACTGTGATCAGTAGGAGTCGTAGTAGTGGCACTGAGAGCATTGCTAAAGTTGTCAAGATCCAGTAAGCCTCCCAACATCACTTGTGGTGCGGTTTGAACCTTCCCTCATCATCCAGGATAAGTTTCCATGTTATCTCTTTCTCTTCAATTGCCCAATATATGGCTATTTGCAGGCGAGAAAGTCAACATCTTTATTGTCAAAGGCATCAAGTAGTCAACTCAAACTATGTTCTTGCCTTGTCATTAACTAATCAAACCAATTTCAAGAGCATCAAGGGCATTTTTATAATTTGGAGGTTTGTAATACTATTATGCAAAGGTAAAGGAGGTAAATGATAATTTAAAAAGTTCAAGGGTGCAGATAATATTTACTAAAACCTTGAGGGGGTAAATGAGAAGAATTCTTTCCAAAACATGCACATCATTTGCCCTCGTTGATAGGGTTATCTGATTAGGATGCCATTTAATATTTCATAGGCATAGCCGACTCATATTTAACCTTAGCCATTTAGAATTAAGCATAATCTTTGAGAATTTGGTGATTTTAAATAATAAAATATGTTAATTTAGGATAAGGCAAGACACTTAAGGGTGTTTTGCGGCATGAGACATATAATCACTCTTATAATTAAACCATTTGAAAGTGGCTTTAGGCCATTTCATTACTTCTATGTAAGTGTCACGCACTCCTTTGCTTCTGCCTCAAGTCCAAAACACCTTCTCATTTTATACAACCAAAAACAACAACACCTCCCAGTATGGGTCCCACTTTTACGGGGTCTAGAGAGATCTAGATGTAGGCAACCTTATCTCTCTCGGTATCCCTGTCTGTAGAGAGGCTAATTCCAAGAGACCCGCAAAAATAAGATTTTGTAAAAACCTTTTATAGAAAAAGGATTTTGTGAGAACATTATAGAGAAAAACTTAAGGATGAGCAGCAGGAAATGAACTAAGAAATACTAATAAATCAGATAATAATTACTATGCAAACACAAGTACAATATAATAGAGGAAGGTACCGTACCTTAACAAAAGGAGGTATACAAACAAATGTCTCTTCCCAAATGAATGTATTACCTGCATACAAACTCGACCTACGAAAAAAGCACGAACAAACTTACCATGAACGACAACTATGAGGTCACCTCTCTATGATCTAAGACCGTAATCTTATCCCACCATAGACTCCTATCCTGAGCCATATTCTTCGTCAACCCTACAATTTTCAATTCCTCTGTAATCACCTCTTCCAAACTCTTCTTCAGTCGTCCCCTGCCTCTTTTCCCTTCGGAAATGTTAATCCTCTCACAACTCCTCATGGGAGCATCCAAACTCATTCTCTTCACATGGCCAACCATCTGAGTCTTATTTCTCTCATCTTATCTTCGATGGGAGCCACTTTAACTAAATCTCTGATTACTCCATTCCTAATTCTATCCATTCTCGTATAATTACACATTCATCTAATCATCCTCATCTTTGCTACCATCAACCTTTGAGCCTGTACCTTTTTTATAGGCCAACACTCCGATCGATATAGCATAGCAGGTCTAAATACCATACGATACACTTTGCCATTTAATCCTACATGCATTCTCTTATCAAAAAGCACACCTAAAGCTTGCTTCCATTTTTGCCAACCCACTTTCGTGTGCTGGTTAATGTCTTTATCAATATCCCCTTTCTGATGGATGATCGTGCCTAAATATTTAAACTTATCAACCTTTAGTATTATCGTCCCATCAATGATGAGTTCTCCCCCCGTATCTTCCCTTCCACCGAAACAACAATGTAGGTATTCAGTTTTTGATCTACTTACTCTAAAACCTCTAGACTCCAGTGTATTTCTCCATCGCTCCAACTTGTCATTACCTCCTCCTTTTCTCTTCCAAAAATATCTAGGACTTCATACATTTTGACCTCTTCAAAATTTATTGTTGATAGAAAATCTGCTTCCTTTGCTCTCTATTCTCTAACAAAGCTCACACACACACACACACACTCTCTCTCTCTCTCTCTCTCTCTCTCTCTCTCTCTCTCATACACAGTCTTACATAGAGAAGATGATGGCAAGTTCATGAATAGCGAGGATAGCAATAGAGCTATCACCACTGCAGTTCGTAATCATCATGAGCTACAGAACCAAGAGCATATTAGAAACCATTCAAGTAAACTAAAAAGACAGTGCCTCAGACTTGAAGTCCATGAGATCTAAGCAATATGCTTCTTTTGGACAAATAACATCTTCTTCATCTTATTTGAATGGGCATATGCCATGTACTTTACTCACAATGGTTAAAGAAAGTATACATGGTTAGCCATTTTTTTGTGATAGCATTCACATACCACTTTTCATATTAAGAATTGTATAATTAGGTTTCTGTTGGATTTTTTGGTGTGAATATGTAGTGTGTGTAGAATGCAAATTTTTACAGACTAACCAAGAACTGCCACTTCGAGGACTAAGTATTTTTACACTAGCCATTCACAACCTGCCAAGTGCCAAATTAATTATGGTTGTTCATTAAATTAAAAATCTAATGTAGATATATTTTGGCCAGTTAAATGGTGTCATTTGTAACAAATAATGCAAAAAATATGGGATTATTATTTTCTTAGAAAATAGGCAGTTAATTATCTTTAATAAGGCTAATTCTAATCTCCTCTCCTCTGTAAATATGGAGCTATCCCACTCATTCAGAGGTCGGCATTCAAAAGAACTCACAAAAGCCTAAGAAGTTTCTCTGGAAGAAGCCAACAAGTACTCTAAATACGTACCATCTACGCGCAAAAATCAAACTCACATCTTGATTAAGACTAATCCTCTTAGACTCTCTCTCAAGATCAAATTCATTCAAGTCTATTCAAGGAGATTGAATCAGAGGATTTATTACACTTGTTCTTATAACAGTTATATAGAAAGTATACCCATACTTTGATATAAATTCAAAAATTGAATTCGTTTCTCCATTTCATTTCTAATTTATTTTACACTCGAAATTTGTGTTTACAAATTTTTAGCATGCTCGGTGGGATATTCTCTTTCTCATCTCTTTCTCCAAACCATAAACTCGACATTCCTCGAAGACGGCATGGCCCCAATGAACATTATCCCTTAATCTTGAAGGAAAGTTGTCCGATCCATGTCTCGAGGATCAGCAATTGCTAGCGTTACATCTAGTGGAGTCATAACTAAAAGTATGTCGAAAGCTACTGCTACGATTGCCATAAAACAATCAGTTGGGACTATACCATTGCATCCTCATAAAATCCAAATCCTTGGCTCCAAGCTACCTAAAGGGGCAGAATTGGTTCATAACATTTGAAGCAAAGATATGTTTCTGGCTTCAAAATGCAGCAAACAATCCCTTAAGGGATGGATGGGCTCCAACCTTAGGCCAACCCCACCTTCCAACCTTTTGATGCAGAAGATTATGGCTATACTAGCAGTGACTCCTCACCGGCATCTCCAAGGGAGTCAATTACTTAATCAGAGTCCTGAGTCCTCTATTTTGTCATTATGCTGGTCATGGTGACGGAGGCGATCAATGTAGAAGAACAGCTTGCAAATATGAAGCAAACATTAGAGAAGCTCGCTAAGGAGAGTTTAGAGAAAGTTATCCAAACCAAGCGTCAAAGTGAGTAGATTGCTGCTTTGATGAAGAACCTACAAAAATGACGAGTCGAATCCTCTACAAAAGGCTTAGATGGCGAAGAGCCTGATAAGGAGTCTTATCGCAGCAAAGACTCTAATGACGAACACATAAAAAAGAAAGAGTCCTCATTGGACCCGATGTCTGTTGAATAGATTCAAAGCCTAACTGTGAATGCTGTTAAGGCTCAATTGGAGGGAGGACTTCACAAGACACATTTGTACAAAAAGCCTTATTCAAATAGGATTGATGTCCTTCTTATGCCCTATGGCTACCAACTCCCTAAATTCAACCAATTTGATGGTAAGGGCAATCCTAAACAACCTATCACTCACTTTATTGAGACATACAACAATGCTGGCACTGAGGGAGATAGATTGATGAAGTAGTTTGTTCGATCTTTTAACGGGATCGTCTTCGATTAGTATACGAACTTGGAGCCGGAGTCCATTAACAGCTGGGAATAAATGGAACATGAATTCCTTAACAGAGTTAACAAATACTAAGCACTAGAGAGATGAACCAATCCTTGATTACATCAATCGCTGGAGATCTCTCAACCTTGAGTGCAAAGTTCGTTTGTCCAAAACCTCTGCTGTCGAAATGTGCACTCAGGGCATGAAGTGTCACTTGATTTATGTCTTGCAGATGAGCTAGCCACGAAGGTATATGAAATAGAAATGATGATAGCAAACCATCGCAACAAATCGTCTTCTTCATATGAGTTTAAGAAGGACAAAGACGATTCCAAGAAGAATTCTAAGCCTCTAAAGGCTCGACAAAGGAAACTATGACTATTTCCACTGGGGAGCCTGTGAGGATTTCAGAAAAGTCTTAGCTAGATGGGAAGAAGACTTCATTCTCTAAAGAGACAACAAAGAAGCGATCTACATTGAAGGAGCTTCAAGAGAGGAAAGACCTATTCCATGATTCAGACTTATCAGGAATGTTGGATGACTTGCTTGAAAGCAAGATCATCAAATTCCCTGAACTAAGCAACAGAAGAGACTGGAACGATAAGTGACCCGAAGTATTGTCGTCATCACAAGGAAATTAGTCAGCCTTTAGAAAAATCCATTACTCTCAAAGTGCGTATCATGCAACTAGCGAAGGATGAGAGGATCATACTGGACTTGGACAATACAGCCGAAGGCAATTGTATTTGCGCTCAATTGGAAACATCGTCTTTACGATAAGAAAGTCATATCCAACTCTACGAAGAGAAACGAATGATTTGACTCCTTCACTATGGGTGGAGTTGTTCACAACTCAGCTCGGAAG
Source organism: Carnegiea gigantea (assembly GCA_029747015.1). Taxonomy (NCBI): domain Eukaryota; kingdom Viridiplantae; phylum Streptophyta; class Magnoliopsida; order Caryophyllales; family Cactaceae; genus Carnegiea; species Carnegiea gigantea. The sequence continues at coordinate 361,706 of JAKOGI010000138.1, forward strand.
TTTAGAGCCAGTTGTTGTATGACTGATGGTACAAACTCCTCCTCTACAAATCAAACACATTGTTGATATCCAACAGGATGATGAAGAGGGATGTACCCTTGTTACTTGGAGAATGCCCATGAACCAAAAGTGAGGCCAACAACTGCCTCTGCGCCATAGCAAGAGACAAGGGAGGAAGAATAACTTCAGCATATAAGAGATAGGAAGAGCTCAACAACAAACAAAAAGTAAGACATTCAACCTATAGACCTACTTGAGTAGGAGTCGCTTACTCCTGTCACGTTGGAAGAGTTTTTCCCAATGACCTTTTTTGATAGAGTCATTGTTAACATAACTTCATGTACCGAGCTGGAAGATGAAGAAGGTGGAGAAGACAAAAAGTAGGAAGATTTTGCAATAGGGGATGACAAAACTCTGATTGTCTTAAAGGCCTTACCAGCACGTATGGGTTGGAGATAAATCTTTCGCTTACAAGAAGAGATGCGTCAGTGTGTTGCTACTTCCCTCCACCACTCAGAGCTTTATGCTAATGAGGTCAAAGATGTTGCAGAATCCTCGAAATGCCATGCCTAGTACACCACTTACAACACTTCTATCTCTTTCACTGACAATGATTTGTTGCTAGGCTCCAAACTTCACAATCATCCCTTTTTTGTGACTGGTTATATCAGGGAGAAAAAAGTCAAGTGCATCTTCATAGATGGAGGTTCAGCCGCTAACATCATGCCTAAATCTATAATGAATGAACTAGGAATCAGGGTGAAAGAGCTTTTTAAGAGCCGAATGGTAATTGAAGGTTTAGCCTGGAGAGTCAGCGTGCGATCGACATGATTTCTCTAGAGACAACAATGGAAGATTTATCAACATCTTCAATCTTCCATGTAATCGACTCTAAAACTTCCTACAAATCGCTACTTGGGTGCCCGTGGCTTCATGAGCATGAAATAGTAGCTTCTACACTCCATCAATGCCTTAAGTATTATCATGGTGGTGAGAAAAAGATCAATGATGATGTCAACCTATTTACAAGGCAGAATCACATTTTGCTGATTCTAAATTCTTTGAAGAAGGCACGGCACCTAAGGAGACTATGCCCTACCTAATTTCCTCCACAGGTAAGGGCGAGCCAAAGGCTGCCAAGAATTCCAAGATGATACTAAGGCATGATGGCATGAAACAACAAGAGTATTGTAAGGGGGATGGTTAACAAGAGGTTACAGCCCAACTTGCTAGACACGTTACTAAGCAAATGATAGTTTCTATAAATCACATGCCCCCCTGGTCTTAAGATATGTTCCTAAAGCTCGATCATTGTAAGGAGGGGGAAACATCCTTCAGTGGGTGCACAAGGAAAAATGCTGCGGGCTAGGCTATCAAGAAGGATAGTAAGGCTAGCTTGACCACCCTTAAAGAAAGTGTCACGTTGCCAACGTGAAACATGCACTAGCTGAAGGTGAGCATACCCTTTTTTTCCTAGATCTGTCTCTTATTCCAAGACCTTATCAGACAAAGAAGAAAACTTTCCAAATACATGGACAAAGGAAGGGTTCAACCCAAATTCATATATGCTTATAGAGAAGGCAGATTATGATTTTAATAATCCTGTTGCATTACGGAAGCTAGTGGAGGTGGAAACCTACGGCCTCAAAAAAATACAAAGAAAGATTCAAGAACAAGGAGGCCTAGTAGAAGTCTCAAAAGTGGGTCTTGGTTACACATAATATTAAAACCAATCAGGATATCAGGGCGACGCAAGGTCGAGCAGTATGTGGTTCAAGATATCTCTTCTTAAGAAATAGATGAGAGTGAGGATGAAAATGCTCAACCTCCTATAAAGCCTTCTGTACTTGATAGGTTATAACCATCCACCTCAAGGAGACGCCTATCCGTCTTTACTTGAATTAAGGGAGGTCAAAGCCCTAAGTCTTTTTGTTCTAGAGAGTAAAGAATCATGCATAGCTAAGGCATTCAGTGTTCAACAAAATCACGAAAGCAAGAGAATCGCCGAATCCTCTACTCCCAAAAATGAAAGGATTTGGTGTTCAATCGACTTGGTGATGGAAATGAAATACAAAGTTCTATTCCTTCTCACATGAAGTGACTTTCAGCCCTTAATGTGAGACAGATGGTTCACTAAGGGTGAAAAAATGCACTGTGGTCTTTATTAGTCAGCAAGGTAACTCTGACACCAACAAAAGAGATGAGCAAGAAGAAGTAACTTCTTCTAATCATATCACAGTCCATGAATGTGAAGACTCAGAGTCATAAATAGAACTTGCAGAGACTACTGAAACTCTTGAAGACGAGGGGCAAGCTACAGTTGATGATCTAAAGGAATTGAATCTCAAAATTGCCAACGAACCCTGCCCTATTTATGTAGGTTCATTGCTTACACCCAATGAAGAAAAGAAGTACTTCAATCTCTTTTCCGAGTACAAGGGCGTGCTTGCATGGAGTTATAGGGAAATGCCTAGGCTTGATCCCAAAGTAGTATTCCATCGCTTATAGCTCAAGAGGGGTGTCCCACCCAAAAAGCAACCTCAATGACGTTTTCATCCAGAGTTAGTACCTGAAATTGGAGAAGAGGTCAACAAACTCATAGAGGCAGGATTCATTTGTGAGGTAAAATACCTGATTTGGATTGCAAACATTGTCCCTATAAGAAAGAAGAACAGAAACATTGTGTTTGCATGGACCTCCGGGATCTCAACAACGCTTGCCCAAAAGATGACTTCCCAATGCCCATCACCGAGCTTATGATTGATTAAACCATGAGATGCGAAGCCTTATCCTTTATAGATTGTAGTGCAGGGTACAATCAAATTCAAATAGTGCCAGAAGACTAAGAAGCCAGAGCTTTTCACACACCCAAAGGCATCTTCTGCTATAAGGTAATGCCCTTTAGTTTGAAGAACACAGGAGCAACATGCCAAAGAGCAATGCAAATTATCTTTGATGACATGCTGCATAAAACAATGGAGTGCTAAGTTGATGATCTTGTGGTCAACTTAAGAAGGAGATCAGACCACCTATAAGACCTTCTTCAAATTTTTGATAGGCTAAGGAGAGGTCAATTAAAGATGAATCCACTTAAATGTACTTTTGGTGTCACTTTAGGGAAGTTCCTAGGCTTTATAGCTCAGCATAGAGGCATTGAGATTGACCACACAAAAATCAAGGCAATCCAAGAGATGCCTGCCCTAAAAAATCTTAAAGAATTACAGGGTCTTCAAGGTCGTTTGGCTTATATTAGAAGGTTCATATCCAACCTAGTTGGTCATTGCCACCCATTCCACCACGTCATAAAGAAAGGTGCACAATTCGAATGGGACCAATCATACCAAAAAGCCTTTAATAGCATCAAGAAGTACTTGCCGAATCCACCAGTTCTAGGGGCACCAATTTTAGGGGAACCTCTTGTACTCTATATTGCTGCTCACGAATGGTCTTGGGGGGGCATTATGCACCCAGGAAAATTAGGAAGGAAAAGAAAGAGCACTGCATTACTTAAATCGCACTTTGGTTGGGGCTGAACAGAATTACTTCCTAATCGAAAAGATGTGTTTGGCTCTTATGTTTGTGATACCAAAATTAAGGCATTACATGTAAGCTCATACAATGCAGGTGATTTCTAAAGCTGACCCCATCAAATATGTCTCGTCAAGGGCAATTCTAAGAGAGGGACTTACAAAACGGCCTGAAATCTTGAGGCAATACGACATTTTTTACATGCCACAAAAGGCCATTGAAGGACAAGCTTGGAAGATTTCTTGGCAGATCACCCAATCCCTGATGCTTGGGAGTTAAATGATGACTTGTCTGATGAAGATGTGTTCTTCATTGATATCCTCCCACCTTAGAAAATGTATCTTGACGGAGCCATGAGACTTGATGGTGTTGATGTAGGAGTAGTCTTCGTTTCCCCATAAAAACATGTCCTCACTTATTCATTCGTGCTATCTCAGTTATGTTCTAATAATATGGCTAAATATCAGGCATTGATTTTAGGCCTTCAAATGGCCATTGAAATGGGAATCAAAGATCTTGACATCTATGATGATTCTCAACTGATCATCAAGCAACTTCTCGAGGAATATGAAGTCAAAAAGGACAATCTCATGTTATAACACAAATATGCTTATGACTTCTCGATAAGCGTAAAACCATCAAGTTATAGTAGGTTCCTAGGAGTGCCAATAAGATGGCTAGCGCACTTACAAATCTTGTAGCCACTTTGGCACAAGGGGTAGAAGAAAGCATGAATGTCCTTGTTTGCAAAAGGTGGGTTGTTACATCCATTGATGAAGAGCTTGAGGAAAAGGTCAACGCAGTTAGTGCTTAAGAGGTAGAGGAAGAAGACTGGTTCCAGGCACTTATTGATTATTTATAACATGGGAAGCTTCCTAATGATCCAAGGCATAAGATAGAAACTCAGTGAAGAGCTCCCCGTTTCCTTTATTTCAATGGGTCCCTTTATTGACACACTTTCATTGGCCTTTGTTTGCAATGCTTAGATAGCAAAGAGGCCAAACAAACAATGGAGGAAGCACATTAGGAGTATATGGTGCACATCAAGTAGGTACCAAATTATATGATCAGATTACAAGAATGGGTTACTAATGCCTACTATGGTGCAAGATTACATTAATTATGCGAAAAAGTGTGAGGCCTTCCAGTTTCATGCCAATTTTATTCATCAACCCTTGGAACCGCTCCATCTAAGTATGGCATCTTGGCCATTTGAAGCTTGGGGGATTGATGCTGTTGGTCCTATCACTTCAAAGTCTTCCGCTAATCACTCGTTCATCTTGGCTGCAACTAATTACTTTTTTCAAGTGGGCAAAAGTAATTCCGCTAAGAGAAATCTAGAAGGAGAATGTTGTCGATTTTATACGGACACATATCATCTACAGGTATGGCACACCCTAATACATTATCACTGATAATGACAAACCATTTGTCAACAAGCTGGTGACTAACCCCTGTAGAAAGTTTAAGTTTTCTCAGCATAAGCCTTTAATGTATAATGCACCTACAAAGATGCTTTGTAACTTATCAAGCAAAGTGGTGGCGAAGTCAAAACATGATTGGCACTAAAGGCTAGGAGAGGCTCTTTGAGCATACAAAACCACGTACAAGATGCACACCCAATTGACTCATTTTGCTCTGGTGTATGGGGTTGAAGCGATATTACCTTTGGAAGTTCAAATCCCTTCACTCTGTATTGCCATACAGGCAAGCTTGGCCGAAGATGAAAATGGCAAGCTTCGCTTGGACAAGCTCGAGGCCCTAGATGAAAAAAGACTTCGAACGCATCAAAAGTTGGAATACTATCAAGCTCGCTTATCATGAGAGTTTAACAAAAGGGTACGAATGCGTTCATTTTAGGTTGCAGATCAAGTGCTTATAGTAAGAAGACCAATCATTATCCCGCACAAGACTAGAAGCAAGTTCACTTCCAAGTGGAATGACTCTTACGTGATTTAGGAAGTCTTCATGAACGGTACTTATAGAATTGTCGATACTGATGGAGTACGAGTTGGGCCGATAAATGCCAAGTTCATAGAGCTTTACTATCCTTAATGTATTGATACATGTAAGCTCCTAAACATGAGCCTAAACTGTTCATTCTTTTAAGTCAAACTCCATTGTGCAACTTCTAGCTTGCAAGACCATAAACTGTGAACAATAAACCCAAAAAAAAAAAAAACCTTGTTCAAAGTACGTATGGCTTAATCCTTTAGGGTTCCCTTCAGGTATATAGGCAACTTTGGTATACACTCAATTACAGTCATAAAGAAAAAGAAGTTTGTCGGTACTGAGTAAAGAAGTTCATTTATTCTATTTATAGGTTCATATGATTGCAAGTTTTGTACAATTGTGAGTTAAAGAAGAAATATAGAGATTTGGCTTGGTAGAAGTTCATTTGTTGTCATAAAGTCGATACTGATGAAATCCAAATCACAAGAAAAATGAACCAAGACACATGTGCAATAATGAATAAGAGAAAATTTTCATCTGAGCTTTATTCAATAGGTATTAAGCTTACATCGCAAACTTGAAAAGTGCATTACAAGTCCATCTAAAAAACAAGAGTTAACTATGGATTCCACTGGAAATTCTTCAAATCTTCAAAAGATTCCTTTTTATAGGCTTTAGTCTTCTCTAAACTAACTTTTGTGGCTACATCCACCACTTCAGTGGTATTAATTATGTCAATATGACCCTGCAAATCAATAACTTCCCGCTCAGTCTCTTAAAGCAAATCCTCGCTGGCAGCTACCTGAGAACTAAGATATTTCTTTTGATCTTTCAAAAGTTAAAGCTCTTCTAATAGCTCCTCATGCCTCAATTCAACCTGCTTCAGCTCAGCTGCCTTTGTTTCATAATGGTTACCTTTTATGTTTAGCCGATGGGAAGCCTTATCAAGCTTACCACACCTCCATGCCACAGCAATCTTATTCTTCAGCAGATGTTCGACTGAAGGAGCTCTGTTGTAGGTCCTTGAAGTCACATGCTTTTATGATCAACCCTTTAACCCTGCTCTGTAAAAGAGTGACATTGACACCTCTTTGAATGATGGTGGCATAAAGGCTGTCAAAATCGCCTTTAAGAGAAGGAAGTCCATCAAAAGGGGTGCGAGACACCTTGTCGAGTATGGCTTTTACCTAACACCCTTACAGCATTTTTATCTACCTCTTTTATAATAGCATCATCGTTAAAGATAGAAACCCCCCTTATGGAGCTCTCAAAGGACGTTGTAGATGGAGTACCAATGAAGGAGCATTGGCTCTATGAATGGACTCGACCTTATCATCGTTCGGGGAGCAAATACATTTTGAACCATCTAATCTTAATCTACTGTCGAATAAATCCCTACCAAATGATGGTATTCGTTCAATTGACAAAGAACACTGACTTCTTGATGGTAGAGGAATACGTGACAATTCCTCCTTGAAGTTCACATTGTCGGTTTCTCCCTATTTGAAAAAAAAAGGCGAGACAATGAAAGTGAGATATGCATTTGGAAAGAAAATGCATTCTTTTTTTAAAAACAAAGAAACAAAAGAGAGGAAAAGCAGGAATTACCATGCTTTCAGTAGGATTAGGTTCAGCATCAAGGAGATCCATGATATTCTCATCACCTTCTAGAGGCAGGTCAATTACATTTCTGGTGCTTAGCTCACAAACTCTAATGGGTAGCTTGTCCTGTCCAATTATAGAAGCATTAACCATAGATTTAGACTTTTGTCTACATATCTCAGTAAGTGAAGATTTGAAATGTTCTTCAATATCATTGGTTACCTATCATAATGGAACAATTATTTGAATAGGAATTGTAGGAATGGGAATTGCTGGGCTAGTAATATCTATTCCTGGGATTCTGACATAAGAAGAACCATCCTCTATTAGCGAAACAAAAGGCTCTAAGGACTTCCCAAACTGAACAATCTTCAACTTGGGCTTAGAACCAAGTTTTCATCCTTTGATATGTTTATGTTAGATAAATCACTTTGCTTCCTTTTGGAGTCACTGGTATGTGGACTGCAAGTAGAGGAAATGAACACCTTTGACACCCACTCACGAGATGCTCGATTGGTATTTCTCTCGAGTAAATTGCATCGCCCAGGAAGTAATACTTGGAACCCTATTCCACAGCGTGTGAGCATGTGGTAATGGTGAAACATTATTTTCGAATCAGGAAGATTATCGAAGTCCAGATCTGCAGAAACATTCTGATGAAAACTGAGCTATCTACTAAACCGATCAGGGCAATAGTACTCCATGACAAGGTTGTCCTCACAATGATAAGAGACAAAACTTGAACGAGTACTGACAAAATAACGCCTATCGATCCTTTTCTATATGGATGGCAAGAAGAATGGAAATGCGAATTGGTAGAAAGGTGAGAGAACTCTTCTGTAGTCTTACTAGCACCCGTAAGAGGCCTACGATGCTTAGAGGAATTGGTAGCATCTTTGACACTTGACTATGCTTCAAAGGACAAAGGAAAAAGATTTGGCTGAGCAGGCTTGTAATTGAGAGATTCGAATCATAGAATACATGGCATGGGTAAAGTCAGCTCTTAATACCTTATCATCATCCAAGAAAGTCTCCTTAAGCCGGTTGATGATAGATGAATGTCAGTGAAAGTCCCTCCCAAAACCAATGAGTTCTCAGACCTCTTCGAACTAAAATGACTTGGCTTGACTAAGGCCGCTAAACTTCCCCATGCCTGGAACTGAGGAAGCCTTGCCATCGATCTTGCATGTATCAAAGTTGTTGGCTAATCAAGCACAACAGAAATGGGCAGAAAAATGGCCACACCTCTATCAAGATGTGAAGAATGAGAAATCTTATTGAGTCCCTTATAGATACTCACAAGGATTGTCGTAAGGAGGTAGTACCCTACACCCAATGCTATGAATGACGCAACAATGTAATGTTAGGGCATATACACCTGGCATCTCTAACTGGTAAGATGAATGTGCATAACCAATAAGAGAAAATGTGGCTAGAAAGGTCTTGGTACATTGGCCTTTAGCCACTCCCAACTCATCGAAAACGACCTAACAATCACCCCACCCATGAGCTCTTGTGTCAATGATAGTGAACAATATTCCTAGATAAGGGGCCCGGTTTTCCTAATCAGACTTCCTGAAAACATGGTACTTGTTGGGTTCTCGAAACCAAAAGACAATCCATTGCTTTATGGTCTGCTTGCCCTTGCGACTTGCATAAGTTTGTGGTAAAAGTGAATAGATAAGTGCACATCAGGGAAAGCTTATTTGTGACTTCCCGTTTGGTAGGAACAACTTCATCATAAAGACACCCTAAAAGTGGTAGCATGAGAAAACAGTGAATATCAAAGATAGATAGGGATACCTTGCCTTTAGAAGTATACAAGGTGTTCATTCTTGGACACCAATATTCGCACACTACTCAAATGATGTTCGAGCACCGATCACAAAAGAAGAGCACATTGTACAAAGCATCAAATAGATAAAGGGTTGTGAGTTTGTCTTTGCAACAAATAAGGATATCTTCTAACCACTCCTAATAAAGTGGCTTGTAAGAAAACTAACATGCAATGGTAATTTAGCCCATGATTTGTGCCCGGACTCTATGTCATGATGTAGCAATTGTTAAGAGGGTGATTCTCTTTTACTTTAATGTGACTAGACAGCAAAAATGTTTTGCCTGTCTACAAATTCCCCTTAGACCACCAAGGAAGGCTTGGAAGGCCTCCAACATAGTCGAGCTTGCGCAAAGGCATCATAACGTTAACCGCCAGTGATTTTGTCCATAGGAGTAATCATCTCGAATAGACCCCGTAGCAATAGTAGAAATAAAGAAAATTGAGTCCTAGGACTTCTTACTTGGGCAGTGATAGCAATTCAATAATCAAATGGGCACTAAAAAAATAAGTAATAAAACAAAATCTTTGACATAGAGGCACTAGATAGCAGGGGAAAAAAGATAGGAAACAATGCAAGCAAGGGCTCTTTAGCTAACAAGTTAACCAGTTGAAGCACCCAAAGGTTTGTACATTAAAAGATTAACCTATAATTAAATCAAATTCGCCTCTAGAGAAATCTCACCTTTGGGAATGTTCACCTTAGGAATTCAAGGTTAACCCGTTGACATACCCAAAAGGGTTATACATTCAAAGTTTAACCGATAATTAAATCAAATTCACCTCTGGAGAATTTTTGCCTTGAGAAGTTCAGCTTAAGAGGATTCAAAGTTAACCTATTGATATATCTAAAAGAGCTAGAAATTCAAAGGTTAACTGATACAAGTCAAAATTCACCTTGTGGAGAATTTTTGCCTTTAGAAGTTCGCTTTTTAAGAGAATTCAAAGTTAACCCATTAATATATCCAAAAGGGTTAGACATTCAAAGGTTAACTAATATTAAGTCAAAATTCACTTTGTGAGGAAATTTCGCCTTTGGGAAGTTCGCCTTAGGACGATTTCAAGGTTAACCCCTTGATGTACTCAACAGGGCTATACATTTAAACGTTAACCATAATAAATTATTACATGTTCCGACTAAATGAAAAATTAGCAATGTGGTGCAAATTTACAAGGCGACCATGTATACAAAAGGGGGTTGAGGCAATCAAGCAAGAAAGTTGCAAATTTTGTCTATTAGTATTAAAGTAACACAAAAAAAGGGGGTTAATTAAAAGCAATAACACAATGCGTGCCAGAAGCCAAACAAAAAAAAAAAAATGGTGAAAATACCTTAGGGTGTTCCTTAAGTAAACTATTGACATTAAAGTGTCCCCACTCTTAAGTGCTGTTGCCTCCACACCCATGTGAAGGAATTCATAGAGAGAGGCTTCCACACGCACACGGGCTTCAAAAAGAGAGAGAAAGGGGAGAAAGATAGAAGGCTCTAGTCTTGCAAGAAATATATACAGGACATAATCTTCAAATTAAGGAAAGAGTCATTACCTTCGCTAATAATCTTCATATTTTGGGCAAGAGAAATAAATATGTTGAAGATTACATCTTATAAAATTACACCAAATATGATGCAGGGCCTACACTCATAGTAAAAAAAATAATAATAATCGAGATGTCAGTCATGCTTAAATACCAAGGTCATGTACATGATCTAGTCTCGAGGGGGCATTTGTAAAATGTAAATTGACCAACCAAGAGCTGCTCCTTGGAGAATTAAGTATTTTTACACTGGTCATTAACAATTTGCCAAGTGTTAAATTAATTATGGTTGTTCATTAAATTAAAATTTTAATGTAGATATATTTTGGCCAGTTAAAAGGTGTCATGTGTCAAAAATGCAAGAAATATGGGATTATTATTTCCTTAAAAATGGAAAGTTAATTATCTTTAATTAAGGCTAATCCTAGCCTCCTCTCTTCTATAAATACGGAACTATCCTTCTTATTCAGGGGTCAGCATTCAGAAGAACTAACAAGAGTCTAATATTTTTCTCTGGAAAAAGATAACAAACACTCTAAATACATGTCGTCTACTCACGAACATAAAACTCATATCTTAATTGAGATTAAGCCTCTTAGGCCCTCTCTCAATATCGAATTCATTCAAGACTATTCAAGGAGATTGAATCACAGGATTTATTACACTTGTTCTCGTAACAGTTATACAGAGATTGTACCCATTCTTTGATATAAATACAAAAATTGAATTTATTTCTCAATTTCTTGTCTAATCTATTTTAGGCTCGAAATTTGTGTTTATATTGTGATAGCACTATTACTACTTTGTAGTTTGCAGATAATATTTTGTTGTAAAAGTCCTGAATAGAAACCAGCAGAAATTGAGCTTTTGTCATTCTCATTTCGCTAGAAATTTGAAATTTCACATACTGTAATACTGTGAGTGTTGAGTTGCTTAGGATACTACTCCACACTGATCTTCAATTTTAGTGCCAATTTAACCCTTTTTTAAACACATATTGTTTTTTGGGCTATGACTAACCCGCTTTGTAGTTTACGTAGAGAGGAACCCCATTTGGAATAGAGGAAAGCGATAAGAGAACTTTTATAAGTTACTGGATTAACTCTTCTTCATCTAGAAGATGAGTATTCTAGTACTTGTCTCCTGGTGTCTCTTTGATTCATTGTGTACTACCATTGATAATTTGAAAGCATTTATTAACTTTTTGGGAAGAAATCTAGTTGGTTTTGGCTAAAGTCTATGGTGGAAACTTTTATGTTTATATTAGTGATAGATGATCAATATCTTCTGAATCTACAAGCCACTAGAGATGAGGGGCATGGGTTGGAAATTTTAATTTATTTTTTGGTGGCCATAAAAGCCATTTTAAGCCCATATCTCTTGTAGATCATCTAGTTAGTGGAATGCATGAGAGAAAGGAAGGGGATGATAAAAGGACCAAGACACTCTCCCATGCCTCTAGTAAGATTCTATCTCACCTACCTCATGAAGATTAAACTCTTCTCACAATGGGTCCTTCCTCTTATGCGTATGGTACTTTTATTATGTTAGTAGGCCTACATACATCTAAACATTGGCATACCAACCTAGGCAGGAATGGGCATGCATACCCATTGCTGGGTATGTATCACACCCATTTGAAATGAGTGGATAATATCCACAGGTAATTAATAATGCGTGGGGACCTGCAGTGAATATGTTCACCCACAAATGTCTGAGTATTTATTGAATAGTGGAGTGCGAAAGAATGATCACACTCTTACATAATAAATAGGATTACATAATTGCCTAAAATCTTTCAAGCCTTACCATTCTCCTCTCCTCACTCTTGACATTTATAATAAAATACATATTGTTTTAATGATTTAAAATGTCAATTGAATTATCGTAGTGGAAATAAATGTCAATTTAGAAAATATCAACTGAATTGTTATAGCTAAGATAAATATTAACTGAATTATTCTATTAAAAATAACTGCCAACTAAATTGTTGTAAGAAAAATAAATGTCAATTAAAAATGTCAGCTGATCGAGTTGTCACAGCAGAAATAAATGTCCACTGAATTGTCATAATAGAGATAAATGTCAACTAATTAGGAAAGATAATGCTAGCCATTTGAATGAATTTTGAACTCCAAATTTTAATTTGACCCTTTTTAATCTTTCCCATGGGATGATGAAGTTTCGATTCTAATAGTTGAAATTGAATTTTACTTTTAAATTTCTGCCAACCTCATGGCTAAGGGAGACAGAGGCATTTTTCCTCCGAACAAACACTTAATTTGACTTTGGAATATGTTAGGAAGGTTTAGTTTTCCATGTAGGTAGATTGAAGGCCATGATTTATCAAACTATCCATGGATACCCAAGATAACACCCATGTGATCGATTATTACCCATGTGGATCATACTCATATGAATAATATCCATGTGGATACTGGCAGTTATGGGGTCCATATGGGATGGGTAAATTTATTTCAGGATAAAGAGTGGGAATGGGTATACCCACCAAATACCCTACCAATGGCCATTCCTCAACGTAGGTGAGGTGTTGGATAAATGTCTTGTTTTCACGAATACATTTTTTATTATAGGCATTAAGTCTCATCACAATGTATCTTTTCTTTTTAAAAGAAAAGGCAACATTTTCGAAAAGAAAAAGAAAAAGAAAAAGAAGCATTATGATACATATCACAACCTCATAGCTTCCTCATCATCACCTAGGACCAACAAAAGCTCCTATCAATCCAAAACAATAATTTTCAGCATCAAGGTCAAGTTTGTCATGAGATTTCTACTATTAAGCTAGTTGCAAATTCGAGAAATTATGAGTTAGTTGAAAAGGTGACTGAGTCTTTTTGAGATATGCAATCATTTTCAATAGATCCTCGCATTTGATTTTCTAAAATCCCTATGTTTTTGGCACCAATTTGCTAAAATTTTATGCATTTTCGGTTCTTACCTAAACTTGCTGAATTAATGCAAGTACCAAATTTTAGTACTTCTTTGATATGTCAATATTAGCTCCACTTGGATATTGTTAGAGCTGGCAAAGGGGTCATTCAGTTCGGGTACGGATCAGGTTAAGTTTGGATCCGATCATGTTTCAAGTTCAGTGGTATTTCGGGTCCATTCGGTTTGCGTCAGGTAAACTTCGCGGGTTGACTTTGGGTCAACTAATTCTTGATCCAATATGCTTGTCATGCAAAAATAAGCTACTTTGTAGAAAATTTCGGCTCTGGTATGGCTCGGTGTAGGTCAATTTGGGTTTGGAGTCTACTTCCAGATAAGTCTATTTCGGATGTTAGGTCGAGTATAGGTTCAGGTTGTTTGGTTCGGGTTTTGGGTCTCAGGTCAATTTTGCTAGATCTAGATATCATGTGAGATAGAAAACAGCCAAGAGTAGTTGGATTCTGCACAAAAATCTAGTGTTGGAGCAACGTGAATACTTGCAAGATTTCAGAAGGTTACAACTATTGAATTTTCTCACATAAGGTAATTATCGACTCTCCGAAGAAAATTCACCGAGTTTGCATCCCCAAAAAAAATGACGATCTCCCAGTGGTGGCACCTCATTTGTACATGAGTACCACTAGGAACTTCTTGGAAGATCAAAGTCTCTATCATGCTCCCGTGAATACATGCTATCTGAATCTATATGAGCAAAAATATATTAAAATGACCCATATGATAAATACATGTAGAAAAAATATATATGCGACAAGTGAAAGCACATGCTTCCAAGAGCATATAAGAATTTTCCTTGAAGATGGGGTAGCATCCAACAAAATTCCAACACATCTTTGGGATTTTATTCTATTTTTTAAGAATTTATTGAAATCATAGTGGTTCACTAGTCCACCACCAGTATAAAATCTTGGAAATTTTGGTATTTATACACCTCTCCCCTTATTGTAATATTTAGATTATGATGATGATACAATCAGCTCTAGTGTAGTTCAATTAACATTTAACATCAAGGATCACCAAAACAAAGTTAAACATGCTAGATTATTTATGCTTCCTTTCACAACAACAATAACCTTACAATGCCAAATTATGTCTGTGTAGATCTACATATAGATTATCTTACCCTTATAAGGATTTCAACAAGCAATGAATTTGATCCCAAGCATGGAAACAACATAATATTTAGTAAAAAGTTAGAACCAAGCCACAGTGTCTGGTGGGTAGGGAGGCATTCTTTTCTTGTTTTCCCCTCTTTGTCGTTGGGGGGTGGATTTGTTCACATAGCCAAAGGAACAAACCATCCCCCCCCCCCTCCAAATTGGAAGTGTTAAAATAGTGAACAAATCGTCCTATCTAAGAAATCGCTAACTATGACCCAGTTCTTAAATTACCACAGTACGATTTGAGAATGTATTATAGCGGCTACATAAAAGGTAGATGGGCGATTAGGAATGGTCTTACTATGCTTATCCTAAAAAATACATATCACATCACTCTACAAGAAAACACCTTTTGGTTAATTAACCATGATAATTTAATAAATAACAAAATAGCTCCCTCCATCCCCCAAAAAAAATTATTCATTATCAACATATGGATATAGTGAAGTCAAAGTATTCTTACTAAAGGGATAGAGAATAAAGATTACAAGTATAGATGCAAAAGTAATTATAATTTTAGTAACCACATTAGGTCAACCCCATTAGGCTTGACATGTTAAGGGTGAAGGTATGTACATTTGGACTTCTGAAATATTCCTAACAGGTAGTGAGTTTATATGTGGTTTGTGGTGCTGATGGATGTAAAATGCTCATTTTAGTTTCACTATATACATTCTCTTTTCTGCACAACTAGTGCATGATTCCGATTCAAAGATATGTTGATCTACATAAAGTATAAAAATTTATGTCCAAAAACTAAGGAGATTTGACCAATTTTAGTAGTAGCTTTTTATTATTATTTACTAAGGAAATTGGATAGTTTCAAAAAGATGATTTTTTTATATAATGCAGCTAGACAAAATCAATAACTATGTCTTGATATAAGGGCATATCATAATTGATGACATTTTTTGTCCCTTTAACGTCCATTCTTTGAGTCATGGCATCAGAAGAAATGAGCACTTCCGCAACACCTTTCTAAAATGCCTTCAATCTTTCGCTACTGTGCAGACAAATTTAATTGAATTAGTAGTTGCATTTAAATTTGCAATACTCTAATGAGGCAATTCAATGAAGAAAGAACATATTTTGGGGGGGGGGGAATTAGTGGTAATTATATAATTTTGATACAAGTCGGTGCATTAGGTGAACAAAGTAATAAAGCTAAGCACATTAGTTCATTCATCCACAACAACAGAATTAATAATCACTATTACATCACAAAATCCTAACCAGCCGTCTGCAACACAAAGCCAAAGAGAACGAATAGAATCCCTCCTCCTTCGTAGCTACATTCTTGTCTTCATGAAGCTTACATAGAAAATGGTAAGTGTCCTCATCCAGATCCAAAGTCGACCAAAGAGAGCTCGACTAATGTTGGAGTATGAAAGTGGGTATTATCCTACATGGATAAAATTTAAAGAAAATGATAGTGTGTGTTGTCCCAAATTGATGAAATTAAAGGGCTTGACTATGTATATAAGCTTGTGGGTTACTCCACCTAGTACCAATTGGTTTTGGATTGGAACCTCAAGTTTATATACATGACTCTTTGTTTAAAGCCCAATTGATATGTAAAATTTAACATGGTATTAGAGCGGATTTCTCGATCTTGATTTGCCACTGTCCCCGTTTGATTAAAAATTGTGTGCACGTATTGGGTCTTGTTAGTAGCCCACACGTGAGGGGGCGTGTTGGAGTATGAAAGTGGGTATTATCCCACATTGATGAAATTCAAAGAAAATGATAGTGGGTGTTGTCCCAAATTGATGAAATTAAAGTGCTTAAGCATGTATATAAGCTTGTGGGTTATTCCACCCATTTCCAATTGGTTTTAGGTTGGAACCTCATTTGAACTTATATACATGACTCTTTGTTTAAAGCCTAATTAATATGTAAAATTTAACAGCTAAAGCCTTACAATGACCCTTGTTAAGTTCTGTGAAGAGAGATCCAACAACATTACCCAGTTGTTGCACATAGATAGTATCAATAGTCCCATTCTTTTCAAGCGACTCCTAAATTTTAGCAACTACATTTCGGAGGTATGGATGACAATGCAAAGGTGTTGCCTGTATATGATTAACAAGCTTCTTTTCCAAGTCTATCTACAACTTATCCAAATTATAATCCCATTCTTGAACAAGAAAATCATTAATTAAGAACGAAAAGCATGGCCTCCAAACCATAATGAACGACAACACGCTGTAAGGATCCACCTCCCCAAGGATGTGATCCACCACAAATGGTTTGACTTTGTTTTCTTGGGTGTTTTATTTTTATTTTTAAGAAAAAGGTGATGATTAAATTTTTTTTTTTTTTATTTTTAAGAACCAGAATTAAAAGATTCACATGAATGGACCAGGAAATTGGCTCCAGGTCCTAATCCATAGCAGTGATTGTTGCCTGTTTCGGGAACAACGTAGCCTACCTAATCCAAGGAAGCTTCGTGGGCCAGAGCAGGGCTCATTTCCTAGTCCAGACAGCTTCACCGTCTTGGATGAGAACTATTTTACCGAAAATAAAATAAAAAAGAATGAAAAGACAAAACAATTATGTGATTAGTAGAGGCGTCGTTGAGTTTTAGGAAAACTTGCAAACCATATCACTTTTTGGAGCAAATCATACTAATAGGGATAACCGAAGGGACACTGAAGAGGAAATTAATTTTGCTTAAAAAAGGTTTTCAAAAGGCCCCCGAGCAATCTGTGGTGTGGAGATCATCTTAACTCTTTAACATGAAACCGAGGATCTAGATTCAGGGATGAGAGTACAGTAATGTAATGGGGTGCATCGCATCACTGTCCGCCATCATTGACGGCCTCCACTATTCAACATAGGAAATCAAAACTTTAATTGCACTATCACAATCATGCAACAAATCAGTATAAATCATATAAAATCACACAAAAAGATACAATTTTTGGGCCAATGCAAACAAAAGTAAAGTAAATAAATTACAGTGGGTCGAGACTATCTAAAGACTACATCTTTGGCAATGGTGAAAAAGAAATAATGAAAGAGAGATCAAGTTAAAAGGTAGAAGAAAGATAGAATTTTTCCCTCATGATAACTCATTACATGGGAAACCCAACAAAGTGATTAATCCTCAATGCCTTCAATAATAGAAGACTCGGGATTGGACCTCTCAAATTTGTGAAAACTTTTTACAATTTTTCAACTCTCACAATGACGACATGTCTAACTGATTTCAATTGACTAAAGATTAGGTTTATGCCCCTTAACCCTTAGTGGCAGCCTCCTTTTATACCAAATAAATAGACTGGCTTAGCCTAGTAAAAAGAGACCAACTCCTAGTCTCATTAGACTTAATCCTAATAGGATCACTAATTTAACTAGGAATCTAACTTAACAAGGCACAACAGACTAATTAGCTATGGATTAGGACTATTATCAATTAAAACTAACTCGGACTCAAAATGAGGGAAAGGCAGGAACCCGGCTGGGTTCCCTATAGGTAAATCGGCCAGCTCCTTGGCCCATTAGGTCTGTTCACTTGCGTGCTCCTGCCTAATTAAACTTTTCTTTCCTAAGTTAGACTCTTATTTCATTAATCACTTTATTGGGCCCCCAAATGCATAGATGGGATATTATTCCCATCATTGGCCAACTAAAAATATAGATGCCATTTTTAATCTACACACGCCTTATAACCTCAATTCGAAAGCAATACTAATATTAAGGGAATTTTGTTGCCAAAAGAATATAGAAAGTTGGCAAACCCTTTCAAAAACTTATCTAGTCTAGTAAAATCGTAAATGTCAACATAGGATGGCAAATTAGCCAGCCAGTAGGGTCCTAATGAAAAGGAATATTGAACTGAAGCCAATCCATCCATTCTAATTGAAAAATAATTGATAATTCTCATAGGTGGATGAAGGTAGAAATCTAGCCCAAGTAGCTTCAACAAAGGGCAATCGCTCAAGAAGAGAAAATGGTCTTTCGTGTCATAACCATAAACCACATAAAATTGCATGGATATCAGGAACAAGTGTAGTCAGTTTATCATAGTTAGTTTATCAGCCGCAGATAAAGATATATGAAGAAGCTGCCAAGCATAAAACTTCATCTTTAATAGAATTGTAAGGGACTAAATGATTTTAGCAATCTTGATAGGAGGCTAGCAAACTTAAGTAACAACCCTACAGGCAGCAGTAATAGAGAACTTAAAGCTCATATTAGAACACCACATAACTAAGTCAGGCAAAAGGCGAGTCACTAGAAATAGAACACCATTAAATATACGCAATCAGCTATGGAGGAACCCAACACTCTAATTTAGCAATTTTCCAAGTCCTATTAGGAAGGAAATGAGTCACCCCAACATAATCACACACGTTGGTGGGATCTGAAGAAATTTGAGAAGTTAAAGATCCCAAAGGAAGCAAGGTCAGTGTAGAAGGATACAAGCGATATATTATATATGATCTCATCCTTATAACCATCAATCTAGATGGGAACCTTACATCTATGGGTAATTGTGACGTTGGCCTTATTAACCTAGGCTACTTTGAAAGGGCGTGGGTGATCTTCAACTTTCATATGACAACGTTGTACAGCGGATTACATGACAGCATTCATAGTGCTACCCCCATTGATAACCATTTTCATTAGTGTTTCTCCGCACTTAACAATGGTATAAAAGATGGTAGTACATATCCACTTATCACTTAAAATAGGACTAGATAGGGCGCAGCCAACAATGCCAGGATGTGCGTCTTGAAGAAGCATATTTTTGACATCGATAAGGTCCTCCAAGCTTTCTTTAGGTTCAACCACTTCTTCCTCAAGCTCGACGGGTTTCATAGATTTTTCTTCCAAGGTGAGGGTACAATGGGAGTACCCAGATGCATAAGGACCTCTCCTATGATAACTAAAACACTGAACATTAGACGTTGGGTTACAGGAGGAACTAATGGAGCACTAGTCGTCAAAGGTGGTGTAAAAGGAACTGGAGAATTAGGACATTTGGAATTAAAAGCACTCATAGAATACTCCACCACTTTGGAGGTAGACTAGAAAGGGGCCTTAGAAGAAGGCATGAAGGGGTATACTCAGTAAAGCCCATCAAGCTTTTCAACCTCTAAAGCCTTATGGTAAGCCTCATCTAGAGTATATGGAGAAGACACATCTAATTCCCTCTGAAGGCTAGCCCATAAGCCTTGAATAAATCGAGCTATAATAAAGGAGGGATTATTTCCAATTCACAATGTTGAATTAACTCCTCAAACTTATTGATGTAATTAGCCACCTAGAGATAGATTGTCTAAGGTCCAACATTTGGTCAACAAGCTGGACTCTATGAAAAGGATGGAGGCACTTCTTCTTTACCCTCTTTTTTATAACTGCCCAATGATTGATAGGAGGTTGATTCATGTGCTTATGGTGAGTAGCGACAGTCTACCAAAACTTCCAAGCAAGCCCTATAAGTTTTATCTCAGCAAATCTAACCCACTCAACATCAACATCTCATACCAATCAAAGTAATCCTCCATAGCAACTATCCAGTCAGAAAAAGTGGTGGCATCTATCGTATCATCATATGTGGGTACATCAACCCTGACCCTTTGGGTAATGTCAAAGTAGCCCTCATGTGTGTTCCTACCACCTCTTCCCCCGAACCCATTATTAATTGCATCATCTCTATCCCTAAAACCTCTCATAGTCCATATGTATAGGCTCCCTATAGCTATTAGACCTTCTACCCTCTCTAGGATTATCAATCCTACAATGATCATTCCCTCCTAACATTAGGTCTAAAGATTGAGTCAGTCACACATGGAAGACTTCTCAAAGCATAGAAAATGTTATATGGATTATTGTCTAGACTCAATTCGATTCAACACAAGTAGATTTTTTTTTTAAGGCGAGTAAGAATGGGAAACTAAGCAAGTAACTTGAACAACATAATGAATCAATTATTATTCTGATTTTCACAATAGAAAATTCAAACACTTTTGTACAAAGTAGATCAAGGCCTTAGTACCTTTTAGCGAACTGTATTTACTGGTCCGAAGTCCAAACATTTCCACTACAGAAGGTGAACCTGCAGTAATGAAGATAGGCTAGCAATCTTCAACTTGTTGGTTTGAGAGCCTAGAATGTTCCAAGTAGAAGGTAACTTCTTAGCAGCGCCTCCTTGATAGTGGCAAAAGTAACAATGCAGCAACACCAGGGTCGCAAAAGTAGCAACAATGTGCTTCAAACCAGTGGCAATAAGGACTTTGAACAACAGTAACAATGGTAGCAACCACAGACAGCGACTTGAGCCACCGAGGATGATTTTAGGCAAGATGAGGTGGCGGTGGTGGTAGTGCAGCAGAATTGAGAAAGTTTTGGCCCTCTCTGTCAATGACCTAAGGCACCGAAGCCTTCGATTTGCAAGCAACAGGTCAGTTCGTGACTTAGGGTTTCGTAGTTTGGTGAACAACCAATTGAAGCAAACTATGATGCGATTCAAATCAATTGATTTGGGATTTTTGGATAAAATTCAGTGGGCAATCGAGGCACAGGTTCAATTTCGGTGGATAGTGATGGGTGGAGGGTGAATTTGAGAAGCTAGGTTGCGAAATTAGGCACTTTTGTAAGTTGGAGTTAACGAAATTAGGGTTTTAGGGTTCCAATGGACAGCATGGTGGTGGTCAGCCAAAAATCGGAGGTCAATGTGGTGGTGGTGGTTGATGCTCCTGGTGAGACAACTGATTTAAGGTGGCAGCAGGCTATGAGCTTAGGGTTTAGGATGATAGGAATTTTTTTTTTATATATCATGTGAAATGGGAAAAATTAGGAAAAGGAAAACACAAAGGGCAATGACAAAGATCGCAAACTTTAATGCCAAATTTGATGTAGGAAGCTCTAAGAGCAATTACTATAAAGGAAAATAACCGGCGTAGGTCGCGTTGAGAGCAATTCCTATAGGGAAAATTCTCACATAAAGAAATATTAGCTCACTCAAATTAATCAATAATAATCATTCATAATCTATCCTCTCCAACTACATAAAGGAGTTTATACAATTAAGAGGCTAAATAATATTAGAAAAATGAAATAATAAGATATAAACTAGAAAAGAAAAAATATATAGAACCTAACAGTATCCTAATAGACTAGAAAACTAAATCTCCTTACAACACAACCAGGTATCTTGATTTTAGTTAATTAGATATGCCAAAACTAAAACACGATAATAATAAAAAATAAAAAACTTCCTAAAAGATAGAACATTTCCTAATAGTCAATACCTATGTTTTCGTCCTTTATTATTGCGACGCATCACTTATCATACTAAGAACTTGTTAGCTTTGTTGAAGCTCACAGTGCATTTATTAATATGTTTTGATGAAAGACAAAAAGAGATTAATCAATATCAATTGGTATATTCATCATGTTATATTTGAATTATCTTAAAATTTATATTGTTTAAATATGTTATGATTCTAAGTGAATATTGGCATGCTAGTACATATTGCTTAATTGAGTTGATATAAGTTGTCATAATATCTTGAGATGATTTAGAATTCAAATTTGAATATGTGATATTTATAATATTATATTTTATAATTCAAATTTGATTATGGGATTATGATTCTATATTTATCAAGCGTCTAGATTTGCAAAATTCTGATATTATCTTTTGATATTATATTGTGAAAGATTGTGCTACTAAAAATCAGCTTCTAGATGATTTTCTCAACAAAAATATTCAACCGAAAATAAGGTAAGTAGCCATTGGAAATCAAAACATAAAAGTTAAGCAAGGCTGCGAATTTCAAGGGCTCGAAAGACTGGGTTCAAGGCCTTGAAATGATAAGGAAGATCAACCTTTCTTGATTGATGCAACGGTCACCTTCCAAATATTCCTTCAACCTATCCAACATCTCGTGGCTATAAATTGAGAGGAATTTGCAGCTGAAAGAGACATAAGAATGACCACAAACGACAGTACTCACTTGCATACATTGAGCCTAGATTTGCTATCCATTCAATTAAGTTGCATTGTTCAAAGTTGTAATTAAGTGGGATTATAGAGTTGAATGGTCAACTCTACCAAGCTTTGTTGAAGGTGTCAACTTATAACTTGGAACTTAGAGTAGGTGTACTCTAGAGTTGTAACTATCTCTCCTAATAAAATTGGGTTAATCCAAAAGTTAGGAAACTCTAGGTGGGGAATAAGCCTGGTTGAGGCTAACCTCGTTAAAAAATACTCGTGTCTTGTCCACATTTACTTTTCGCATTTCTATTTCAATTATTTTGTAACTTTGATTATCATCCTATTCATCCTTCTAGTTTGATTTAACTAAGTAAATCGGGTCAACAATTGGTATCAGAGCAGCAGCTACTATTTTAAGACTTGATTGTCTATAGCTTGATCTATGGCTAGTTTATTAGATGCTTCTATTAATTATTCTCCAATATTTGATGGAACTAATTTTTCTCTTTGAAAGTGCAGGATGAAATCATTCATTAGATCCATCGATTTTGATTTTTGGGACATCATCTTGAATGGTTTTTTTATACCAAATTGGACAAGAGATGATGAAAATACTGTTATCAAGCTAAAGAGTTAATACATTCAAGATGACTACGAGATACTTAAGAAAAATTCTAGAGTTTTATATATTTTGCAATGTGTTCTAAATGATGAAACATTTAACCATGTTTGCTATTGTGAGACAGCTAAAGATCTTTAGGAAAAACTCACATTACTATACGAAGAAACAAGCCAAGAAATCCCAATTCATCAAGAAGGGACAATGTGCTTAGCAACTTGAGTGACGAAAAAGGGATTACTCATTTTTGTCTAATGGCAAATGAAGAAGTTAAAGATCAGCATGCAAGTGACAATGATGATGATGATGCTCGCACAAGTGATGATGAAGAAGAAGATAAGGAAATTAGACCTGGCAAATGGGTTATTCGGTTCGGATACGGATTGGGTCAAGTTCGGCTTGGGTTATGTTCGGGCTAAGTGACATTTCGGGTCGTTTCGGTTTGGGTCCCGTATGGTTCGGATCGGATCAATTTCAGGTTAATCAATTTTCGATCAAATACGCTCGTCATACCAAAACAAGCAACTTTGTAGAAAATTTCAGGTCGGGTATGGTTCGGTTCGGGTCAATTCGGGTTTCGGATCCACTTTCGGGTGAGCATATTTCAGGTGTCAGGTCGGGTATGGGTCTAGGTTGTTCGGTTCGGGTTTCAGATCTTGGGTCAGTTTTGTCGGGTCTCGAGGAAATGGAGTATGAAATTCCGGATGAGGTATATAAATCTCTTCACATTTATTATAAATGTAAGTTAATGAAAGTCTTACTTTATTATATTATATGTTAAGAAGGACACATTTCTAAAATTAAAGCTTTGAAGAAAAAGCATTTTGACTTGTCTCAAGAAAGTGTTGAATTTCGAAAATCAAATGATGTAGTGTCTAATGATTTAAAAACCTTCCCTTCAGAAAGAAAAAGATGAGCTACAAGTGAAGTGTGCTGAACTTAAAAAATTTGTCTTAAAATTTTCAAAAGGAAAGGAGAATTTAAATAAAATTCTTGGCACATAAAAAGCATCATTTAACAAAGAAAAGAATCGGTTTTAATTCGTTCAATAAAAAGAAGTGTTATAAAAACTTCTTTGTTAAATCAATTTACTATCAAAGTAAGACTTTTATTACTTGCAATTACTATTGCGAAATAGGGCACATTTCAACTCATTGTCTTATTAAAAGAAATGGTCCTAATAGCACACAAATTTAGGTACCAAAAGTAACAAGGTCATCCATTATGGCGAATGATTATGATTATGGAGCTGAATTTTCTAAATGTGTTTTGAGAAAAGTATAAGTTTGTTTTATAGGGCATTTTGCATCTACATGAGAATAAAACATGAAACTGCAAAATTGGACACCCGAGAAATGTTGAAGTACTCATGAAAATTGCTTTATGGTCCAAGGAGGTTGAAATAATAGGTAATTAGTTCAGTACTCAGATTTCAAAGCCCTGAAATACAGTTCAAAGCCTTGAACTGTAGGCAGAAATTGAAAATTTTGGTGTGACTGAATCGAGGGTTTGAATTTCTATTTCAACAACATGAATAGAAATCAAAATTTGAATTCTTGCCAAATAGAATGTGATGTTATCTTTGCATGATTTACTTCTTATCTGAGAAATTTTGATTTTTAAATTTTTGAATTTCAAGTTGCTTAATTATCTTTAGAAGGTGAGCATGATTAATATTATGTCATATCTTATGCTATTATTTCATGTGATTATCTTATACATAAATAATATGTTGTCTATGATCCTAATATATTTATCCATAATGTTATGCTCCCTAGCATTTACATAAATGGTATTTCTTCTTTCTATAAGGGAGAATTATATTACTTAATTGTTCTGTTATAACCTTGATTTATTTTTGAATGGGGAGAATTGTTGTATTAATGCTCTTATATATTGATCCCCTGTAATGCTCACGAGAATATCAAGTCAATGCATGCATGTTAGGATATTTTAATTAATCAAAATGTTAGTGTTTGATCCCTTATATTTCTTATGAGTGTCATAGATTGAGGGGAAGCATCTTTATATATCATTCATTTGTTAAGGGGGAGCTATATGTATTTGCCATAATTTGTTATATGCTTCGATTTTTCTTTCTCCTTCTTATGCTACCTTTTTTATGAAATAGAAAAAGTGGGAGAAATATTTGTTAAGTTTTGATGGTATGTCATTTAAAATTGTATTGATATGTTATTTTATTGAGTTTTGTCTTTTATCAAAAAGGGGGAGGTTGTTAACTTTGTTGAAGCTCACAATGCTTTTATTAATATATTTTGATGAACGATAAAAAGAGATTAGTCAATATCAATTGGTGTACTCATCACGTTATATTTGAATTATCTTAAAATTTATATTGTTTAAATATGTTATGATTTTAAGTGAATATTAGCATGCTAGTGCATATTGCTCAATTGAGTTGATATAAGTTGCTACAATATCTTGAGATGATTTAGAATTCAAATTTGAATATGTGATCTTTATAATATTATATTTTGTAATTCAAACTTGATTATGAGATTATGATTCTATATTTATCAAATGTCAAGATTTGCTAAATTATGATATTATCTTTTAATATTACATCGTGAAAGATTATGCTGCTAAAAATTAGCTTCTAGATGATTCTCTCAGCAAAGATCTTTAACTAAAAAGAAGGTAAGTAGCCGTTGGAAATCAAAATATAAACGTTAAGTAAGGCTGCAAATTTCAAGCACTAGAAAGATTGGGTTCAAGACCTTGAAACGATATGGAAGATCAACCTTCCATGATTGATGCAACGGTCACCTTCCAAATATTCCTTCAACCTATCCAACATCTCTTGGCTATACATTGAGAGGAATTTGTAGTTGAAAGAGACATAAGAATAAACACAAACGACAATACTTGCTTGCATACATTGAGTCTAGATTTGTTATCTATTCAATTAAGTTGTATTGTTGAAAGTTGTAATTGGGTGGGATTATAGAGTTGAAGGATTAACTGTACCAAGCCTTGTTGAAGGTGTCAACTTGTGACTCGGAATTTAGAGTATGTGTACTCTAGAGTTGTAACTATCCCTCCTAACAAAATTGGGTTAATCCAAAAGTTAGGGAACTCTAGGTGGGGACTAAGCTTGGTTAAGGCTAACCTCGTTAAACAATACTCGTGTCTTGTCTACATTTACTTTCCTTATTTCTATTTCGATTATTTTGTGACTTTGATCATCACCCTATTCACTCCCCTCTATGGTGATTTAACTAGTCAAATCGGACCAACAAAACTTTTCCATTACCAATCTTAATATAAGTATTCTAAAAGAGATTCTTTGACCAACAAAAGGCTTTTCTAAATTAACCTCGTCATTCCGTGAGTTGTGGCATTAACTGTAACAAAATTGGTTTCAAGATTAAAGGATTTTGATTTACAAAGAGTTGGAAAGTTAATCGTTGTGTTTAGAGATAGAGCCAAGCAAACCACGCAATTGAGAATGATCAAATTATTACATAAATTTAGAGATATTTAACAATGACTAAGAACCGAACAGTTAGTATCCTAATTACATGCAAATTACAATCACTTCATGGAGGGAGTCACGAACAACTTCATCAAGTTGGACATTATTAGTTAATCATGTATAATACGCACATAATATACGTATAAAGAAATTGGGTATTTAACACGGTTAAGGGCCTGTTCTTTTCTTGGGTAAATTCTAAAATATCGACCTCAATCGACTTAACCCATTTCAACTTGTTTCAACTCACTTCAATCCACTTTAATATACTTCAACCCACTTCAACTATTTTAATCAATCTCAATTTATCACATAAATAAAATTCAACCCACTTCAACCTACTTTAACCTGCTTTAACCTACTTCACTTTTTACCCACTTCAATTTACCCAGAAAAAGAATAGGCCATAAATCAACATCAGCTTTTATTGATTAATTGGGTATTTAACAAGGCCAATTTCATTTAATCCCGTAAAAGTGGGACTCATATTAGGAGTAATTGTTTTTCTAACAAGGTCAAATCAGTTTTTTGGGTTCACCAAATAAAAAGAATGTTTTTCATGCAAACCGAATTAAACATTTAATACACATATTACCAATTGTAAATGTGAGTGTTTAATAAAGCAACAGTAATATTTTTATGAACATTACCGGAGAAAAACCACCACACGGAACACATGTTTTATATATAACTACTTTAAAAAGTCAACATTTTTATTGACGAATATTTAACCGTGTTTTTTCAATTTAGCAAATCAAAATACTATCTGTCAATGTTGAATGTCAATAGACCTGGCAAAAGCTAATTCGACCTGAACCCGTCAGAAAATTTTGAGTTTTGAATACGATTTTTTCGACCCAAATTCGAAATTGACCGAACTCGAAAAACCCGCAAATTATCGGGTCAAATCTGACCTGAATCTAAACCTGCCTGCTCAACCTAAATAATATATCTTTATTTTTTATTTTTTTTTAATTTATTCCTTTTAACAACAATGGCTATTCATTGTATTGATTCGTTTAAAGACACGTTATATAATTATTGCATCCTTTCATAAATTAAATAGTAGTACCATTTCTTTCCCAACTTCGTTCTTATACAATAACGCCATATATAACTTATAAATGAATAAACTTTAAAAAGTGGTGTGAAATAACTATCCAGTATTAAGAAAATCAATTTAGAATAAGGAAAACATTTAAAACATGCAACCCATACCATTATATTTTAGTGAAATTAATACGTCTCAACATATGTAAAAATGTTACATTATAATAATCTAATATTTTTATATTATAATTAAAAGATAATTGTAATATCTTGTGTTTCTCTAATATCGTTTCATTTGCTTTCTCTTCTAGTAGGTCTCGAACTATGATATTGGATAATGACCCGACTCATCTTTGTATTATGATGGATCCATTAATAAAATGTACCCTATTAGATAATGGTAATTCAGTTAACAAAAATGTTGAATTATTAAATGGCTTATTAGTGGGCCAAACTGCTCCGACTCACTAATATGTTTTAAATGGAGTGGCGCATAAATAATTCGGCTCATTATTCGCATCACTTTAATCCATAGGTCGGCTCACTGGGCTCGACTCTTTGGCCACACGTACATGAAACACATATGTCATAATGAAAAATTATAATATCATTAATATTCTTTTAAAAAATTATAATTACAATATTTATTCATTAAATACGAACAATTTTAAATTTTAAATATGTCGTGTTTTAAATTTTGACAAAAAAGAAATAACCTACAAAAAAAGGCTCTCTAAACCCATTGGATCGACCGGAAACCCGTACAACTGAAATACGATCGCCCTTATTTTCCCCGAATTCAAACTACACCCGACCCATATTTAACCCGAATTTGAATACACCCGACCCCATATTTAATATGTCTATTTGAATTGACAGGTCTAAATGTCACACATGTACAGAAGCGTTGGAGGTTTTAAATAGGGTGTTTGGCAGGTAACTTTTTGGAGAGCTTTTTATTCAAAATGAGCTTTTTTTTAATCAAAATTAGCTGTTTAATCAAGTAAAAAAGTTAATTTAGGTGTTTGATGAAACAGCTTTTTAGAAGAGCTTTTTGAGTCTAAAAAGTTAATTTGAAAAAGCTAATTCCATGAATTTTTGGAAACGCTTTTTTAAATATTAGTTTTTTATCTGAAACAGCTAATTTTATCAAACAGTTTTTCAATAAACAGCTAATTCAAATAGCTAACTCAAACAGCTAACAACTAATAGTTAATATAAATAATTAACAATTAATAACCAATAACTAACAGCTGTTTGTCAAATAGGATCTTTGTTTTTCAACTCCTCCACTGAATGCTCGACTGGCAAAGAGTGGAAACCCACTTCAAGCCCGCCCACAAACGGGATATGTATGCGAAATGCAGTGCCGTTGGAAGAAGGCTATGCAACATTAATTTGAATCCAACAGCTGGAGCCAACACGTGGAAAATGAAAATTGGATTACTCAAATTCAATTCAAGTTCGGTATAAATACAAGATGGCAAATTGCGGACAGCTGTCGACCTAGATTATGTGCAGCCAAAATATTCGTTCGCCGTGGTAATTGGCCCCGAGCTATCAAGGCAATCCGGATGCATCTCCTCGGGTTCGCACTTACAACTGAGATTTGCGGCGGCTGTCTTGACAGGGATTTCTCGACTACCTTGGACCTTTCGATAACACCCCTATCAAACAGGACAGTTAATGAATACAAATTATACTCTGATCAGATCAATTTTATCTCAAAAATATATTATAGACATAATTTAGTAGCAAAAAATTGGTAGAAATATCGGTAAAGGTTAAGCTGCCTACAACTGGATCTCCCCAAATCCCGCAAAAGCGGGACCCACACTGAGAGATATTGTTGTTATTGTTGTAGTAAAAAATTATGGATAAAAAAAATTTTATACAGTTTGTCAATGGTAACATTTTTTCACTATTAAATCCTACCATATTTTTTGCGGCAAATTAATAAATATCTTAGTATAACACACTTTCTTTAGTAACTTGGCTTGGCTGAAAATATTATCTTGCCATGTATTAAATTTTTTTAAAAAAAGGGTAAGAGTTAATAGCGAAAGTGTGTTATAAATTCATAGTTTTTGATTGTGTGCACATAAAATCTTCTTTTTATCCATAATTTTTCACAATTATACAATTTTACACATGATCGCAGATAGGGTCGTTCTAATTGGGGTGTTATTTTTTATTTGTCAGCATAGCTAACAAATACTAGAACTTTACAATTGATAATTAATTCGAACTTACTAAAAACTTGGTGACTTAAATCTTATAACATAGCAATTTAGATTCCGACAATATATCTAAGAATTGTGTTACTACAAGACATATATCATCACTTTTTTTCCAATTTAATAGATGATATAATTTTTAAGTTAAGATAAATACTTAAGAACTATCTTGCAACAAGACATTTTATCGTTATCTATATAAATACATAGGCTAAATACCAATGTGAATTGATTCAAAAGGTTTAGCATTTGTTTAGTTTCAGTTAAGTTTTAGGTTTGAATCTAGTCAATGGGGGGGAGAATTATGCCGAAAGAGTTCTACCTGCTATGGGTAGGGATGGCAATTTCACTCGTATTCGATGAATATCTGATCCACGCAATCCACATTAGGTGGGTATGGATCAGGTTTAATGGATGATAAATAGATATGGATCGGATATGGACACTAGGTAGATTGGGTATGGATGGCAACTATCCATCTATCTACTTATCCATTACACACACACACACACACACACACACACACACACACAAACCTTATGCTGCATTTTTCAGATAATTTACCTTTGGGCGTATCAAGTTTTGGGGTAATTATTTTGAGGACTAGCTTTTCAAAAACTTTACTGTCAGGATTATCGAGTTTTTGTGTTATTTACATCTAAGGGACAGGTCACTATTTGAATAAATAAAAATTTATTTTCAAGTCCCTAAACTTTTCATATTTACAAATCTATCCTTAATCCTTAAAAACTTACTTTCGAAAAAATTAAAATTGTGTTTGTGGCTTTTTGCCCACTAATAGATCTCAACGTCCTCTTTCATCTGGTGTCAGAACCACGTGCACAAAAATAATTAAGATAATTAAGCTAATTAATGACTAATTAAGCTAATTAACGGTAATTAATGCTTGAATCATTACCTGCTTGTCCTAGTCCTAATTATTCACATATTGTTCACTCACCAGAAGGTAATATCTCATTGGTACCTCAATTAAACTATATCACCGATATAGTTTTATAATTAAAAGCTGAAATAGTTAAAATTAAGACTAAACTAAAAGATCTTAATAATGAGTTAACTGTTATTCATCTCTCTCTTATTAATGAAGTTAGACATAGTGAAAAAGTTAGTCCTAGAATTAGTACTCCTTTCCAGCATAAATATCATTTCCAAAATCCAAAAAACAAGATTCCATTTCCCTTGCGAGAGATTTAAATTCAAAAAGAAATAGGAGAACAATCCGGTGAAAAATCGACTGAAAAGAAAGAAAAAGAAGATGGAGTATGAAAAATATGATCTTGAAGAGCTACAAAAAAATGTTCGAGGAAGAACAAAATTCAGAAGAATTGAACAAAATTATGAGCACAATTAGTGATAAACATGACGTTTTATCTGATGATAATGAAGAAACTAATAATATCCAATTAGAAGAGGAAATATATCAACAGATGAATCTGATAAATTCAAGAGATCTTAATGTTTTACCATTAAAAGAAATTAGAAGAAAACTTGATAAGAAATATGATAAAATGATTAATGAAAACGAAATCAATGAGATTGGAGAAGAGATTGACTTATATGAAACAGAAACTAATCTCGTTAAGAATGTCATTCTTAAACTTGAAGAATTTGGTAAACCAGAAGAAACACTCACTTCCTAAGACTTAGGTATATTCCTGCAGGACGAACAAATAATTTTTCCTTCAGGTTTATCCCAAGAAAAACCAGTACCTATGAAAAAATTGGCCTTACCCCAATTAGTCAAACGGGATACATCTTAAATATTAATGGACCCCGTGATAGAGAAGAAATTTTTGAGCACTGGAAAAGAGGAATGAATAGTGTCTTAAACCTAAACACTACATGGGCTGCGGCAAACTTCTTAAATTACATCGAGCATAGTTTCTCTGACACTGTAGCTAACTGGTATGATTCATTAAGTGAAGATTGTAAAAATACATTAAGAATGATGGAAACACCAGCTGCTATGTTCAGAAGTCTGCGCAAAGAAATTGAAACTGAATTCATCGGAGCTACAATTGATTCTGAAGAAAAAGCACGAGAATGGCAAAGAAAAATTAACAATATAGAACTATGAGATGTGAGATACCTAGAAAATTATATTGTAGAATTTAGTCAACATTGTTATAAAATTGGGCATAATGAAACAAATCTTGGCATGTTCTATGAGAAGCTGCTATATCCTATAAATTCTATAGTTAATGAAAAATACATGGCATGGTTAGAACGAACAGATGTTATTGATACCCTTGGTTCGAGAATTTTCTATTTGCGAAAATGGGTCAATGAACAATACCTTGATCTGCAAAAGCAAAAGAAGATTAAGAAACAGTTCTGGACTTGTTGGGATTCACCTCATCAATGGGAAAAAGAATCTGAGAAATGAAGAAAAAGAACATTTTATAAGAAAAAGAGTTTTTAACAAGCAGAGAGGTAAAAAATATAGAAGAAAATATTACAACAAACCGAGTTCTAAAAAACGTAGATTTTTTAGGAAAATTGCTTATTGCTCGGCAGGAAAAAACAACTCCAAATGTTGGGCATGTGGAGAAGTAGGCATTACGCTAACAAATGCAAAAACAGAAGGAATAACAAGCTTATTGAAACATTGGGAAGCCTAGATTATGTTGAGCTTAGTGAAGATGAGGCATTAGACCTAGCCCTAGGTAACAACAAAGGAATTGTTGAAATCATAGAGGACAATGAATATGAAGAAAGTGATTATGAAGAAACTAGCCATATGATGAAAAGTAGCTCGATTAGCCTTGGTGATCTTCAGGGAGAAGAATTTGTTATAGACAATGATCATGAAGACGTCAAAGGAGATTGGGTTCTTCTCATAATCCAAAAAGACATGATTTATAAAAAAATTCATTTTTCAATTAAAGAGCAAATGCGTATATGAAATGATGGAAGGAGATCTTGAGATAAAGGATTGTGAGTATGATGTTGGGGAAGTTAATCTGATTAATTGGGAGAATATCCTTAGGCATAACAAAGATAAAAAGTATAGGTATATCCATGTCAGAAGTGTCCAAATTCAAATTACTCCATTACAATATTATAGTAAAGATATTGATCTTTACGCCTTACTCTGTGATATTAGACATACCAAATTTAATAATCAGCTAAGCACAGGGATAAAAACCAATTTATGTGATGGGTCAGTAGGTTTCAATTATCGACCTGGATATTATATCAACTTAAAAGATGAATTTGCAAAAAAACTTCTTATCCCTTAAGATTAAAACAGTAGAGATGGATATGAAGAGAAGAGGATATTCATTAAGGATATTTTGAAAAATTATCTACAAATTAGATAATACAATAGATCCTAAGACTAAGGTAATAATGATAGAATTAGAGAAATTTAAAAGTCCTACCCCTATGCAAAAGATCCAGAGGATTAAGTCCAATCCTCAAGAAATAAAAATTGATCGTTTATGGATATCTAACTTTGACAATCCTACAAAGATCAATAAGAAAAATATTATAAAAATTGATGAGGAATGCAAAATCACCATTAAACCCCAATTATTAAGAAGTATGAGTACAAGGTCAGATTGGGGAGAAGGATCTTTATCCGCTAAAGAAGAACTTAAAGAAGATGACATAATTAGCATGACCAGTGAAATGAGTAGAATGAGTTTGAAACCCGCAAGACCCAGTCTAGATCGATTAACAAGTCTAGATAGAAAGGTCATTGCGTACAAAACAAGAACTGTTAGTGAGCTAATTTATGAGGATGAATTAGTCAAAAATATGAGTATCGAGATATGCTATGAAGCTACTAATACAAACTCTAATAGCATCTACATACCAATAAAGGTATGTTTAGAAGGATATGATAAATATGAGCTATGTGCTTGCATAGATAGTGGTTGTTCTCTATGCTTTGGAAAAAGAATATTATTTCCTGAACTTATGTGAAAAAGAGCTAAAAATCCTTTACAAGTAAGGATAGCTGATAATAGTATTATGAGCCACAATGAAGTCATAAAAGGGTTATCCATAGAATTAGAAGGAATCCAATGCATTATACCAGTTCTATGAACTACCGATCTACCCTCTCATGATATAATTATTAGAAATAATTTTCAAAGATTATATTCTCTATGCACTCAGACCAAAAACCAAATAATATTTATGATTAATGGCCACTTAGTTCCTATTGAAAAATTAAGTAAGGTTTACACTCATCAGAAAATTGAGTTTACATGCAGCTAGCGTGATGAGAAGGTAATGCCTGCACAATGAGAAGTAACACTAACAATCTCATTGCTCGAGTTATCTGTTAAAGAGCAGATTATTAACAACAAAAAAAACTATGCAAAGAATTGTATTCTGACAATCCTCTAAAATTTTGGGATAAAGACAAAACCTTTGCTAAAATCACTTTGTTAAATCCCAATGCTATCATCCAAGTCAAACAAATGGTGTATACCCACCAGGACATTCAAGAGTTTAACAAATAAATCAAAGAACTTCTGAGTAAAGGATTGATTAGAAACAGTAAGAGTCCTCACACCAGTCACGCCTTCATGGTAAGAAATCATGCTGAGGAAAAAAGAGGAAAAGCTAGAAAAGCAATCAATTACAAAAAGTTTAATGATAATACTGTCTTTGATAGTTATTATATTCCTAACAAAATAGTCCTTTTCAACAGAATTCAAGGAGCCTCTTAGTTCTCCAAAATAGATTGCAAAAGTGGTTATTAGCAGATAAAATGGATGAGGAAAGTATTCCTTTAACTGCATTTAGTGCCCCACAAGGTCATTATGAATAGATAGTAATGTCATTTGATCTTAAAAATGCACCTCAAATATTCCAGAGAAGAATGGATAACATCTTCAAATACCTTAATCATTGTTGTTTAGTTTACATTGATGATATCCTTATCTTTTTTAAAACCATAGAGCAACATAAAAATGATGTCTTGACTGTTAATCAAAGATGCATTGATTATGACATTATACTTGGTAAAAATAAACGCACTTATGCTGAGTAAGAAATTGAGTTTTTAGGTCTAGAGATACAAGTTGGACAAATTATTCTACAAAAATATATCTTGAAAAAACTAAAAATTTTCCTGAAAAAAATTGAAGATAGAAAATAACTAGAAAGGTTTCTTGGATGTCTTACTTGTACTTCTGATTTCATTAAAGATTTTGCTAAATTAAAAAAACCATTGCAGCAAAAACTCAAGAAAGATGTTAGCTGGGCATGGACCACTAATCATTCAAAGATTGTCCAGAACTTCAAAAAGATGTGTAAAAATCTTCCTGTTCTTAATTTGCCTAATGAAGAAGATGATTTAATTCTTGAGACAGATGCCAGCAATAAACACTGGAGTGCGGTACTCAAAATCAAAGAAGGAGAAAATCTTTGCAAATACTGCAGTGGAAGCTTTAATAAAGCAGAATGCGACTATCCCACGATGGAAAAAGAAATCCTTACAGTCATAAGGGGAATTGAAAAATTCTTAATCTTTTTAATCCCTAAACCTTTTCTCATTCAAACTGATTGTAAAGGAATACTTGGTTTTGTAAAAAAAATTTATCAAATATGCAAGCGCAAGGGCGACTCCTGCATTGGCAATTATGGCTTAACCAGTTTTCTTTCTTTATTAAACATATACAGGGATCGAAAAACACTTTAGCAGATAATTTAACTCGAGAACTCGCCAATGGTGATCATCAAGCAGACCTCCTGCCAGAAAAGGCGGAAATCCTTAATGAAATGTCAATCATTTTAGAACGGGTTATGTCTTCTAGTAAAGTCCTTATTGATAATCTAAAATTTCATACAAAAAGTATATCGCGCTTTGGTCTACTTTCTACTGCCTACCTAATAGCCCAAAGATTTTTGCTTTTAGAATTACAAATTAGTTACCTTCGGTATCCTTATAATATCTAAGAAAAAATAAGTTCTCATGTTAAAGAGAAATTGTTCAATGAGTGGTATGCAGCCTGCATCGACTTTTATCATCATTATTCCTATGATATTTGGGAATCTTGGAGTACAACGATCTATTTTTCTAATAGATCTGGAGTTAGTGGTATTTGTTTCCCAGCCAATTCATTATCTCCTGAGGATCCTGTCTTTAAAACCTGGAAATACGGGATAGTACTTTACTTCTCAGAAGTCCCAGATCCAAATTTTTTATTTTTCTCAACCTTAACTAAGTTCCATCAATATATGTTTAAAAGGTTCCATTAGATTCTTAAATCTCCTGAGGGACTAGCAAAAATTTCATTTCTCAGATACCTAACTTTGGAGGTTTATAGCGCCCTGATTGAATATGAAAATGGAAAAGCCAAACCAGCCCATTGTCTTGTCCAAATCGTTGATTGCGACAGTCCCAGTGATCAACGACAAAATTGGATTCATGGAGATCCGGTACATATAGTTATTGATCATGCATTAGCAAGGGCTGTTGAATTTTTCAACATTTATCATCAATGTTAGGCATTAATTGAATGAGGGAAAACGTTAATACATTGTGGAAACACTACTTTCACCTATAATAATGAATTTAAAGATTACATGAAAGTGGAAGGAGCAGTGTCAAAAGATATCTTTGATTATCTCTTTGATGTCGGAGTTAGAAAATTCTTATCAGAAAAAGAAAAAAAATATCTCCTTGAATTATTTGAAGAATGGGATCCAGAGCATCTTAAGCAAATAAATGAAGATTTTGATAATTATACAGATAATGATGGTCTAGAAGATATGATTGAAGATGAAGGCATGCAGAATCTTAATAATGATGACTAGTCTTATCATTATTAAAAGTTCGGAAAAGGCTACCCCATTATTGTACTATTTTGACAAGTGTCTGGTTCATAAAATAAATTGTGTACTGTAGTCGTCAGTGTACTATAGACAACTGTAGCCATGTGGAAAAATTTTTATATACTGTAGCCTTTAGGGCATCCTATATACCCCATCCCTTCTATAAATAGAGAGGTCGAGAGCTGTGGAGGGACACATTCATTTGAGCATTCTTGAGTAAAAAAGAGGTTGAGATTCTCCATTTCTCTATGAGCAAACATCTCTAATGATCTTAACTTAAGTCCCTCTTCAAAACATTCCACTTTAATATAACCATTTTCAAGCTTTTAATAAAAGAAGTTTCCCAATAGAGAACGTTATTCAATCGAATCTTATGTCTTAAATATTATAATTTCTTGATTAAAGATCCACTATCCTTGAAAAAGATTAAAAACTTGATTAGTGACTACGGTCTGAGGTAAGAAACGAAACATATCTGTGCTATGCCTGATCTAAGGAAGATGGGGTTGAGATTAGCAATCTCTGTAAACTGAAAGCTAGAGGAACGCCAGGATCCAGCGCCGATTAAGTTCAGGTAACGGTCGAAATTCTCTAATTAAGTTTTAATTATTTTTGCTAAGCATAGTGGGCCTATAACCACAGAAAATTTAATATATAAGATATAAGTAGTAGATTGTGATAACTAGTACCAGTAAAGTCATTATAAGAAGTTAAATCAAGCATATTTTGAGAAAAATTCTAAAAATAGCTTATTTGCATAACAAACCCTTTCTAGGGGCTTTTCTGTAATTTCTAAAAGTTCAAGGATTAAATTATAAATAAAAAGGGCCAAAAAGTCACTTGTTCTAAAACTAGAGATATCAAAGTGTAAAGATTTTCAAAACCAGGTCTAATGTGTAAATAGCTAAAACTGGAGGTACCAAATTGTAAAATTTTCATATTTTTCCTTTTTAATATGTGACAAATATAGAAATTTTTTATCTTGGGTTAACTAAATATGTAATCACTACTAATAAATTCTTTATTTACTTTTCTATTGTCCAAAAGCATTTTAATTAGTAATTGACATTCAAATTTGCCTTTCAAGTATATATTGTATAAATTTAATAAGTTTGGCTTAAATAGGAATCAATAAAATTTAAAAATTAAATAAATGCATGAGGTCAGTAAAAAAACATTTTTTAAAAAGTAGTAATTGTATCTCCAATAGACATCCAATAACCCGCTTCATCTATTAGATATAGATATAAATGGTTGAAATAAAAAGAAAATGGATGTGGATGTGGACATGGATGGGATGGAACTAAATGGATATGGATGTGGATGCGGCTCCATCTGATCCATATCTAAACACATTATCATCCCTATTTATGGGTGAACAAATAACTCATCCCCAAACAACAGAAGATCAAAGACCAAAAATAGTGACGAGGCTAAATGTAGCACTCCTGATGTAAAATTATAACATTGTATTGGTCATTCCTTAAATTAAGAATTGTTGAGTAGTCTTTACTAAAAAGGTTAAAAAAATATCAAAGAATATGCACAAAACTAATATCTTTTGAACTTAAAGATAATAATAATAACAATATAGATGAAATATGACAAATTTGAATCAAGCAAAGAAATCCAACTAAAATTCAATAAAAAATAATCTAAGTTGCATTGAGTAAACATTCAATTTGAATACGACCTGAAATGTCAGCAAAGGAATTTAGGCAAATTCATTACCCTGACATCTTCAAGTCCAAAACACATCATTCTCTTACTTGTATACGTAGCTCTTCCACAAAATTGCAAGATTGCAAACATCATAACCTCTTCACAATTTGATTGTTGATATAGTATTTCCATCCTTTGCGCTCGCTCCACACCCCCCCCCCCCCAAACACACACAGATGACAGAACTAGAGGAGGTGATGACAACTTCACGAATACCAAGGATTGCCATAGAGGTAGCACCACCACAGTTCGTGGCCATCATTAGCTGCAGAACAGGGAGCATGTTAGACACAATCCAAGAAGACGAGAAAGAGAGCATCTCTGATTCGATTTGTACAAATTCGAACCCCTATAATTCCTTTAGACAAACAACATATTTTTCACCTTGTACGAATGAGGCGTATTTTCAGTACTTTTATCAAGGGGTTAACAAAAGCCTGATTCATTAGTCATTTTGCGTAGTAGCTCTCATCTCTCTCTTTGTGTTTGTCTCCTATCAGCAGCAAGTATTAGAGTTTTTGAGACACTTGACTTGACGGGATCTCGTATTGTGAATTGTAGAGATGGAATTTTGTTGGATTTTTGGTGCGAATATGTATTGTGATACAGCTATGCTACTTTGTAGTTTACAAGTTGCGTGTATTGTGGTGCCATTTCTCATTCGGGAAAACATCCCTGCGACATTTGAGTTGTGTAATGCACTTGAAGCCTTCAATTGGGCTAGGCTCAATGCTCTTTGGATTCGAGGGTAGATAAGAAGCCCATCTACAATAGAAGAAAAGGGATTATCAAACCATTCTAAATAATTACATCGAAACCCTAAATTCTATTTCGAAGCTGAATATGCTGCCAAGTGGTAAATTGTCTCCTAAATGTACCGTAGTCGATAAATCACAAGCAAGTCTGCATTTTGGGACAAAATCTGTTGGGGAAAAAGGATTCAGATCAACTTTGTGGTACCGGATATATCAACGAGTCGTGAACGACATCACTTTTCGTAAGACTTATTTGCTATATACCACAAATAGTCTTCAGGATAAAACGCTGATAGACAAGTGTACATGTTCATGTTTTCTCGAGTTTGAACCATGGGAAAGTGATTCATAAGAATGTGTTTTTGCACACCTTATTCCCATCTTATTATCATATCCTATATGTGTTTGTCTGTCTCCTTATTCATGACTTTTATAACATGCCAAAAGGCACCATGCCAAAAGGCACCACAAAGAATATGATAGGCCAAAAGGCACCATGCCAAAAGGTACCATAAAGGATAGGATAGGATAAGGAAGGTTAAACTTGAAGAGGTACCTTGCTTATTCACCTTTTCACTAAATGGATTGGATAAGGCGGGTAAACTTGAAGAGGCACCATGCTTATCCACCTTTTGGATAAGCACTAGAAAATCTACCACTTTTATTTTATTCTTGGAAAATTCCAATAATCCCCCGCCTTTTCCAAGATATAGCACAAACCCTCGCCATTCCAGCAAATACACAATCACAACCGAGAACACAAAGAGATTTATGCATCATGAAAGTTTCTTGCGATTTGAACTTTCACTTAGTGGACATAATTTCAATTAGTCTGAATGTAATAGTAGACAAGTCTTTGAACTATACATCTTTTTTGACTAATTGGATATACCTCACACATAAACCTCAAAATACACTTAGAATTTTGACACAATTTAGGGCCATGTGTCCATATCCTTAGTGAGTGTACCAAGCCATGCCCCATCTGGCTCTCGAAGCGGCCACACTTCACACTCACATAGGTAGACTCTTTATACTCTTTCAAGCACATGCCCCCGTATATTATGGCATACCAACTTTGCCGTTAAAGAGTCTATTAAGAGCTTTCGCTCACCCTTTTCCTTACATACGGGTAATTTCAAGCACTTAAACTTTGGGATGGAAGATAAACATAATAGTGTTTGCAACCATCCATATGATAAGCTCGACCGCATTGAATTCAAGACTTGACATCTCACCAAGTGTGAGTTGGGTGCCTATCATTGGTGATTAGATAACGGGCACTTACCCATCCCCATTACTAAGGTCACTAGATAAAAAACATATCATTCCATGACCTTAAATATATGATAGTAATGTTCAAATCAATTCGAACTAGTCAATGCTTATACAATATTCAAGGTCAATAGATATATACATATCATTTCATGACCTTGAATACATCATAATCATAGTCAGATCTATCTAGACTAGTTAGTACTGTAGAATATTTTGAATTCTCAAGAAATTATACCCCCGCCATTAATCCGATTAAACCATCGTATTATAAGCCATGGGTAAAATTACACTAAATAGCGTATACACTTTTGAAATGGATCCATATAAATTTGAAATTTAATACGACGTCCCTTTGTAAATCTCAATATTTGGGCCCACAAGATTTACAAAGTTGTTAATATTCATAACCATAACCTTTATCCAATTCTTATGGATTATTCATATGGTTATAATTTAATCCACAAAAATAATGCTCATAAAACCAAAAAATTACCTTGGTTTTCATGGAAATTATCTTTCCAACTTATGCATACTTACAAAACCAAATATTTTGGTTTTCATGGAAATTATATTCAATTTTCAACTTATATATGATAAAAATATCATACCTATAACCATAATTTGATCCAATAAATTTGGATTCTTTACATGGTTACGCTTACAAATCAAAAATTTGACTTTTCATGGAAATCATATTCCCACACATATAATTTTATAATCATGCACATATCCACACTGCACCTTTTAAATTGATATTTTTCCTCCATAATCTATGCCTACCTCATAGATTATCTTACAAACTCACATATGATTAAATTATCATATTAACTTTGGCATACACCATATAATCATCGTGTCTAAAACACATACATATCCATGCGCATTTCTTTATAACCAACAAATACCAAATCATACTTTTAAGTTTTAGCCATAACTTTGTGTGACTTAATTTACAAAAGCAAACTTTACATCCAAGTTGAGGATAAAATAACATGCCTTAAATCAATTTGAAACATCACATAATAAGTGGCCACAAATACCCACATTGCCATCTTAAATAAACAGTTCCTGATAAGCATCAATCTTACATAACAAAATACTCACTTTGATACTTATATTTAATTTATAATCGGCATGATCAAAATGACATTCCATCATACCATCACAAAATGTGATTCAGACTGAAATTATTCGCCCAAGTATAAGTCTATTGCACCTTATAATTCATCTCAATAACTTATACATGATCAAACAACCAAATTGATATTTCACAATTTTGGACATGATCAAATCCGTGTATAAGACATATAACCAAAAGATATTGCAAATTTTGAGTGCCAACTGCCAACTTTCATTTGGCCTTTTAAGACCATGCATATCAATGCATGAGATCAACATTCTAAACATAATCAATCTTAATAATGGCAAGGGCATCAAAACTTTAGACACACTACATGACAAAATATTGACCAACATTCATGTAGAAGTCTAACTAAGCGAAGGTGGCGTATACCGGCATGCATGCATGTGCTATCCACTTTGCAAAATGCATTACAAAACATATTTAATTCAAATTTCTCATAATATTCCATGATAATATTTTACCAACTTAAATGCATGCCATTGTCAAAATTTTACAAAAACACGAATTAGACAATGAATACTGTTAAACAACTGCATGCATATAAATGAATACTGCTACCCATAAATTATAAGAAAAGTACTTATCTTAACTTCCACCATATGGGTAACTTCAGATACGGCATGACCTTTGCATTACGACCCATAAATACTTGATCATCCGAGATGGAGACTATGATCTTTTCTAAATTCAACACTTACGAACTTATCCCACTTCTGAAAAGTTGGATGTCATCTCACGAATCGTTACCACCAAAATAAGTCTTACGATTGTTGGGGAAAAAGGATTCAGATCAACTTTGTGGTACCGGATATATCAACGAGTCGTGAACAACATCACTTTCCGTAAGACTTATTTGCTGTATACCACAAATAGTCTTCGGGATAAAACGCTAATAGACAAGTGTACATGTTCATGTTTTCTCGAGTTTGAACCATGGGAAAGTGATTCATAAGAATGTGTTTTTGCACACCTTATTCTCATCTTATTATCATATCCTATATGTGTTTGTCTGTCTCCTTATTCATGACTTTTATAACATGCCAAAAGGCACCATGCTAAAAGGCACCACAAAGAATATGATAGGCCAAAAGGCACCATGCCAAAAGGCACCATAAAGGATAGGATAGGATAAGGAAGGTTAAACTTGAAGAGGTACCTTGCTTATTCACCTTTTCACGAAATGGATTGGATAAGGCGGGTAAACTTGAAGAGGCACCATGCTTATCCACCTTTTGGATAAGCTCTAGAAAATCTGCCACTTTTATTTTATTCTTGGAAAATTCCAATAAAATCTGGGTTGTCTTTGTTGCAATTGAAATATTGAATGCGCATGAAACTCTACGCTATAACATGTTGCAATCAAATTTAGCCAAATTTATGACATACAGATGTTTATTAACAGACGACAGTCCATCAATATTTTAAAATCCACATAGTATTGGAGAGGGAGGTTACAATTTTCCTTTTTGCCGTTTTTCCGTGGCGGCCAAGTCACCCGCTATTTTATCGTAATTACTTAAGTAGGGGAACACATTATTGGAAAAGGACAATGTAAGGCAAAATATACATATACCTCCTGTGGGATTTAATTTCCTTTCATTTGTGTAGAAAAAACACTTCTCACAGGGCTGATCCCTTCGCATAGCTTATTGTTAATTTATTACATGGACTAGGGATAGGGCGTGAGGCACGGGCCGGGTGAAATTATGCTTGTTTTCATACCCATTTTTAAAAGTCATCCCCATACCCACACGTATATTCATCGGATTTTTAAAAATCTAACCTCATATCAATACTCATCAGGTATTTCAGATATTTTGGATTTTATTCGGACATAAACAAATATTAAAGCATAATATCCATCGAGTACGATAATTTTATTTATCTAAAAAAATTATAAAATTAGATTCAACTAAGCAGAATGTTCTAAAAAAATACAATACATATTAGATTACATGCAAGAGTTTATATTTAACTCATGAACAAAAGCTGCATTCTATAAATGACTGTAATGAGGGACACAGCAAATGAGGACGTGAAGGGCACAACACATGAGCTAGAATTTTAGGTTTGTAAGTCGTGAGTCACGTGATTTCATGTATCGGCATGGTAAATGAGCAGCATAAATAGATGCATTGCATAGTCGGTGATGTGCTGAGGTATGGGACTCTTTTTTAAACTAATTACAAACATTCGAAGTTCAAA
This sequence comes from Carnegiea gigantea, assembly GCA_029747015.1. Lineage (NCBI taxonomy): Eukaryota > Viridiplantae > Streptophyta > Magnoliopsida > Caryophyllales > Cactaceae > Carnegiea > Carnegiea gigantea. Next base: position 405,562 of record JAKOGI010000138.1, read on the forward strand.
ACTCTGTTCAACAATTTATTTTACCCCCAAAAAATATTCGAGTACGGGACGGTATGGGTCTGGGGCAGGTGATGCCTACACCTGAACCCATACCCATATCAATACTCATTTTCAATGTACCTGTCTCAGACCCATTACTTTCAATTTTTTGTACCCATACCTATTAAAAATGGAGCGGATTTCGAGTGAATTTTTTTGAATTCGGCTACAGCTCCCATCCCTAATATGGAAAGACCACACATCTAAGACTAAACCCCCGGGGAAAAAAAGGAGGTCAACCTTCGTGAGGCTAGTGTTCAATCTTTTTATGACTATGTTTTCTCATTTTGGACTCCGTGCCCAGACTAGTTTAATTTCTACTGTTTTCATTACGTATAAAGTGCAAGTGGGAATGTACGTTGTTTTGCTGCTGGCTTATAGTTTTTCTTGCTTTTTGCTTTGCTGGTATGTGAGAAACATGACAATTCTTGAGACCCCAGTAGTTGTATGAGACAAAGACCAAGGCTTTTTATTATTTTCTTTTTTTCTTTCCCCAGTGCAAACTGATATTGTAACCATATAAGATAAAAACAAAGTCCTCATATTGTTTTCGTTTTTTTCCCCTTGTGCAACTGTTTATGTGTGATTTGTTTAATTACGAGTCAAGTTATTTAAGTCGAATCTTATTTTTTTGATAGAATATTTAAGTCAAATCCTGATAGAGTTGATAAGATAGATTCGATTTCAATTTAGGGTCAAATCATTTTTAGTTCACACTGAATATGGAACGATTAATGCTTGTCCAAAACACTTATTTGCCTAAAGGGGAAAAAAAAACTTTTATAAAACATGTTGTGCTGAGTCCGGCACAACTCGACTCAATGAACTTTCTCAAATTTACTATCACTAAATGTATTAGTTTTTATAATACTAGTTTGTGCCCGTGCATTTGCACGGGTGTTTAAATTGGAAAAAAAAAATCAAGTATTTTAGTGCTAGAATAGAAGAAAAACAATTTAATAGTATAGAGGAATAGTCATATCCCAAAGTAGAAAAGAAATATTAGTACACAATATGTACAACATATTAATAAAAGATGCAACCAATGATTAATTATAAAGCAAATCAACCATCCAAAAATAGAAACCAAAGTAGTATAGAATAGTAATGAAAAATTGATGAAAGGCAATATTAAATATTAACTTGTAAAGTAAAATCATAAGAAATGGAACTAAAACTGAACAAACACAATAATACAATAATACTTTTCTTGGGTATGTAATGGGCAATCCTCTCCCATTAGAGCAATGAATGTTATAATGTAACTCATAGTGTGTATCTTCACATGTGGTGAGGGACTAAATTTGCATAAGATCCAAGCAGTTACAGACTATAATTGGTCTTAAATTTCTTAGCAATAACTTTTACAGAATTTTTCAACTCTAATTGTTACTCATTTACTATTCATGTGTGAGTAAAATACTAATGAAGTTTTAACATGATGATAATGAACTCTAAAGATGGAAATGATAATTAACTCATTTCCTTGGGTCACGGTCGGTTGTCCCTGCAAAAATACGCAGCTGATAGATTCCGTCTTGGACTCCGGCTGACCAAATAGAAAGGACAAGTCTCATGGATAATTCTGGTGTTCATGCCTTCGATTTTCATTAATCTATTCCTTTTACTAAATTAAGCCCCATTTGACCCTTCATCTATTACTGCCTCCTCTACCTATCTCGGCGGAAACATTTCAATTAATCCCTCAAAAGGAAGCCTAATCTTTTTGTTCCTCTACCATTTTCTCTTTCCTTTAAATTTTGAACTAAAACCTGCATGATACGGGGTGACTTCACGGTTCCAGAAATGATGCAACTAGAGTCAGTGTCAGACTTTAAAAGGAGATGAAGATAGGAAATCATCTGCTGAAGGGCGCAGCTGTTGCAAACTATTCCACTAATAATAGAAACTTTTCTCAAGGAAAAACGGCAGAAGTGAAGAGATCAAATGAGATTGGGAAAAACATTGGAGAAAACACCATTAGAAAATCTCAGTTAGAACTAAAAAATTAATGAGTCAAAAAAAACCCAAATCATCAGATTATCGAGGATTATCATGTATGGAAACCTTAGTTATGGATCACCTATCAATTGAGATGTTATCTTGGAATAGGAAACCTAATTTATCACTTATAATCGCTTAAAATGAATCCAATAAATTGAGCTTTTTGGAAAAGTCTAGTACAAAGAATTAAAACTAATTACATTAAATTAAACCCCAAAAAAGACAAAAGAGTAATAAACCAAAATTACCAAACACAGGCACCGCCCCCAACCAAAAAAATGGTGAAATGAATAGTTGAAATTATGAGAGAGATTTCACAGCAGGGATGCAGAAGATCTAAGAAGTACCTATTATGGTACTATCCCTGGGTTGGTCAACAAACAGTGCAGGACCTGTAACCAATAAACAGAGCACAATGGCTGATTAAGCATCAAGAATTCAAGATTATCCAAACTATCATTTTCAGAAAAACCCAAACCTTGACTATGCAAAAAAATGGAGTGAGTGTAGAAAAGTCATGACCTTTTAACAAAAATAAAACATTATAAATTACGAACCCCCACAAATCTATCTCTTCTATCCACCAACCACACTTCTTCACTAATCGCCAAACCTTCCCCTTCCCTTCTTGAACGCAGGATATCAGTATCTACTGCATATACCATATCGGATATTAATTGCAGTTCCAAATTTGCAATTTAAAATAGCCTCTGGGAGCAATCTTTTAATATATTCTACATATTTAAAAGAAACTAAAAGCAGCAACGGTGATAACTCATATCTTCAGGAACCGAAAAATGGCCTTTTCAATATGAGATCATCAGCGAAGTTGCTCGGGACTAATTGTAACCTATGAAAAGCAAAAGATAGATCAATCACCTGAGAGAATGACCAGAAGAAGTGATGAAGAGTCGAATATCCTTGGTATGATTATGAGAACAGCAGTTGACAGCTTCAACGCCCCTAGTTGTCCTTGTTAGCATCTGCGGTGCCGAAGCCTTCTAAACCATAATTGGCCCCGGCCCAATTTCATGGAATTTTTCACCATTTGGAGAGATTGAAGTGAGTTGCGAGGACCAGCCAAGCAGGAAGAGCGAAGTATGGGGTTAGAAAATATGAAAGATTGGATTTTAAAAGGGAACTAATTAAGGGATAACAAAGAGAATAATGAGGGTAACATATTTTTCGGACAGGCTGGCAAAGCCTAAAGTGGATAGCAGATAGAGGGGGAGAGTGGTGTATAACTAGATAAGGGGGCAGTTGGTTACGTTGTGAAATTAAAATTCAAAAGCTTTCTCCTCTAGGTGGGAATGTATGAGATGTTAACAATGGGGTTTTCTTGGCCTCTCAGCCCCTCAGCATCTTTACACTTATAATATGGTGTACTCTTTTGTGCATTCTTTTAGAACGGCCAAAAAAAAAAAAGAAAAGAGATTTGTTGAAGTCAATGAGATGCGAATGTCGAGAAAACATTAGAAGTGTATCCCTGATTCTATAAAAACATCTAAATTTCTTAGCCTACAAATACTAATACAATAGTTTCTAAAGCACATTAGTGAAATTAATTCCCACACAGGCCACCTTTACTAATGTTCAATAAGTAACTTGTGTAACTTAGAAATATAGAGAAAAGATACGCAAGCGAGCAAAAAGATGTAAATCGACACTTTGGATACTGAAACAATCATTGTGAACAATGTACGAAGATGAGAAATTAGACATACAACAATCAGCCTATGATGACTATATAAACATAAGTTCAGATGTCAAGATGAAGGAGGATCAGAGACTTATGCAAACCCAATTCAAATGGATGTCACACCAAGAAAAAGCAGCGTATGTAAGAGAATTTTTCTTAGCAGAGATAGACGAACATACTGGAAATAGCATGACGTTTAACTTATCTCACTCCTTAACTTCCAATCAGTCAATGAGTGTACATGAATTTTTTGAGCTCTAAGTTGATACATAATCAATATGTAATCAATATGGTTGATCTTAAAAAAAGAAACTTTTAAAGATTAACAGTTGTGATAGATTCAAGTGACACCATGGTGAGAACATAAAATAAGGCATATATACTTGAACTTTGACTTTTTTGTTGATTGTGCCTTGCTCCATAGAAAACCCAAATAAATTATCCATATTCAAGTTCAAAATTAAATAGCGAAGATAAGCTTAAGCCATAGCACATATACAAACTGCATCTTCGGGTGTCGGATAATTTCTATAAAATTAAGCAAAAAAAGCCAAATTATGTCCATTTTAAGCTCTTTGTAATTGTAAAACTCACACCCAGACATAGAAAGAGGCTTGCTGTAATATACCTCTTAAATACACTCCCGCATTTTGCTATTCAGCATTTCAAATAGCCTACTTTGTCAGCTTCCATTATCAACATCCTACAAATGCTGAAACTTGAACATATATGAATAAAAGCAATTAATATTCAACTAAGCAACAGTAGCTATTTTGCAAGGCCATTGTCCTATTTTATACCTTGCATAAAAGCCATAAATTCAGAAGGAAATGTTAAATATAATTGGGGCATTGCATGACTATGTGGACTCCTCTACATATCACTAAATTGATTAGATGCTAGAGTAAAGTAAAAAATTCAAATGGTTACTAAAAGTAATGTTCACAATAACTACATCTTGTTGCTAAAAAGGAGAATTGTGTCCCTATGATATAGCCATTCCTCGCATAGTAACAATTCTGCCAAAAAAATAAATAAATAAATGTCTACTATGCCAAGACCTATCTCAATATTGTAGAAAGTATAAGGCTCTCAAAATAACATACCACAATTTGAAAATTAAAAGCTCCAAAGGTCAATCATAACTTGAACCCATACCTAAACAATCCCACTGGCTGTTGCTAGGCAGGGTGTGGGAGGGTCTTGAATTGCAAAATCATAGAAAAATTAGTTCTGTTAGACCTTAGAATTAATGTACTCATAAAACCAACATCTTAAACTCTAGTAACCAAAAAGAGGGAAACAAACTATTTGTTTGGAGTATGTTGAAAGGATTGATGATTATTATCACAAAGGAGGGGGGACGAAATGAATACAGGGAAGGAGTGAAGATAAATAATATATTAATTGGTTTACATGAAATAACACAAGATTTAAAAACACTCTCATTAATAATTTCATGAAGAAGCACAGGAACAAAACATCGAAGACACACTTTATGCATAAACAACTTCTCAAGACCAGTTGCAAAAAGTTGAATACTTAGAGAAGAAAAGTGTTGCAAAAATTTATAGATGAATTAGATATATCTCACCTTCGAGGTTTTCTGAAGCAACAAACTATAATAATGGACATAGACCACAAAGGCACAGAGAGTGTCATGAAGTTCTAGAAATCAAATAGACAGAGATAACAAGGGAAAGTAACTAGCGATTGGGATTAATTTGGGTGAATATGTACATTACCTTTAAACAAAAAAGATGCCATTGAAGACAATTGCAGCAATGTTAATAAAGATGGCAATAGCCCCATTAATCGAAACAACCTCAGTCCTGCACAATCAGGCCAAAGAACAAAGTTTTTAAATTATGAGCTTTTTACAGTTCCCAAAAAAAAAAATGAAATGAAGACTGAAAAGTAAATATCAAGTAGGCAAATTAAAAAAGACATGCAATTAAAGCTTTAATTTGAAGTCAAAATGCAATTAGAACTACTTCGTTGGTGGAAGTTTCAGCGGTATGGAGAGGTAGTCGGAGGAGAGACCAGTGGAGGAAGTCCTTGTCGGAAATTATGGCAATAGCAGGATCGGAGGCGGAGATGGAGGTGATGGAGGAATTTAGGCTTGTGAAATAGATGTTAGAGATTAGTTCGTGAGATGGGATTCCGAATTCCTTGCACCCCATTTTTTCTTCAACATCATCAAAGCAGAGGCTTTGACCAACCAAAGTTATAATTTCCATCGATTTTAAAGAAAAAGAGATAGATAGAGAAGGTTGTGAGAGAAAGTGGTACTGGGAGAATCAGCGCCATGGGCTTCTGGTCATGGAGGAGGTAGTCAACAGGAGGAGTTCACACAAGTAGGTAATGAGAGAGAAAATTGAGCGAGGAGTGCGTGAAAGGGAGGGGGGGAACGTGTAAAGTGACATGAGAACATGGAGGAGCGAAAAAGGTGCAGATGTCCAATATGATTCAGTTTTTAAGGGGAAGTAGTTACTGATATTTTGTTCTCAACGGTCATGCTGGTTGCAAAAGGCATATCAACGGCTTGAAATTCCCAGCCCTCCGCAAATCACTACCGTAGAGATAAATTTATTTTGGGTGTGTTTGGTAGGGGGGAAAATTATTTTCCCGGAAAATCATTTTCCATGGAAAATGATTTCCCAAGGAAAATAATTTTCCACCTACATTTTCTGCTGTTTGGTAGAATGGAAAATTATTTTCCCAAAAAACCATTTTCTGCTGTTTGATAGAATGAAAAACCATTTTCCAATACCATAATTCTCAAGTGTTTGATACTAATAGGCTAAGCTAATAGATAAATGGTCAATTTAGTAGTACTTACAAAGTCATCAAACAGTCACAAAGTCATAATTCTCAACTGTTTGTTCTCCTTAGCCCAAAAAGGGAAGACCAAAAAAAAAAAAAAGAGAGAGAAATATCACTTCATTCAATTGTTCTCCTTGAATTTTTCAAGCCAAATCCTTTTCAGTTTGTCGCTCTTCGCTAGAAAGCCATTTGTAAGGTTTTCACACTCTACGAGGTGATCGAAAACGCTACCCAAAAAGTCCTCTTCAAACTCTTCGGTTTTCATCACTTCTTGATAAAGAAGGTCGACATCGAGTTTGGATTTAGATATCTTTTGTAGAGCCATATCGACTTCTGCCACTTGGGTGGAGATATTTTGAAGTTCCAAATCGTCGTCACGGGTTCTCTTTCAACTTTTTGTTGATTCTAATGGCGCACTTGAAGTCGATTGTTTATCATTTTCTTTCACGAACTCATCGTCACTGTCACCTTTTTCTTCCAGATTCACAGCTCCAAGTAATTGTATCTCAACATCATCAAATGACTTGGCACCACTACCTCGAGCGATATCCTTTCCAATCACAGTAGCCATTTCATCATACATATCAATTTTCTTGTTAAGATACTTCTCATGAGTTAGATTCGCCTGTTAAAAGAAACAACAACTAATCAAAACAAGCAACTGACACTGAGCAAGCAAATCTGAACATAGTATACTGTCCTACGTCAAACAATAATGTCCACCAGCCCTTGTCCTACTTCAAACAATAATGTCCCACACAAGCAGCCCTTGTCTAAGTTCAAACAATAATCTAAACATAGCATACTGTTTTAAAAAAAAATTCGGGACAGAACAATAGCTTATTCTCAGTTTCTAGGAAGAACATGACCCAACATTTGCATATTCATTACTTAACCCAAAGTATCCAACCTTTAAGTGCCAAACCAACCAGTAGTTCAAAGCCCTTGCTGGCTCAGGTGTATATCATTACAAAGGAGAGAGATTGCAATAATGACAAATGCTATGAACATTGTTTCACTTCTTTCTATCTTGCGTTCACCTTTTGCTCTTCTTTTTTTTGGGGGGTGGTTCACACCACCCCTTTGGGTCAGCAAGAGAGTAGTGCAACTATGTATACTTAGTCAGGACAAGCTTACGACAGAACACATTTATCAAAGATAAGGGAATAAACTCTATTATGGTGCTGATACCTAACACAGAATGTATGCCATCCTGAAATGAATTATGTAATAGAGATATGTCAAGCAAAAAGAAAAAAGACAGTCAATATAAGCTCTTAGGTTCTTTTTTGTGAGGTTTGACTTTTTTTTTTTGTGTACTTAATAGGCTGCTCCAGTACCTTAAGCTGCAATGAGATCCCCATTCTAAAGGGAAGTGGTTATAGTTTGCCTTCAACAGCCTCTTCTAATCTTTTATCCTTTCCCTGCAGTTGTAATTTAGAATGGTACTTCTCGACCATTAGTCCACAAATATGGTAATGTTTTATCAAAGTGTACCATAAATTCAAGCTTTTCCTGGTCCCCCACTTCATGAAGGTTAAAGATCTTTTTCTTTTAAAGCAAGTCACAGCACAATTAAGTCCAACTCAAAGCCCCAAGAATGAAGTAACAAAAGAACGAGAAGAACTACAGCATATTGCAATGGATTCACTGCAACATATAAGCCTATAATAAGTAAAATAACCTTCTGAAAAATACACAAGTTGCTACAAACAAGTTCACTGCAGCATGCTCAGTTCATGACAGAACCATAAGTCACAAAGGTGAAGCCCATTTCATGTATAGAAACTATTCCCTCATCTGAGCCAGCAATGCCCCCCCTCCGAAATGAAAACAAGAGACAACAGATAATATATGGCTTTAAAAAAGGTCCGGCAATAAGAAACAGCGATAACATGTATCTCAGTGACAGAAGCTAGCACTTGTTGTAGCATGGATAATATAACAGTAATGAAGACCATTACAAATCAAAAGCTATCCAATTGGTTTGCAAGTTTTGACAGGGTGTATAATATAACAATCATAAAGACCATTATCCAATTTTGCATAATATAATAGAAAACAGGCACATTAAAAATCAGAAAACAGGTAGCTATACCTCAATATAGGTGTTGTACACATCGGGAGACATGCGAATCATCCTCATATTTTCATCCCACCCACAGCCAGATTGGTTTCGAAGTTTGGCTATGATGCCCCAAGTAGTTTTCACGGTTCTTAGATGATTGTCAACATGATCCAGTAGACTTTTGACATTGAATTTCTTTGATATTGTATCCGCCGCTGCAGCAAAGGAACTAGATTTGAAAGTGTTGTTCGGCCAATTTCCCTTTTTAACCTCATCAGCTAAAAACTTGGGTAGTTCCTTCAACATTGGTTGGGACCAACGGAATTGAGTTTTCTTGTCCTCGCTAACCTCTTTCATTTTCTCTTTGTCCATTCTGTAATAAGGAAACTAAGCAGAATACAAGCTTTTGGAAAAGTTGCGTAAATAGCAACAAGCTTCCTAAGTGTCTTTTTCTAAGCAAATAGCAACTGAGCATAATACAAGCTTAGACCTTCAACCACCTAACTAAGGTTAAAGCAACTTTAACAATGCATGTCAACACCAATTAGCATGTTGGCAAATAATATACTTTTAACAATCAGAAAAAATTGAAGGGATTAAACCCTCTCTTGCTTCACAAAGCCTTGCAAGATATGGCAAATAATGGTATCACTTATCCAATTATACAACACACAGCAGACATGAATCTCAAATTCAAGCAAAATTTCCAGCAAACAGCAAAATTTCCAGCAAAATTTCACAACAGCAATCAACAGCTCTTTCAAAAAACAGCAGACATGAATATACTCCAGCAGCAAAAGGATGGTTTTTCAGGCTCTTTAACAATCCTTCCACAAACCATTGCCTTCCTCAAATCAATCACCTCAACAGTACACCCAAACCAGCCACAACTTCCAAATTCAAGCAAAATTTAACATACCACACAGAGATAAATGAGAAATTTCGATTGAATAACCATATATATAACGCAATAGACAGAAAAATTGGTAATTTTCAGTCCCATCAACAAAGAAAAGCCATTAATGGCGAGAGCCAAAACTTCCAAATTCAAGAAATTTTCAGTCGAATTCTGAGAAATGAAACCTTAGATCTAAAAACTTACCTGAAAAATTGAATCTGAATACAATGGTAAGAGTGCTTGGACTGAGACTCGAATACAGCGGCGAGAGTGCTTCAACCGGCTTCCAACAATGGCGAGAGCCAAAACTTCCAAATTGAAGAGAGGGAGTAAGGCTTTCGAATGTTGCTTAAACTTTCTTGAAATCGAACAGAAGTTACAGAAGTAGAGTTGTTTTCGAACTCCAGGAAAATGATTTTATGGCCATTTTCACGGGAAAACATTTTCCTTCTCAGGAGGTAAAATCATTTTCGCCTATAAATGATTTTCCCCTTCGCTTTTTACTAAACAACGTAAAATAGGAAAATCATTTTCCGAAAAAATGATTTTACCCCTACCAAACACACCGTTTGCCTTTATTATAGATAGATAGATTATGATAAATAGATTTCAAAAAGAGGCAGAAGAGGTAGGATTAAGATTTTAGGCAGGAATGAATATAATTGTGGCGATTGGGATTTAAAGGCCTCTCAAACACCCACCCATTTTTACATTTATAATATAAAGATTTCTTAATTGTAAAGTCTACAATATTTTTAATAATACTTGTACTCAAGAATTATATTTTTCCAACTAAAAAGTCAAATATCAGACTTCTTTCACGGGCTTCTTTAAGGTCTGTTCTTTTCGTTAGTAAATACAACCACCACCACCTCCCAGTAAGGGTTAACACTTGCGACGTCTAGGGGAATCTAGATATAAGCGGCCTTATCTTTACGGATGTCACTACCCACAAAGAAGCTAATTTCAATGGACCCACAAAAGAGTTTGAGAAAACATTTTTTGAAAATCCTTTGCTAAAATAAATAAAAGGACGGTTAGTAAATAGGGGTTCGTAAATGAGTGAAATTAGTAAAGATTTGTAGAAGTTCGTAGAACTCGGTATTTTTTTTTGAATGATCGACAATCTAGAGAGAACTGACTCGGTGAAGTGATCGAACCGGTTGGCCAAGTGGGTCGATAGTTCAACCGGTCGAATCGTTTGAATCAAGTTAGACCGATTGACCCGGTTCACCACCAGACCGGGTTTGACCAACATGACCCGGTTGATCCTGGAAAAAAATTTCACATATATTTGTTGTATTTTTTTTTTTCAAAGTTCACTACATCGTTCTATATAACACGATAAAGTATGACATAAACATCAATATGAGTATTGAAGGCTCAAATTTTTCACACATTCAAAATACAAACATAATAAGTAATAATTTTACAATTGATGTCTACAAGTGCCACAAACCAACGTTTCACAAAGCTAACATCAACAACAAAAAGACAAATAAATCGTTCACATAACAACAAAGAAAACAAAAGATCAATGTCCAATACACAAATAGCACAACCTAGTCATCTCCAGAATCAAATTCACCGCAATAGCCACTTGCATATGCCCCTCTAAAATCACCAAATAAAGATAAATTTAATCCTTTGGGATACATCATCAAGTCATCTCCATCATCACTATCACAAGGTCCACTGCCTTGACCATTACTATCATCATCATCATTATCAACAACATCCACCTGCGAAATTCACAAGTAATGAGAGTTAGTAATCTATGAAGTTTATAAAGTAATGAGTATTCACATAAATTACTCATTACATACCAACTCTAGGTTCATTACAAGGCTGATTGGCTTGTTCATTGTGAAGCATTTCTTCTAACTCATCGCAATCTAGCTCACTTTGGGGTTCATCCTCAATCACCCAAAAATCAATTCTCTCTATGCAATCAATATCAATTGAATCATAGAGTCTTCGCTTGTTATAAAGTCTATATCATATAGATAGGCATATTATAAACATTACACATAAAAACTATAATAGCACTTGTAAGAGAAAAAGAAGTTAAACTTACCTATTCTTTAATCGAAGATTATAATGAACATAGACAAGATCATTCACCTTCTCATGCTCCAACCTATTTCTCTTCTTAGTGTGGATGCGCTCGAAAACACTCCAATTCTGTTCACACCCCGAAGATGATACGGTTTGATTAAAAAGTTTTATGGCTAACTTTTTGAGAATTGGACAATCACGTCCAAACATTCTCCACCACTCATCTACATTAAAATCACAAAATAAACTAAGGTTAGTAAATAAAAATGTATATATTCAAAATTAAGTTACCACAAAAATATCAAAGAAATATTAACAATTTAAAATAATTTAATTCGTAGCATACCTGGCGAATAGAATTGATACTAATCAAAACTAATTGTCTTCCCAACCCCTTCTCACGATCATGGAATATTCTAGTCTCTTCAACAAGTTTAGATCTACTCCCACCAAACTTGAAGTCAATAAATCGAGCAAACCAACCATAACTTCATGCCTTTTGCAAAAACTATCTTGATCAAATTAAAATGCAGGATTCAACCAATAAGCTGCACCAAGTATACTTTTGCGCAATTGCTTATCCCATCTATCCTTCACAATTCAAGTGTAGGGCCTATACAACCTCTCCTTGCTCCGTAATATTTCCTCAATTGTCTTTCTTGCTCTATGCATACCCTCATAAACATAGCCTAAAGACGACTTCTCATCGGAATCAACAATATGAAGCAATCTCATGAGAGGACCAATAATTTTCACAATCACTAAGCAATCATTCCAAAACTTAGAACGTAGAATGATTTCTTTTGTTGCTTTGCCCCTTGTTGACCTAGAAGGCCTCTATGCATGACATTCAGAACTAGTAACCATAGCTTGCAAATCAAGTTCATGGTCATAAAGACTTTTCAAGGGAATAAATGTGGTGGCAAACCTTGTATCCCCAGGACGTAATATCTCCATCCATCCAGGTCTTTTCCTTAACCAATCCAATGGCAATTTATGATTATATAAAAATTTAGTCATGTGAGATCCACCTTGAGCAAGATCAACAACATGAGGCATTTTAAAAGTATCTCATCAGATCAAATTCATGTTATGAGCAGCACATGGAGACCAACAAATATTTTCATATTTATTGTTATGAGCAGCACATGGAGACCAACAAATATTTTCATATTTCTCATTCAATAACCTCCCAGCAGCTTTAAAATTGGTCCCAATGTCAGTAATAAGATGCACAATAATTTGAGCACCAAACATATCGACAATTTCAAAAAACAGATTGCAAAGAAGTTGAGCACCAGTTACAATAGCAGAGGCATCAACAGATTTAATGAAAGCAATTCCTTTCGGGCAATAAACAAGAAAATTGATCAAATTTCTGTGTCTACCATCAGTCCATCCGCCACCCATGATAGTGCATCTAGTGTCATTCCAAACACTTCTATAAGAGTATATAAGCAACTTCACTTCATTTTTCACTTCTGCTAAAAGTTTGACTCTCAAAACATCTAACTAGGACCCTTATACCCAAAACCAATTGAGGCTATAGCATCAACCATTTCTTGATAGCAAATAGAAGGAGCACAATTAAATAAAATGCAACAATCATAAAAGAATCGAACCACACACAAATCAACTTGCCTCTACTTTTCAGGACTTCGTAACTTTGCCTTGATTGAGCATTGAGCACGGGGAGCCGCCCCGTAAGGAAAATAGAAAGTAATTCCTGAAGTTGCCTTCCTCTTACCCAACGAACCTCTAACATTGGGATTACTACTACCACCCTCATTATGCTTTTGAAATTCTTGCTCAAGACTTGATGATCTAAACGGGTTCCCTTTCTCCCTATTCATTCTTTGCTCCAACTTTTGTTAAGCAATCTCTTTCAAACTTTCATTCATTCAAAACCAAACATCACTAGGCACATTTTTACATCAAGCTACAACCCACTTTGCCCAGCTAGATGCAATCACTAGATTGTGTCATAGTAACATGTGTCCATGACCGATCAGTTTTTTAATGAATTGATTGAGGATTAACAGTTGATGAATCTAAAGTTGGAATTGATAGGGTTGAACTAGATTCCATGCTTTCCTGTAAGTGAAGTGATGATACATTTACATGAGTATTCTAAGTATCAACTAGACTCACATAGCCATATATTCTTACAAGTGTCACAGCCAAACACCATTTAATCCGCCACCACAATCACATAGTCATACACACATCCAAATTCAAGCAATCAACCACCACAATCACACAGCCACACCAAAGCTCTCAATATGTAGGAACTCTCAATCAACAAATTAGTAAAAGATAACTAAAAACCAAACAACCTCACCAAGCAAAGCTAATTAGAATTTAGAATTTAGAAAGAATTCAGCAATCTCACCAACCAAAAATTCTCACCAATTAGAAAGAACTAAACAATCTCAACAACCAAACAATCTCAATTTATATGAATTCAAACCTTGTTGCAACCCAAAGAAAGAAGAGTCGCTTCAATTCAATGGACTTCCACTGGCAGCAGAGACAGAGCGAGAGGAGATGGTTGGCTTACAGGTGCTGCTCACTGCTGCCCAAACAGGGATAGATAGAGAGATTGGAAGCTCAGAAAGCAACACGAGAGGGTGAGAAAGAGAGTTAGAGAGGCACAGAGATAGATCTAAAACAAGCAAACCTTACTTGTTGGTTTTGGCCGCCATCAGTCGTGAAGAGAACGGCGCTGGGGAGAGGAGATGGTCGGCGGTCGGTGCTGGGCTGTGGCCTATGTGCTAAGCGAAGCTAGGGTTTGTCGAAGGCGCCTAGGTCGAGGGTGCTGGGCGTCTGAGAGTGGAGAGATAATAGAAAGAGAGCTAAGAGGGACGAAGTGAACATGTGAAGTGCCAATCGAAAAAAGAAAACCCAAAGAAAAAAAGCATTTTTATATAAGCTGGGAAACTCTGTTGAACTGCGAGTTCGCCGGTTCGAACAAATTTCCCAGTTTGACTGGGTTTTTCCAATTCAATTGCCAAAATGTTTTTTTGACTTTTTGGAACTGCAGCTATGATCGGTTTTCAGTCTGACCGGTCAACCGATCAGTCCAGGCTGGATTTCATAACCATGATGATCGGTAGGAGTTGGTTAAGATTAAGAATACTTGGACAGAGTTAGTAAATATTGAGGACGTTGGTAAGAAATGTAAATCTGTAGGAATTTCTTTGTAAGAAATTTTTAAAAAGTATCGGTAAGAGTTGGTAAACGTTAATAACAGTTGATAGAAACTGGTCAAAGTTGAATGAATTTGGTTGAAAATGGAAAGGATTAGAGTTAGTAAAATGGGATTTACTAACCAAAAGAATAAGCCCTTAATATCTTATATCCACCCTTTTATTAATCCTAAATTGGCTAGAGCAGTAATAGACATTTTTATTGATTTACTCATATAAATTGCTATCTTATGTATGATGTATCCCTACCATTTTTAGGTTTCTTGTGAAATAAAATATAATGATAAGGTTAGAATATAAAGCTAAATAAAACTTGACCACTCACAATTACCGACTCAAAATCGATACAATGTTAATGAGTTTGGTTACACATTTTCAACTCATTTAATTAAATGGATTAGGTTCATATCGAGATTCTTGACACGAAAAAAATATTTATTTAATCCGTTTTGTTAAATAGATTAACTAGTAACCCATTACTTGTTTATCAGTTCCGGTTTATCCTTTTTTACTAGTTAACACAATTAAAATTAAAATTAAATATGATATGTGAATTATAATGAATTGGGTAAGCTTTGAGTAGTAATTGTATAATGTGGTATGTAAATTTATTTTTAATGTTAACAGGATTACATATCAGTTGAAAATTTTAATCAGATAAATAGATAGTTAGGTTATTAAACTCGACTTGGTTATCTTAAACAGGTCAACCTGTTTAAAAATTAAGTGCAAACAAGTCAAGATTTTCCAACCCATTCAATAAACAAGTTATGTTCAGGTCGAGAAATTCACAACCTATTTAAGATCAATGCGAACACGAACCCAACCTAATCCTCAGCTCTACCAGTACAATTGAAAAGGATAACTTGGTAGCAAAACATTATCATACAAATATTTAGGGAAAAAGCCACGGGCACGTCCTACGAGCAAATTAAAAGAAAGGCTTAGATAAATGACCCTTGCTTTGCAAAGAGAACCATAGTTCGGCTCTCACTTTGAAAATGAGTAATTCTATGTACACTGCAGTGTAGATAACCTAGCTTACGCAAGGGATCAAAACTTTGCCACAATACAGCATTAGTCACCATCAAAATGTAAACATGAAATATTAACTTAAAACAGAACGGACTATTATAATCCTTTCTGCAAGGTATTGATCTCGGGGACTATTTTACGGGAACTAAGCTCAAACAAAATTTGATGGCTGTACGGTCTAGGCCACTATGGTGTAAAGATTTCAAGCCACAAGCACCGACAACACCTGCAAGACTTCAAATAGCTATAGTTTACCATTACCATAACTGTGCAACCGAACAGTAGGATATCCACAAGTTCCACTCTGCAGCCGGCCGTGACTCGCTCCCCCCCTACTCCTTCGACCTTTTTACTCTCTTTCCTCTTTTGGGTCCTGAAGGCTTGAAGTTAAACTTCCGTCTTCTAGATGCTTCTGATTCCATGCTCTCTTTCAGCTTTTCCAACGCTGGAATACACAAGGGGCCAGATTTTTAGCATTACTGACAGGGTCATAGGCACAGTGGCCCAGAACTTGGGCAGGAATGCCAAAACACGCAGAAATAACGGAGAAGCAAAAAGAAAAAGAAATATGAGTTCCAGGATACCAAAACTCAAAGCACACACTGACACATATGATATAGATGTAAATACTTCATTCGAGGCCATCACCATTAAGATTCCAGTGAAGTACCAAATGTACTCCAACAGCATGAAAAGGGAACACTAATAGAACTCAAAGACCACTGTACTTTGACTCTCAACTTCACCATTAATTATGGTGGAGATTCCATACTGAGGTGGGTCAGTGAGTATGGACACTAATAGCTCGCATTTTATAAGAGAAACACGCACTTTTTTTTCTGGCCCAAGGAAGGGGGGGGGGACGGATGACCAAATTTAATATTTGGACAATAACCCAAAGCCTTGAGGAGCATAGCTCAATACGATCGTCTGCATAGACTAGGTTTGACCGAAATCAGTAAATTGACAAATTAAAAGCTCAAGCATCAGCAGAACTGTGCAGGATAAGGGGGGCCCGGGGGATGAACGCATTATGAAAGCACAGTTTCTGTAGGGATTTGAACAATATTTTGGTAGCTTACACCATTGAAACAACTGCACATAGCTGTAATGAACTATAGACACCTAAATGTCTCTGTCACGTTATCAAGAGGGACAACTTTAGCCAAGGAAAACTGTGGGGATTTCTTATTTGTACCACATTATTTTTCGCAGCTTTGCTTTTAAATATAATGGAAAAGAGTTGACAGCTGAGGAAATAAACCACAGAAACACTTTTGAGTCCTTGCCTAATGCACTTGGTCAAACAAATAAACTTGCAAAAATGACTGAGTCAGTGTCATCCTCCCTTCTTTTGTTTAAACACATTAGCAAACCAAGCAACTGAAAACTATGGGACTTTTGTAGTTTAAGTTTCCTAAAGCTCTTCACTTTCATTTTCTCACATAATCAACATACATCGTAGAGATATCCACAATCATATAGCAAAAGAATTACCCGACATGTATACAGGCTCAAGTGACTCAATTAAGTCAGAAGGAAGGGTGTAGGCTGCACAGGAGTTGCTATCTGTTTTCTGTAGAAGTTTGTTGAACCGTCTCATCTGAAAAGGACAAGATAATTAGTTCCATGAAATTTATGAAGTTTAAAATATGAGGCAACATAGATACTGTTGTCCTAATATTCATAAGTGAACATAAAGCTGAAGAAGAGCTAAAGTGTACAGAAAAGGTCTCCCTAAGTACAAGATTGATAAAACCAAGCCATGGTTTAGACTGTAGACTCAGTAGCTACACGTTTGAAACACAAGTACGCCAAGACAGCTTAAAAGTTGAAAAATGGGGAGAAAAATCATATCCCCAACATAGTCCAACTAGTGTTTAACATGAAGGGCCATGAGAACAAAGTTATGTGTACCAAATCATTTGAGTTTCCTTTCATAACAACAGCGGTCATGGTAACAAGATAACAATGTGCTGAACAAAGTTAGAATCAGACGAACAGCAGAAATGAAGAAACAGCCTGCCCTTATTTTTTGGATGGTGGACATTAAGATGGTGGACCAATCATCTTCCCTCAGAAACCACTACCCGAGTCCTAGTTCACAAATTACCATGCAGATTTAAGAGTGCATGATTTTTTTTGATAAGGAAAAAGAGTAAAATATATTAAACTGTAAAAATGTACGAAGAGAAGGATGCAAGCAGGCATCCTACAAAAGGATTATGTACACCTTAGATGGAACCTATCCACAAAATCAATTACATCAAAAGAAGAATCACAAAAGTTCCCACTATCCCAGAAAAAAAGAGTTTTAATAAGAATATCTTTAATTCGTTGAAGGGGCGTCTCCTCTCCTTCAAAGACTCTTTTGTTTCTCTCTCGTCAAATAGCCCAAAAAATTGCATGTGGGATCAATAAGACGCTTCTCTCTTTAACTTTCCTACCAAAGGCACTCTCCCAAGCCAAAAGATGATTCCTCACTGAATCCGAGACAACCCAGGAGACTCCCAAGCAACTAAAGGATAACTCCCACAAAGCCCTTGCAAATTTACAATGAAGTAGTAGGTGATCAAGAGACTCCAAATCGTCTTTGCACATAGAACATCTGTTCGCCAAAATAATTCCCTTCTTTCGTAAATTATCACGTCAGAATACTCCCATGCGAAGCTTCCCACACAAAGACTGACACCTTTAAGGGAGCCAAACTCTTCCAAATGATTTTCCAACAGAACCGTCCCAAAAATTTAGACTCCATAGCGAAGGTAGAATTAGAGAGGAGCTTTAGATAATAAGATTTAACAGTGCAAAAACCTTTAGGGTTGAGATCCCAAGTAACCGAATCAGGAGAGTCATGAATTGAAATCTCACTCAACTTACTGAGAAAGGTAACAAGGATAGTGTCATCCACCAAAGCATCACGGATGAAAACAGGAGACCACACAAAAGTGCTAGGCCCACGTTGACAAAAATCTGCTATAGTAGCATTTCTATTCACCGTAAGCACATAAATGGAGGGAAAGCTATCTCGCAGAGGGCCCTCCGTACACCAACGATCGTGCCAAAATAAGATAAAAGAACCGACTCCAACCTTGAAGGAAAAATGATGAAAAAATCTTCTCCATCCTTTGTGAATGAACCTCCACAAACTTTGCCCATAAGCACCACTTGGTTTGGATGGATACCATCCAAGACCATTATCCCCATATTTGCTCCTAATCACCCTTCTCCACAGGCTATCCTTCTCATTCATGTATCTCCACAACCACTTACCTAGTAATGCTTCATTGAAGAGTCTAAGATCTCTAACACCTAATCCCCCTTTTAAGAGTGCATGATAGTGGGTACATAAAGGCAGATGGACAATCAGACAACATCTTTCTGACTTTATCCTACAGAAAACAGACCATATCTCTCTACAAGAAGACAGCCTTTGGTTACTTTAACATGATGTTCTAATAAATAACAGAAATCATATTATATTCAGTATCAATGCATAGTGAAGCCAAGATCCTGCCATTAAAACGAAGGGATAGGGATTTCAGATTATTATCACCGGAACAGATATATTGGATCACGACTCTATTGCTACAATTTTATTACTCTACATGCTCTCTGCCTTGTGGAAAATCTCTTCGTGAGTCAGATCACCTATTACTTGACAGGTAGGGGTCAAGCTACATACACTTGGTACTTTCCAGACCTACCATCACACAGGCTCTGTACTGTTAGTGGCTGTAGAGAGTTCAGTTCAGTTTCCATCGTATACAACATCTGCCAACTAATGCACAACCCCAACAATCAAAAGACACATTGACCTACATAGAATAGAGCACAACAATCTATGTTAAACACTTAGGACATTTGTGATCCAATGTTAGCACTAGCTATTTTTTAAAATTTACTGAGGAAACTAGGTATTCCCCCCCCCCCCCAAAAAAAGAAAAAGAGAATCTTTAAAGATAATAGATACATCAATGACTATTGTGCAGAAGCAACATACTTCATCTTTCCGCAGCAATGTAAAGCAGCGTCCAGCTTGGCCAGCTCTAGCAGTCCGACCAGCTCGATGGATATATGTCTTAATGTAAGGAGGCACGTCATAATTGATGACATTTTTCATCCCTTTAACATCCATTCCTCGTGTAATGGCATCAGAAGAAAGAAGCACTTCCACATCCCCCCTTCGGAATGCCTCCAGTGCTTTGCTACAGTGCAGGTCAAATTATATTGATTAAGTAGTTTCATTTGCATAGCTTCAGTGGGAGAGGACAGAGTTCATACCTTCGTACAACCTGGCGTTGACGACCCGAGTATTCCTTGATCTTGATTTGCAATTCACCAAAAAAGTTTAGCAAGCTACATAGCCTATGAGTTGACTCTACTGATGATGTAAAAACAATGCATTTCTCGCCTCTTAACTGCTGAAGAAGGGCTGCCAAGTACAGGGGCTTATCCTGTGATTCACAAATCTGCGAAGATGACAAGTACCATACTGAGGAAAATGATATGACAACTTGTACTGAAGAATAATGACTTCACAAACCATTAACATGGTATCATACCTTTCATCAGATTGAAATTAGGTCTAAGAGAGTAACACAATTTACAACAAAAAAATCCACTAGATGAGTACCCTCTCCCCCCAAATCCCCTCCCTTATGGATACTAAAAATGAACCTATTCTTATGTTTCTAACTGCTCTGTATGTCACTAACATAGTTAATAGAGACTGCAAAGTAATGAAGAACTTGAATCCGATTATCAATCCACAGGATGCGGAGAAGATATATGCCCATTTCCAACAACCAAATGCCTCTATTTTCATCTTTGTAAATCACCTTAAGCTATATAACAGCTCACTTTTATTTTACGTAATTGTGTTCATGCTCTTCTAAATCTAAACAACCTGCCACGCAATGGCAGGGAACTTAGTTTAAAAAAGCCCGCCTGAGGCACGCCTAGGCGCACCTCGGCGTGAGGCTACCGGGTCCACGCCTCGGAGGGGATGAGGTGCGCCTCAAGGATGTGACGCTATATCTCCCCTTTTTTCTTGTTTTTCTTAGCCTTGCCTTTATCTTTTTTCTTTTTTTCCTTCAGTGGGAGCTAAAAGGTGAGCTAAAATTGTACCGTAAATACGTGCATTGAGGGAATTATGATGATAAGATAACATGTCTTAAGCTTATTTACGGTTCTAGTAGTCATATTGATGTCTAATCACATTTTTAATGCATTTATCTAACTTGTTTATGCAAAATATGCTTTGTGAAATATGAAATACTTTAAAAATATTTTGCATAGAAGTGCGCCTTGCATCCATAATGCGTGCGCCTTCGCCTCGCGCCTTGCGCATCACGCTTTGGGACCCTAGACGCCTCAGTGCACCTCGCGCTTTTTAAAACTAAGGCAGGGAAGAGAAACATACAGCTGACCACTTAACATCAACCTTACCAGAGCTTTGTTGAGCACCAGCTGTGTGCTCATAGTGTTCCTGTTGTCACTGTCCAAAGCCTAAGCTCTCATAGCGAAAATACCATCTCATGGAAGATTGATGTGAAACTCAGTTCAAGCATCCATCAATTGTATAAGCTAGCTTTGCTAGCAAAGAATTCAGAATGTCACCCGGTAATTACCAGTTGAACGGCTAGCTTTCTTTCATATTTCAGTAATAATAATTTTCCCCTAATAAATATGCAAGTTTCTAATATGAAATTATCATTGATAGAGTAAAATTATCATTCCTATCTCTTTGTGCTATTATATCAAGAGAGGAAAACTGTGCTCTTTATATAACCACACTTTGTACCGGAGTACACTCATTAGAAAATTTGTATGTCTACCATGGTTTTATCGTATTTTGGTTGGCAGAAAAATCCACAGTTTACAAAATAAAAGTTATGCACCAAATGCAATTAAGTAGAGAAGGAACAAGTCATGCTGCAATAAGAATCTAGCAAAATTATGCAAGCGCACCACTTTGTAAGACTCAAGCTTCTCTGGAAACTGATAGCGTGTTTGCCCTGTTGTCAAGAACAAAGGATGATGAAGATCAAGCTGAGCAAGTTTGCTTGGATCTTGCGTTAGTGTAGCAGAAAGAACCATCTTAACAAGCCTGGGGTATGCTTTGCCCTTAAACCCCCTTTCAACTCCGCTGCACACGAATGAAAGCCTGAATATCATGACAAATGTTGATAGACACATAAACTCGGAAGATAGTAGTTTCCAGAACAGTCATCAGCCATTACAAGCACACATAAATTAACCAGAAAAAAAAAAAATTAAAGGACCCATAACCAGCTGGTTTAATCAAGAGTTCAAGATAACCCAGCTGCTGAAGCCTACATTATATTGAGTTCATTTTGATGCAAGCTGGGTTCTATGATGCAAATTAGGGAAAGCGAGGATAGACTGCCCAAACAGAGGATGCAGACTTGTCATATTATACAAGAACAGTTCTTTATAGAAGTCACACAAAACTTTCAGCAGACAGCTTCATATATGACTCCACAATGTAGACAATATTTTGATCACCAAGGAAGCCGGATATATTTCAAAAAATTCTAGACAAGTATCGACATATTTACAGGAACAAGGGTTGCTATACACAGTAGAACTTGCCCCATTCTGTTTAAGTACCTGATCCAACTACCAGAATAACACATCAAATTTCCCAGGATAAAAGAGAATTTTCCTTCACAGAAAAAAGAAAATGAAGACAACTCATCGAACCATTCAAATTTCAAATGAATGACAATTACAGCGAAAGAAAGCAGTCAGCTATGAGCTTCACATTCAAACTATAAACCCATTCAACATCAGTATGTCACAAGACTCGTACCATAACCAGTAAGCCATGAAAACTCAAGAAAGAGAAGTGCTGGGAAACAGCCTACGCCAGGGACAATTGTTTCTTTAGAAAAAGGGAGTCCATGATTTGCCATACTCACAATCTTCTAATAGTTTTGAACGAACCGCAAATTAATGGTGAAAAAGGTTCAACATAGGGTGCAGACGCATCATTGCTTGATTGAGCCAACTTAAGCACAGTAGGCAACCAAGACTGATAAGCCTCCCTCAATAACCGGTCTGTTTCATCAACTACCTGAAATATTCATTGATTAATGCTTTAGTGTTAGAAAGGAAAAAGTAATGCTGACAGTAATTTAGCAAGATAGTAGAACCTCACAAAGAAATAACAAGAAACTACTTAGAAGTCAAACACACAAGCTGATTCCCACATATTAGTCTCAGCATTATCAAGGAACTATAAGATGCCACATTCTGCAATATTAGTTCATCACAAGATTTCTGAGAATTATTAGTCATTGCTTCAACATGTCACTTCTATGCTATATCTTCTTTATTCAAACCCAAACACATGCACCCCTCCCCCAACCAAAAAAACAAAAAATAAAACCCAAAAAAACAAAAGAATTAGCCTCAAATGAATTGAATGTCACAACAACAACATGGGATCATGAAAGAGTATCCAGAAATATCAAAGGAATGTGTAGCAATCTATTTCAAAAATTCCACCCTAAGAATGTCTCTCGTGAAATCACATTCAACCTATGTTAGATGGACTTGAGTATGGGGTGTCAGACACGGGTACGGATCTAAGTGTCCGACACGTAAAAGCTCTAACTTTAGAACACAGGAACACCATCCAAAATTTGGACACGGATATCAGGACTCATTATTTACATATGGAAGTCGCAATTTCAACTTAATCTTCCAAGAGTATTTCATTTAGAGATGGCAATGGGTCGAATTTGGATTTGATGTATAAACATCCAAATTCGATCCAATTAGTAATTGGATTTAAAGATCCGATCCAAATCCGACTCCGTCAGATCGGGTGTTAAATAAGATTTGAATCGGCTTCGGATCGGATTAAGTCTGAATTTAATCGGATTTAATCCAATTATACATTTTTATTCAATATTTGCATAATTTTTTATTTCCAACTTTGTATTTGCACACTTGTAAATGCAATGTTAAACACCTCATTAATGTCAAATAACTTTTCATGTCAAACATTTCAATGTGTTAAAGTCAAAAAGTGTTAGAAAAAGAGAATGCAAATTCACTCTAGAGGGAAAGGGATAGACAGTAGTACAATAGGTGGAAGGAAAAAGGGACAAAGTACCACTTTGATTAACAAAGAGGAGAGATCGAGAAGAAGATCGGGAGGGAAGAGCAAATTAGTTAACAAAGTGTGTATTGCACATAGAGTATGGACCTTATGTGGATTGTTTAAGGATTACAATATTAGGATTTTTCTATTTTCAAAAAAATGTGAAATTATCAAGAAAATGTGAAATTATCAAAAAAAGATATCGGATCGGATGGACCCTCATCCCAATCCAATCAGATCGGAGTCGGACTCGGATTATTTTTATCAAATTCAAAATGAATTATTTTTTATCATATTCGAATCGGATAATTTTGTCCCAGAACGAATCGAATTTGCATCAAATTCAAACTATACTGCCATCCCGAATTTCAATAGTTGAAAGATTGTCCACTTGAAACTGATGAACATTAAAGATCCATTAAAACAGTAAGGAACGAAGAGGAAAAAGACCATATATTCCTAATTTTTCACCTTGTTGCTTTACAATTTGGATAAGGGTCCAATATGTGTCCCATGTTCTATCCGCAGAGTGTCGTGTCCGACACAAATACGGAAGGGTAAAATGGAGAGTCTGGGTGTCACATCATTCAACACTGCTGCCATCATAAGCCTAATAGAAATATAGAATCCTCCATAGTAAAAAGATTCCAGTGGGAACCCACAATCTTATCACAATCTTATCAAATTGCCTCCGGATCAAAGATTAGTTCACAACTGATTTGAGATCCTTCTATTACCAATCATTGCAAAAGAATTCAGGACGGCAAATCTACCACTCCTGCCTCTCCAATCCCCCCCCCCCCCAAAAAAAAAAAGAAGGGGGAAGTGTGGGGAAGCCCACTGTTGTGTAATTGTATTTTGGTTGAAGTTAATCCCCACCTAAAAGCAGCACATATAAATCCAGATCCTTGTTCAAGTGAACTCTATCTACTGAGAACACATGAAGGCAAGAGTCTAAATGATACCATTCAGCTAAATGCCTCCTTCCTAAGTCTAATATCACACAGTTCCAGTCCCAAAGTTTCTCTGCAACAAATGTCCACATCTTCTCAACAAGAAGAAAAGCAATAAAAACCCTTAAGATTGGGGCAAGGCCTGGAAAGATTCACTTGCATACAGTCACAAGTAAAGCATAGGGAGCTATTTCTGAGGGACACATAGAAACTTCACCCATCTCAACTCTTCATAACACAAAAGTTAGTCTAACCCGCCACCTTAGCACTTTCTGAACTCTACCCTCTCTTGATGAAATCATGATGTGGATGCAAACAGTCTATCTAGAACCGTCTAAGCCTGCATCAAATATAGTATACAAATCCTGGAAGTATTTATCTCTAGTGAAGACATCAAGACCTCTCATACAGGAGGTAATACAAGAGTTCCCCAATTCCTCATCAGAGTACACGGCATTTCCTGCATCAAACAGTCTAAGCCACAGAAGCCTCCCACAAAGGAGGCACCTTTCCAAAAGTACAGTTGAAGAATGGAATGGAAGAAAAGGGTTTGCTACCTACAAGATAATGTAAATGTTCAAGTGTGAAGCCATTGGTAGTATTAATATGATCCATAAGCCTCCCAGGTGTTGCCACAAGAATGTCCACTGCACTCTGAAGAGTCTTTCCATGATCTTCAGGGTCATAACAAGAACCAGCCTCAAGTCTAGGTCGTTTAATAAGGGCAGATATTTCGTCACCAATGGAAGATTGCCCAACAGCCAAGCCGACAGACAAACCCACAGCCGGAGCAATAGCATCAAAGACTTCCTTAACCTGAAATATTAGAAACTCAAGACGTTTTATGAAAGATGCATTCTAGTGTAATATGTTACAAAGCACTCATAATTAAAACATTGATAATAAGCTGTGGAAAGGAAACAAAGGAGCCAAATGTGCCCCACTAAAATCAGAAAAGAAGAATCCAGAAGTCAAGATAACACAACTGTGCAATGCCCATGTAAAACATCACTAAAAAATGGAAAGAAGGAGAACAAAATGACAGGAATGCTAATAAAAAGAGCTAGATTCAGATAGTTTCAAATGAAACTCGTATTAGTGGATGAAGTGGAAATCATCACTATGATCTTTTATTGCCCAATATATTATAGTTTCAGGCATGGACCTAATTGGCAATTAAACAAGGGGCGTGGGATGATGGGAATGGATTTTTTTATTCCTAACATCATGTGTTTGGTTCAATTCATGAATCAGAAAATTTGACACCAAGGAAATGGTTTTCATATAAATCGGGGGAAGGAGGAAGGAGAAGTTTAGTCATACCCATTCCTAAAGGGTTTAGTAAGAAATGAGGTACGTGACCTCAAATGGGAAAAAACAGAAACCAAACGTTAACTATGGGATTGATGATTCCATTCACATCCTTGGATTTATTTTTAAAAAAGGTAAATCGAAAGACCCCTAAGATTTATTCCTGTCAGTCAGAATCACAATGCACTTTCAGCCATTGCCGTAGTGAATGGAATATCCTAAACATGTGCTAAGACCACAGCTGTTGTGAAGCAAATTTTCAAACAGATGTTTATAAATGGAAAGATTATGTCATTGTAATCCTATTATTAGCATAACGTACGAAGTTACTATAAATATACGTAAGAAATTACTTTAAAAATTAATAAATTGAACCAAAAAATGCGCTGACATTAACACATCCTTTTCAATACTAACAATTCCTCCATGGACATCCTTCTCCTGCTATTCCACTCAAAACCACCATAGATCACCCCACATCATTTAGCAGAAAATGTAGACATGGATCCCAAGCTTGTCCCAAAATTTTCTTGGATCTTCAGTAATAATTTTTGGATTAGGCATGTATTATTCATAATTATTTCCATTTGGCCATCCCCACTTTTGTTCTTTCAAGCTAATTTCAAACCTCCCTCCTACTGGTCATCACAGCTGTTTTACCTTGTCCTGCCTGCCACTCGAACTTCAAATATGACAAACAACAAAATGTGGCAACAGTGCTTAAAGAACGTGTAGAAATGGTCATCCAGCAACGCATTTACTAACATTGTGACTCTCTAGCATTGGCCTTTCTGTAACCTTTGCACCCCCAAAAGAAAAATTAGAAAAATTAAGACCTAGATTGTTCCATCCATATGGTTCACATGGTAAGTTCATGGAACATATTTTCGTTGATCTACCTAACAGGACCAAAATTTGACAAAGAATAGCCTCTTCCTATGTATGCAGTCTATTGCTGCAACTAAAGCCCAAGAGCTGAATGAACCACTACATATATGTGATAAAGTGAGGCTACGGCCATGGATTCAAAATGAGGAAACAACCACATCAGAATGAGTTGAGCAAACCGTATTTTCACTCCACGCCAACCATGACATGCTACGCAATTGCCACAAAAGAGCAATTCCGCACCTGCTACAGCAACAGCAACCGCATTATGAATCCTTGGCTACTAAGTTACTACAGTCAGATCCACACCATGATTATAGAAACCCTGTACTTGTGAACTCTGACCAGATCCAATTTGTCTCCACTTTCACCTTTTTTCTCACAAGGGGTTAGCATACAAGTAAATATGGAGTAGCCAACCTAGCAAATAGAAATAAGCTGCAAAAGCATCCACTTAATCAAAACAAGATCCAAAATGCTTGATTGCAATTAGACTGGCACAAGTTGGACCGAGATGAAAGGCAAACCTGAAGTCCTGAAGCAGCAAAAAGGCAAATCAACTTTCAAATCTGGACACAAATTAACCAGTTGTTGGTCACTTGGTCTACCCTAACAATGACCCATATCCGAAATCACCCAACACATCCCAGGGTGAACTGACTGATCCTGACTTCTTGAAGTTCTGGTTACAAGGATTTTCTAAATCAAATGTTAATGAATTGACTCAACATTCTCCACCAACTATTAACTTGAACAAAAATTGACCTGACCAGATTTGATCTGACGCAGAACATTACAGACCCAAAAGTCACCTGAATAAATCCTATTTAACCAAAACCTAAAAACAACTCTTTTTTTTTTTTTACCAACATGAATTGACCCACCCTAGCAACTCATTTACTATTTCTGGAGTCTGGTTATAACTGCAAATTGATCTTCATGCCTTGTTTTTGAACCTTCTTTCACATAACTATTATCTGCTACTTCTTTCTGTTCACTACCCCTCTCCCCAATGCCATTTCATTCACAGTTTGGTTGACATACCTACCAACCTAAAGGATGGTCAATAATCTTTTTAACTGACAAAACCATATTTTTTAACCATTCACAGAACGTCCCTGGCTAAAAAGGATCTTTATGCCTTGGTATTATGCACATTCCCTACTTATCTTGAGGTTCGAACACAAATCAAACTAAATTGCCACCCGGTGTTCCACCTATGCAAAGTTGGAAAGGTTGGGAGAGGATCGGATATAGACAACACAACATTGTAACCTTACCGATACAGATACATTGTAAAGAGTTTATTTCCAATCAGCCCCATAAATAAAGACATTGATTGCCTACTACTTCACAACAAAAGATGAGGGGTACATTAGGTGAAACATGCTGCTACAGTCCACCCTAATAAAGAGCTCAATTATGTAATTCTAATCCACAAATGAAAAAAGAACAAAAAAATCAAAATTCCTTGACAACCTAAAGAATGAGATAAATTAACAAAATGTTACCACAAACAAAAGAATCAATAACTCAATTCAATGCAAGAAAACCTGCATTGCTAAATCACGGGTGGGTAAGACGACCAAGGCACGTAAACATTTCACGGAGCAGTTTGCAAGCATTTGCACAATTGGCAAAGCATAAGCCAAAGTTTTCCCACTCCCAGTCGGTGAGTTTATACACAGGTCTCTCTCAAAAGCACCAGGACCAATTGTCTCCTGCCAAACTGCAACTTGAACTGGAAACAACGAACAGATGCCCATATTCTTCAGAGCATTATCTAATCTGAAACAGTTTAGACAAACTAAAGAATAAGGACATCGAGGAAAAAGGATATCAACCACAAAGATTAAATGTTGTACTTCAATGAAAGCTAGAAAGCAAACCCAAAGGTCATGTGGCTACAAATACATCATAAGAATTTAGTTTACACACCCTAATCATATATCAAAGGTCCAAAACTGCCAAGCATTTTCATCCTTACCACACTGAATGACCAAATTTCAATGCAGATACCTATGGTGCTCCGACACGGCTAGGCAAAAACCCTAAGAGTGCAACTCGAAGAGAAAGATGACGATGATGATAGTGATGGCGTGCTTCCATAGTTCTTGCAGGCTGGCCAAACTTTCATCTCTCACTTGTGGCGGCTAGTGATGATTTAGTGTTTTGTTTATGCACGTGCAGTTCATACCCTCTTTTTCTATCTATCTTCAATCTCATTTAAAAGAATGGTAAATGCAAAGAAGTCAACAAAGCAACAGCAAAACTAGACAGTCTGGCTTGGGTAATTGACATGAGGCCCAGCACCACCTAGGAAACTTAGTAAAACAAAAAGGTTTTAGGCCATTGGTGTAGGCTTTATGACTCATTTCTTCCTACTGTTTTAATCAATGGAAAATTTCGAGGGCAGAGATGCCTGAAGAGGTAAGACCGGCTACATCTGGATCTCCCCAAACCCCGCATAAGCAGGATCTATGATGGAAAGCTTTGAGATATAATTGTACTAAAATCCATTCTAGACTTAAATATATAATTCTTTCTACTGACGCTTATTTTAAAAAAATATTTTCGAATATTAAAGAAATAAAAATTACAAAATAAGGATTAAAAAAAATTTGTTCCCACAACAGTCCGTGTTGTTAAACCCTTCTTTATACAACTTTTGATTACTTATTTTTTTTTTAAAAAAAAAAATCCTTGTCGTACCCATGTCCAATTTTAGGACAGGGTCCGGATGTCCAAATTTTTGGTCAAAACAACTCAGATACACAGATATGTACTCATGTCTGAACCCATACCCGAGTCCGAGCAACATAGGTAGATACCCAACTGTCACCCTCCCCAAGAAACAAAGTAAAAGGATATCTAATTACGAAGCAAGCATTTCTCCCTCCCAACACAATAGTCATGGCCGTATTGTGCATATACTAAAGAGGTGAAAATGCATAATTAAGCACGGTAGGATAAGATTCATTCACCGAATGTGCCAAGCATAATCAGTTATGTCCCTTTGCAGTGACTCAATGGAATATCAAATTAACAACAGAAGTTGGTCCTAGAATTGCACAAAAAAGCAGCTTATCATGACAAATATAGGATTTAGAGCCATATTCATGAGCTTAGGTTACCGTTTTGTTTGGGAAACCACCACATATGGATTCATTTTAAGCAGACTTGTTAAAAAGTTAACAAATGAATTCATTCTAGACCCACCAGAATGCATGATGCTGACAATGAATTACACTATGTTCATCAATTATCTTCATTATTTTAGCATCTTAAGTCTTAACTATGGATAAGGTTATTCAAGACATGTCCCACATATTGAATGCTTATAGTAACTCTCTCATTTTTCCCCTCGTCATTGGAACGTGATAGGGGCCCTTTTCAGTTTCCTCATATTGCTTGACAACACAAGTTTTCAGCCTAGACGACAAGGGACCCAGCCACTACTGAAATTTTTCCAGTTTTCTCCCGTAAAAAGTTTCCTGGTCAATCTAATTGTTCATAAACACGAATCTAACATAGCTGCACATAAAACACATAGCTCAGGGCTCTTCACACTTCTGGATTGAACATGAGAAATAACAGAGAGCTCATAGTTATTGAGAAGCAGCCAATTCTAGCAATACAATCACAACACCCTTTCAGGGATCGATTGACCTCCCTCACCTTTGTCAGCCACAGCCACTAATCAGTTTATGCTCCAAAATCTGAACCAAATGGCTAAGCTTCACTTGAATAGCTTATATCAGGAAAATGTTCAAAAACTTTCCATAAGCAGTCATTCCCTTTAAAAATTACACAGCTTCCCTAAAGTATTCACCCTACTCCATCCCTTTTCGTTTTTTTTTTCTTTTTTATAATATATTTGCCCATGCCTCCTGCTTTCCCATTCCAATATCAAGCATTTTTGACACCTCTTTTTTGAAGCATGCGACATTCATCACCTTCTCCTATAACAAAGTCCTTATAAGGCTTTCCTCATCAACTGCATCATATTCTAGGATGTATGTAGAGCTGTCGAAAGTCGACCCGACACCATGGACACAAAATGTGGCTGATCTGCACATTGAAAATGTTCTTGAGTTGGTAGAACCGTGTTTTAACAGCGATATGGAACGCGGTTGCCGCATTTGAGCAATTTTTCCATATCGCAACTGAAACCGCAACCACGACCAAAACCGCATTTTGAATCGTTGCCCGACACAATCATTGATCCAAATCGAACAAGAAGTTAAGTGGGTTTGGATAGATATTTTCAGCCCATTTAATTAAATTGGTTGATACGTGTAACCTGCTTAATTAATTTGGTTAAGTTCAGGTTTGAGAATTTTGACACCAAAAAACAAAAAATTGTTTAGCCTGTTTAATTAAATAGGTTAAGTCAATTTATTTACCCAATTACCATTTATTTTTTGGGAGAAATTATGAAAATATGAAATTTAATCAAGCCCATCGGTGTTTATAGGGTTGGAGTTCTGGAGGAATGTAGACCATGTCTGAATTGTAATGGAATGTGAAACTCAAAATCTGATTTATAATGCTTCATAATCATACTTTAGTTGGAATTTTAAGTGCGTAAATGGGTAACCGAATAATATGAACATGACTTGTTCACATTAAATGGGCAAATGGGCAAATTTTAGGTTCACACGTTTAAAAAATAAACCGGCTCATGTTAAGGTTTTCAACCCATTCAATAAATGGGGTTAAGTTCAGGTGGGTAGTCCTCAACCCGTCCATATTCGACATGAATGTGAACCTGTCCTGGCCTAACCTATTTGATAGCCCTAGATGTATGGCCACTGGCACTCCTAGGATGGACGCATTATCATATACAAAGAGAGCTTAAGGCCCCAAACACAAACATTCACTTGAGAAGTCTTCACTACGACACAAACTATGAAGCTAGAGAGATGAGGGTAATAATTCACAACAATGAAAAGCTACGTAGGTACAAAGGCTAAAACCCTAAACCTGGTTAAAAGAGGGAAAGAGATACGTCAAGCCATCCAAGGTATTCTTCATCACCTCCGAAACTATAAGGCCGTGCAATTCAAGCTAAACAAAGTTACCACTATTTGTCCAAAATGAATAGGTTCAATAAGTCTACCCATTTATTCTTGCACTCAAAACTAATCAAGGGTCCCAAACCTATAGGCTCCTTTTCAAAGTGCAACAATCCCCACCCCATGAAATTCCTTACAAATTGATTTGGATGCCAAGTGCCATGGTATACATAGTTTAATCAATCACACTATTCCACTAAGCTCCATCAATGGTGCCACTGAATTATTCGACAGAGACATCAATAATACAGAACCAATTGAAACAGAATGTAATCTCAAATATAAAACTACTACACATCAACTAAAACAAGGAAAAGGGCACATGAAAGACAGAGTGGCAGGGTTGAACCCCCCCCCCCCCCCCCCCCCCAAAAAAAAAGGAAAGGGAAAGTAGTACCTGGGATCAAGGACAGGAAGGAGAGAGAGTGGACATTCCTCAAGGAGACTGATATCAACAGGGCTTCTCATCCATGGTAGCACTGGCACGCTCTTTCGCACTTGGGTCGTTGTTTCACCCATTGTTGGCCTTCAAATTGAAACTCAAGTATCAAACTACCAATAATTTACACAGGTAACAATTAGCAAGAACTTTCAAGTATCACATAATTCTAGCTTTCACCACCTTTTTTCTGGGAAGAAAGAACCTCCTTTGCAAGAGAGATCCTATCTAGGGAGGACGAGAGGGCGGGAGAAAAAGTCAAGCGAAGGATAGCAGCGAGAGGGTCCAAATACAACGAGGCAGCCCGTGGTCCGCCATAAATTATACAGAACAGCGCTACTTCTTATGTTATATATGGTCTTCAGATCATATTACAATAATGGACCCATGATATACACGTGATTCACTTTAATGGTAGTTTTTTTTTGTAAGTCTTTAAAAGTTTTTTTTTGGGGAAGTGCAGACAATTAGAATCATATGAAAAATCAACCACGAAAAGCATATGAAAATGATCGCAAGCATATGAATGGTTCTGAACAGCAAAACTTGGCATTCAGATTATCAAACCCCTTTGTCTGTGATTTGAAAGGTTCATGCCTCATAACAAGCAAAAGGGCTCATTCCATGCAAACACTAGAAGATTGGACCTCCTACAAAAAACTAAATTGCTAAGATTCATTAACATGTTGGCCTAACATGTGATTCCTCCATTCCCAAACTCACAGAAGGTGGTGGGTGATAAGTTTCTGAGATCTCAAGGAATCCAACACGGTCCCTTCCTTTAAAATTGCAAACACTCATTCTTAGCAGTGGAGGCAAACACTCAAGCTACTTGTAAAATTGCAACAAACACCCAAGCATCAGCAGCATCTCGACGTATATATTTTAAAAAAAAAAAAAAGATTCGAACAAAAATCAAAACAAAAAAGCAATCAAAACCATGAGAAGGTGCAAATCTGAAACAAGGAATCATCGACCATGGCCATACTTGCACAAATCTGAAGCAACCACCCAAAAAAAGAATGGAAAAATATGAAGTTAAGGGCACGCGCGGCTTGCCTGAGGAGGTGTCTGGCGGCAGTCCTAGGCTGCAGACGTGGGTGGCGACGGCAGGCGACAGTTCAAGCGACGGCGGCAACCCGGTGGCAACACACGCTGAGGGAAGAGTGTCTCTCTCCAGGGTTTGTGGGTGGATGAGAAATATATGCTGTAACATAAAAGGAACGCTGTGATGACGTGACTTTTTTTGAAATTTTTCATAAATTTAAGATTTTGAATTTTTAGATTACTTGATTATATAATTGTCAATTTTTCAATAAAAACAATTATCATCATAATAAAAATATATAATCTCTTTTTTTGGCAATGAAATCTCTTAACTATTTAAAAACAAAATATACTTTAATAATTTTTCCTAAAATAATTATCATCATAATACCGTAGATTATTTGATTATTATACTCACAACGATCATATTTTCATAATGTAACACCCCTATGCCCATATAGGAGTATCACATCGCTAGGACACCCGATAGTTAAGGTAAAGGTTTGCATTTCGTTAAACCCGACCCTAAAAACGGCGAGATAATAATTTTTTTCCTTCCAACTTGGATTTACACGACACCAAGAGAACTCATCCCTGCTAAAATGCATATTAATGTAATTAACATCAAGTCACCTCCTTAGCTATTAAGTTAATGTCAGTGCATTTCTCCCTCCTCACATGTCACAGTAAAACTGTGTCTCGTCGTCTTTGCCCTATCATACGCATACAGGGATTTAAGAGGAAAAACTCGAACTAGGGTATAAGAACCAAGCTAGACTATGCCACCAAAGTCCTTTTACATGCATGATTGTCTTACAACACTTTCTACTTATTTACACAGTTATTTTAACATCACGACATGGCAATGCATCCACTTAGCAAGTTTAAGCAAAAAGAAGCCAATAACCCATAGAAACACACGGGAACCTTCACATGGCTACACACAGTTATTCTAAACCTGGAAAAGTGGAAGATGAAGGGGTGAGCAACTCATGCACTCAGTGGGTAACCGACATTCCAAAAAACTAAACCATTGCACATTATAAGTACATATAATAGCAACCGTGAATTAATAATCTCATAATATAATAAGTCAATCTTATAAGATTCCTTTTAGCATGCCATTTGTCTTTTAAAACAAACCAAGAGATATCCGTAACACACACTTTAGAAGGAAAGATAAACACTTTGCTAGATTATAACCCAAGCATCCACTTTGAGACAATGCAAGGCCAATGGAATGTCAAATGTCAAATAAAATGATTTGATTTTTTGGATCAAAAATAAAATGATTTGATAACCAACGAACCTTTTTCACATTTCAAGTCAGCTCATTTGAAAAGCATCTACTCAACTTTCATTCGAGCAAAAGAGAGTTTAGGCATCAGACTATCTAGACACCAGTGCAATTTATACTTGAGTAACAGCAACCCAGTTGACATCTAAATTCCCAGGAATTACTAAAGTCAAAGAGGAGCCCTATTAACCTGGCCAGCTCAGGTTAATTAGGAATCCTGGACCACACAGTATCATGTGGCCTGACCACAAGACCGAGCTCCCCTGCCTTAGCACTAGACCATCAACCGCATAGATTAATTAGGAGCTCCTAAACACATCAGCAGTCCTATAGTACTAAACTTCCTTGCCTTCGAAAACCTTTTGAACTCACACAAACCAAGTAAGGTGACTCAAAAAGGCACCCCACTTTAGAAACCTTCCCTTCAAGTCTCCTTTTAGCCGAATAGATCCGTTTAACAAAAGTAACATGATTTAATTAACAAAGTCCACAAAGCTAGTTCATTAAACATTGTTAAAATGTGGTTAAGCCGCATAACTTTGCATAACTAGCTAATTTTTAAAATAAGACCACCCATCTTTAAAATGTTGGACGCACGCCCCTTTTTGAAATAGAACAAGGCATCACTTTTATTAACAAATAATTCTCAAGCTAGATTTAAGTCTCATACATTTCAAACTTGTTCGAAACAGTTCTGTTTGGCATGAATATACCTATTTGAATAAGGATCACGAGCTTGAGGCTTAGTAAACATCTTTAAAATCGACTAAGGAAACAGAGCATCACATTAACCAACAAATTTCAGACAACCCCCACCACTCAAAATCATTTAAAATTTTGAATATCTCATTTATACCCAACCAATACAGTACTTTTATAAATCAAACAAATTCACGCTCATTCGAAACTCATGCATTTTAAACGCCACCTTCTCAAGTCTAAAATTCATAATCCAATTTTAGGTAGCCATGACTAATCCCAGAAATCACATTATGTACAACAATCGCTTACACAAACATTGAAATGACGGAAAACCATAGGTGCA
Source organism: Carnegiea gigantea (assembly GCA_029747015.1). Taxonomy (NCBI): domain Eukaryota; kingdom Viridiplantae; phylum Streptophyta; class Magnoliopsida; order Caryophyllales; family Cactaceae; genus Carnegiea; species Carnegiea gigantea. Next base: position 441,593 of record JAKOGI010000138.1, read on the forward strand.
GGTTGAGTTGCAACAACTTATGACAAACACCAATCAAAAGTGGGCATGGGCAGCCAGTGTATTACAAGTTTGGTTTCGGTTCAAATTCAGCTCCAATTTGGTTCAGCTTAATCCACGTTCAGTTATATTCAGTTCAACTGCAGTTCAGTTCTGGTTCTGGTTCTGGTCCAGGTCAGTTCAGGTCATATTCAGTTCGATTCAAGTTCAATTCACTACAGTTCGAATCAATTCAATTCAGTTTCAGTTCAGTTCGGCTCAGTTTCAGTCTCAGTTTCGGTTCGGTTTGGATTTTATTCAATTTATCTTCAGTTCAATTCAGTTTGGCTCAATTTCAGTAGAATAGTCTGAAAACCTATTTCAATCATCGTTTGAATTTTAGCAGAATAGAACTGAATAGTTAAACCAATCAACACAGACCGCTGCTCATCCATTCTTCAAATTACTCAGCGAAGGCTAAATAACAAATCCTAATAACTCTAGATTTTGCCCAAAATCGTTCATAACTTCAAACCCATAATTTCAAACTTCAAACCCTAATCTAACCATATCGAATGGAGATTCCAAACAACAAAATAACCCTGGTTCAAAATTTAATCGGGAATGTAGATTACCCACCTCGAATTGAAGCAACTGATCCCGTTATAGGCTGAATTGGGCGATTTTGGTTGGGTTTGGGTCGTCCTCTTCCTCCTCCCACGTTACTGCCCCGTTCCTCTTCTCCTTTGCACCTGCTACTGCTATTGTTCTTCGTGGTTTCTCTTCTTCTTCATTCCCCTCCCGCCTCTCTCTCTCTCTCTTTCGCTCTCCCTCCCTCCCTCTCTCTCTCTCTCCGTGGGGGGCCGCTTGTACGTGTCGTGACTATGGGGGCTGTGTGCCGTGATTCAGACCCCCTGTCGGTCTAATCCCTTCTCTTCCCAGTTGTTATATATCAACAAAAAAGCGTGCAGCCCGAACCTACAAATTGTTACCTTCAAGTAAAATTTCATTAGGCGACCAATCCCCAACTTCGTGTGTAGCCTAGATGGAAAACGAAATTAGTGATCTTAGTGGCGTGGTGATCGAATCTTGCTGCAGCACAAGTATCAAATGTGAAAGGTTAAATCCTTTTATATTTTTTGGCCACTAACTCCTGTTCCTTTTTCTTGTTGAGATAACTAAGTACTTTTTTATTTAGTCATTTTTTTAGCAACTCATTATTTTCATTTTTATTTTTGAGATAATTACTTTTCTCTCTTTCTTTTTTTTTCCCCTTCTCTTTGTTAGAGAGTATTTATGCATTTTTAGTAAGCACATGCACATTCTAGTTTATCTTATGAGGTATAATATTTGTTCAGTGAATTGTATTGCATATATCTTTCGGTCAGTGGCAGATCTAGAATTTCAAATTAAGGTATCTAAGTACGAACATCCACCTATAAAACTCATAAATTAAGCTCACTTAGTTAAAACAAGTAACACATTAGTTCAAACAAAGAGATGAGACAATGACATAAAAAGCAATGAAGCAACTACCAGATGCCAAGCAATTGATTAATTGATAGAAAATCAAGCAAGAAGCAACACATTAGTTCACTCTAAGAGCTAATATTATCAATATCATAAAACCATCCATATTTTCATGCTTCACTTTCCATTTAAATTATGTAAATGAATTAATCAATGAAAAATAATAACCATGTGATTTTCAGTTAACTCAAAACAACTTTCACAAATGGATTAACAATTAACAATTGACAATTGCACATGAATTCCACGGATGTTCATCAAATAATTAACAATTGTAAATATGCACAAATTGATACTTAATGATACAATCTAATTTGTCAAAGCAAACCTAATTTATTGATGAGTCGTCCCAGTCGAAGTAGATGCTTGCCATTGAACACTTGAACAAGTCACTAATCAATCGCTATCTATGCAACATAAGTTGAGAACAAGCAATTACAAGTAATTAAAATCGCCAAATGACTCAAATCGAAGCTATAAGTCCCTAATTCAGCCAAAATCTGACCCGCTGAGTGCGTGAGTGCTGCTGCTGGTGGTCGGTGGTGGACTTCTGACAGCTGATTGGTCGGGCTCGGGGGGTGGGGGCGGCTTCCTCGATGGGGCTGAGTCCATGAGTTGCGGAGAGCGAGAGCCAAGAGGGACCTGTGAACTCTTGAGGATTTCAGATGGAGAGCCTGGAGAAGGGAAGGGGTGTTCGCCCAGCAAGAGCAGCGCTCACGAGGGTAGAAGCTGAGAAGGCGGGGGCAGACTGGGCAGTGAGGTGAGCGCTGTGTTTGGATATTTTTGGAAATAGAATTTTTTTTTTTTTTAAATGAAGCCTAGGATTTTCGGATGGGCCAAATTTTACATGGGCCGCGTTCAAGCTTCGTTTTCAGCAGTCAGGCCTCAACAATAAACAATCCAGAGGTTTTTTGGGGCGTTTTAGAGGTGTTCATCTATAATATTTTTAAAAGCTCTAAATAAGCTTATCAGAGTTTTTTTTGGATTACTCCTACCATAATCATAAATCTGCCCATACTTTTGGTTAGCTGTAGTATATGTACAGTGAGATGTATAATATATAATTTTCGAAGTTGTTATCGTATATTTTTTTTACTGAACTCAAATCTAAGAATAGAGTAGAACAATTTTCCTTGCGATGCAAGGGTTGAGTTAGATAATATGTTAATGTCCCAAATTATAAATAATTCATGAACAATATTGTTTTCATCATTTATATTCATTTATTAGGTGAATAATCTTTGTATCTATTGAACTTTTTAGGTTTGCACATATGTTATTTTTGTATATGCAAGTAAATATTTATTAATCACATTTCTAAGAAACTGATTATAGATAAGATCAAAGATCTTGTGGAGTATAAAAAGAAACATTTAAAAAAAGTTGTATACATACAAAAGACACAAAATAAATTAAAGTACTAATTAATCTGCTAACCAATAGAGTTATAACACTTGGCAAAAATGTATGAAATCACTCAAATTTTATATATAGTTATATTATTATATAAATACTTGAAAAGTTTTAGTGAGTTGTGTTATATCTTTTGAGTAGCTTGTATATAATGTTTCGGTGACATATATATGATATACACTTAGTGAGAAAAGTTGAAAAAATTGTATTATCATATTCTTTACTGCTTTTTGAGTGAGTTATGATGTTTACTTAATTAGTTATGAGATATATATAACTATCGATATGATTTAATAGCAATATTAAGTATTCATAAGTAAAAAAATGAGTGAGCAAATAATATAAGATGTAATTCTAGCGAGTATATACATATTCTTGTTCATATCATGAGGAATGATATCTTCTCAATGAGCTATATTACAAATTTTGATGAGTTATGGTATATGTTTAGTTAGCAATACTTTATATTGTTCTTCTAAGGTGTTATAATATATCTCTTAGTTAATTAAAATATAACATTCTTCAAATGTATAAAAATGACGCACTTGAAAAGTTTCAATAACTTGTACTCTGACTTTTTAGTAAGCTATTTATATTATGTCGTAGTGAGCTATAATATCCATTTAATGAGCAAACACTTGAAAATTTTATATTTCACTTATCTATAGTGTGTCTTTTAGTAAGTTATGACATATATTTAATGAGTTATGGTATAGATTTAGTGAGCCGAATTATATTTCTATTATGCTCACTTACTTAGTTACTACTACTACTACTATTATTGCTACTACTACCACCACCACTGGCAGCACTATTGCTATTGCTACTATGACTAATACTACCACTATTATCATCATCATCATCATCATTATTATCATTGTTGTTGTTGTTGTTGTTTAATCAGCTATGAGACATATATGATGATCGATATGATTTTGTCAGCATACTAACTACTTAATTTAAAAAAATGAGTGCGCAAAATATAATACGCAATTCTAATGAGCATATACATATTCTTGTTCATGTCATGAGGTATAATATTTTCTTAGTGAGTTACATTATAACTTTTGGCAAGTTATGGTATATGTTTAGTGAGCAATACTTCATATTTATTTTCTAAGGTGTTATATATCTTTTGATTAACTAAAATATAAATTATTCAAATGCATAAGTATGACATACTTGAATAGTTTCAGTAACTTATACTTTGACCTTTTAGTGTGCTATTTATATTATGTCATGGTGAGCTATAACATACATTTAGTGAGCAAACACTTGAAAAATTTATATTTTATTTATTTGTACTGTGTCTTTTAGTGAGTTATCATATCTATTTAGTGAGTTATGGTATAGATGTAGTGAGCTAGATTATATTTGTATTATACTCACTTATTATTATTATTATTACTACTACTACCACCGCCGCCGCCACCACCACCACCATCATCATTATTATTATTATTGTTGTTGTTGTTGTTGTTGTTTGTTATTGTTGTTATTGTCATCGTCGCCTTTGTCGTTATTTACTATTAATATGTTATTAAAATATAAGATTATTCAAATGTACAAAAGATGACGTATTTGAAAAGTTTCAGTAACTTACGTTTTTTAATGAGCTATATATTTGCATTATGTTGTGGTGAGCTATAATATATATTTAATGAGCAAATACTATAAAAATTTATATTACACTTATTTGTACTATTTCTTGTAGTGAGTTGAGACATATATTTAGTGCGTCATGATATAATTTAGTGAGCTCGACTATATTGATAGTATGCTCATTATTATTATTATTATTATTACTACTACTACTACTACTACTATTATTACTACTACTACTACTGTTGTTGTTTTTGTTGTTGTTATTACTATTGTTGCTGTTAAAAAAAATTAAGACTATTCAAATATACAATAATGACATACTTAACAAGTTTCAGTAATTTATACTTTGACTTTTTAATGAGTTATTTGTATTATGTTGCGGTGAGCTATAATATAATTATAGTAAGTAAATACTTAAAAAGCTTACATTTCACTTATATGCACTATGTCTTTTAATGAGCTATCATATATATTTAGTGAGCTATAATATATGGTTAGTGAGTTGTATTGTATCTATATTATACTTGTTGTTGCTATTGTTCAAATATGCAAAATGATACACGTAAAAAGTTTCAGTCACTTAAATCAAACTTTTTAGGAAGCTATAATATACATTCAATGAGTAAATACTTCAAATTATAAATTATATTTCACTTATATATACTATGTTTTTTAGTGAACTATAATATATGTTCAGTGAGCTAAGATATTTATCTAGTGAGTTGGACTCTATTTATATTATACTCACTTATTATAATTATAATTACTACTACTACTACTACAGCTACTTGTCTCATATATGTGATTTTTGCTTAATATTTAATGATCAATAACTTTAATAATTATTGAGTAATAATATCTATTCTAAATTCGCATGGGTAAGTTTTTTAGATTTGTAGTGAAAATTGACAATATATGTACTGAGCGATTAGAATGCATTTAGTTTGTATTTAATTTGAAATTATTACCTTTTTGTTAAAATACTAATTAAAGTTAATTCTTATTATGAGAAAGCAATTCATCATATATGAAAAAAACATTGCAATATATAAGAAATTCAAAAAGAAGGCAAAAAAGGCTCCCAAACTTAAGGCAAAATGAATAGAACAATGGGACATGATAAGACAAGAAGGAAGAAAACAAATTTGGGATTAGTCCCTGGCAGTGTCAAACTCAAGATCAGGAGGAAGGCCCAACACTATGAAACCAATTCACCACCTCCCGCTACAAGAGAAGCGCCTAAAATTAGTAAAATTTGGGTTGGGTGGACAAAAACACACTGTCCACCCCGTTGTATGGTATAATTTGCGCTCCCCCGCTCCCCCCCCCCCTGGCGTGGCAGTAACTGTAGCAGCCCCATTTGGTTTTTTTGATTTTTTTGGGTTACCTAATAATAGGCTAAGGACATAGGCTAAGAAGAAGTAACGTGAAATAAATAAAATCTCAAGGTTCATGTGTTTAATAGGAGTATCTAGTCCAACTAGCCACACGTAAAAAAACACACATTTAAAAATACAATAAATTAACAAAACTCACATTTTCCATTCAAGTAGTCAATATAATCAATTCAATAAAAATATTAAACTAGCTAAAGCATATAATTAGTCAACTAAAATTTGACGGTTTTAATTCTAAAATATATTCATTCTTCTTTTTATTTTCTCTTTAAATTTATGGGAATTAGAATACACCAAGAAGGATGTTTATATTGATTGTGTTCCATTTAGAATTTCTATCCCTAATCTCTTCATGAAATCATCTCTTTTCCAAAGGTCATCATTTGTCTCTAACTTTGTCTCACTGTAAAACTGATGTCACAATAAGGTAGCAGGTAAAACAATTAAATAAAACCAAAAGAAAAATGCTTTAAAAACAGTATATGCTTGAGAGGAGTAGTCCAGGGAGCTAAACTAGCTAAAGCATATAATTAGTCAACTAAAATTTCACGGTTTTTACACATAAAAATAACTGTCATCATAATTTAAAATATATCATCTCTTAACTTTTATGGATAGCGGAATCTATTAACTAACTAAAAACAAAATATATTTGTCCATTGCAGTATATTCAATTCTAAAATATATTCATTCTTCTTTTTATTTTCTCCTTAAATTTACAGGAATTAGAATACACCAAGAAGGATGTTTATATTGATTGTGTTCCATTTAGAATTTCTCTTCCTAATCGCTTCAAGAAATCATCTCTTTCTGAAGGTCATCATTTGTCTCTAACTTTGTCCCACTGTAAAACTCATGTCACAATAAGGTAGCAGGCAAAACAATTAAATAAAACCAAAAGAAAAATGCTTTAAAAACAGTATATGCTTGAGAGGAGCGGTCTAGGGGGCTAAACTAGGTACAACATATAATTAGTCAACTAAAATTCCGCGGCTTTTACACATAAAAATAATTGCCATCATAATTTAAATTATATCATCTCTTAACTTTTTCGGGTAGCGGAATCTATTAACTAGCTAAAAACAAAATATATTTATCCAATGTAGTATATTCAATTCTAAAATGTATTCATTCTTCTTTTTATTTTCTCTTTAAATTTACAGGAATTAGAATACGCCAAGAAGGATGTTTATATTGATTGTGTTCCATTTAGAATTTCTCTCCCTAATCTCTTCATGAAATCATCTCTTTTCCAAAGGTCATCATCTGTGCCTAACTTTGTCTCACTGTAAAACTGAGGTCACCATAAGGTAGAAGGCAAAACAATTAAATAAAACCAAAAGAAAAATGCTTTAAAAACAGTATATGCTTGAGAGGAGCGGCCTAGGGGGCTAAACATACTTATCAAATTTTTTCAAATTTTGTTTATGAATATGAGGCTTAACATATTTTGATTTCATATTAGGATACATTTTTTGAGAAAAATGGTTGTGTCTGAGCTTCGTTAAATGTCTATTTTCCTTTCTTTTTTAAGCTTTAGTTTCATTGCAAAGTTCAGATATTTGGTTTGATGGTATCAAATTTATTTTGTAGTTACGTCCATCCAATACTTGAATCTCATTGTTGTGCAGTATTAGGATAGAATTTGATCATAGAGTTCGTCTTACGAGCTAAACTCTCAAATTAGTACAATTATATATTTCATATATCTATACTATAATATAAAAGCAATATTGTGATGATGAGGCTCTTAAATTTTTTTTGCATAAATTTGAGATTTTGAGTTGTAAGCTTATTTGATTATATAATGATTTTCTATAAAAATAATTACCAATGTGATAAAAATATATAATCTCTTTGTCTGGCAATGGAATATCTTAACTAACTAAAACAAAATATAATACTTTTCCTAATATGATTAAAATAGCTATCATCATAATACCATAGTTTATTTGATTATATAATCACAACAATAAGATTTTCAGCAAAATAATTACCATAATAATTAAAACAATATTATCTCTTGACTATTTCTGGCAGCAGAATCTATTAACTATCTAAAAACAAAAAACACTTTATGACTTTTCCTAAATCAATGAAAATAATTACCATCATAACCAAAAAAATAAAATCTTTAATTTTTTATTTTAATAACTTTCCTACATATTTTGATTTGATAGATTTACCTCTTTATTTTCGTATCATTTTAAATTGTAAATTAATGAAACAATTATCATCATAATTAAAAAATATAATCTCTTAACTTTTTCTTCTTTTGGTAATGGGATGATCGTAGATCTAAGTTATTAATGAGTAATTTTGATGAAAGAAAGAAAATGGTAAACATAAATAGAAATAATAATTACAGCAATAAGAATCATTGGAGAAATTTGTTGACATATCTTCCCTATCTTTGTAGTTTCACTGTGCATAACATTATTAAATATATTCTTATTCATAGTTTTTCCATAAGTTAAATACTCTTATATCCTCATTCTTCCTTACTCCCTCTTTCTACCATTTTACTTAATTGATAAAACTGGAGTGTATTTGCCTACAAGGTAAGGCTAGCAGCCTACATTTGGATCTCTCCAAACCTCGCAAAAGCGAGATATACACTGAGAGTTGTTGTTGGATTATGTTTTGCTGGGTTTTATGGCCCAAAATTCGAGTACCGGCACGGTGGAACGACGCTGCGCGAGCACGGGCGTGCCACAACGAAGGAGCACCAAGGCGAGAGGGGCAGAAAATTGGCACGGGGGTGCCGTGCCATGTGGCACGACCGTGCCATGCGGCACGGGGTGATCGTGCCACGTGGCACGGTCGTGCCACGTGGCTTTTCGCCGCCTCTTTCGGATGGCGGCTAGGGTTTCTGTCTCCGAGGGGGATTGCTCATGGCGGCTAGGGTTCTACTTTAAAGGAAAAACCCCTACTGTTTAGACCCTATATAAAGGGGGTCAAGCCTAGGATCTAAAGAACTCCTGATCTCCAGTACTCATACATACATTGAGAGGTAGAAGTACTTTGTGAGAGATTACAATAGAGAGGTTGTAATTCTGCTCTTAGATCAAATTACTGTGGTGATTGTGATCGTGTTGTATTCTTCCTGCTCATAGTGAATTGTTCTGGTGCTGTCGCCGTCCGTGGTTTTTTCCCGATTTGGGTTTTCCACGTTAAATCTCTTGTCTTCTTATTTCTGTTTTCTGTTATTCACTTGAATTTCTGAATCTCTAACTCATCCTATCGCTTCCGCTATTATTGTTGCTCTAATATTTTTCCTAACAAGTGGTATCAGAGCTTTGGTTATAGGATGTCTTCTATCATGAGGGTAGATATTCAGAAATTCGATGGGGAGATTAGTTTTAATCTCTGGAAGGTGCAGATGAGAGCAGTTCTCATTCAGCACGGGTTGTGGAAGGTTCTGAAGGGACCTCACGTGAAACCTGAGAAGATGACAGAAGAACAGTGGGCTGAAGATGTAAAGAAGAGACGTGGGTTGTTGACGGAGGACGAATGGGAGGAACTGGAGTTGAAGGCGGTTTCAGCCATACAGTTGTGCTTAGCACCACATGTCCTGCGAGAGGTGCTTGATAAGACAACTGCGGTGGATCTTTGGGCTCGGCTGGAGGAACTCTACATGACGAAGAGTCTCGCCAACAAGATCCGTTTGAAAGAAAGGTTGTATACCTTTCGTATGGCTGAAGGTACCCCTATTCAAAAACATTTGAATGAGTTTAACTCTATTCTTGTTGACTTGGAGAGTCTAGATGTGAAAGTTGAGGATGAAGATAAGGCTATTTTACTTGTTGTGTCGTTACCCCCTTCTTATAAACACTTTAAGGAGATTATGCTATATAGTAATTCTAATACTATATCGTTTGAAGATGTTAAGTCAAACCTATTGTCTAAAGAGAAGTTTGATCTTGACATTCATGCTGATTCTGCTGAGGGATTAGCAGTAAGGGGTACAGCAACTGAAAAGGGGAACGGTAATAGGAGTAAGAACCGTTCTAAGTCTAAAAATCCTCATGCTGAAAAGACCTGCAATTACTGTGGTAAATTGGGTCATATTATTGCTAACTGCTGGAAACTGCAAAAGAAGAAGGAGAAAGAGGAAGATAATCTTCAGGAGCCTGCTGAAGCTTCATTTGCTGAATCTGATTCTGATGGTGACGTGTTGTTCGCTACCTCTACTGAAAGAGGGAGTGATTCTGATTGGATTCTTGATTCTGGGTGTACCTATCATATGTGTCCTCACAAGGATTGGTTTTCAACATATGATCCAGTTGACTCAACTGTTGTTCACATGGGCAATAATGCCCAATGTAATGTAACTGGAATCGGTACTGTTAAAATCAAGACCCATGATGGTGTTGTCAGGACTTTATCGAATGTTCGTCACGTTCCTGACTTGAAGCGTAACCTCATCTCGTTTGGCACCCTTGAATCCAAAGGGTGCAAATATTCAGTTGAAGGTGGAGTTCTGAAGGTCTCAAAGGGCAGTAGGATTCTGCTGAAGGGTTTGAGGCAAGGAGGCCTCTATGTCTTGCAGGCATCTACTGTGACAGGTTATATGAAGGAAAGTTCATATAAGTCATCTCCCAGAGCTAAGTTCAAGCATTGCTTGGACTTAGTTGGCATTCACAGTTTTTGAGGGCCCTGCGGGGCATAGCCCCATAGGGGGCATCACCCTTTGGGGTGAGACGACAGCGACGGAAAGTTGAACATTGAAGATTTTGGTCCAAGGTGGAGATTGTTGGGTTTTATGGCCCAAAATTCGAGTACCGGCACTGTGGGACGACGCTGCGCGAGTACAGGCGTGCCACAACGAAGGAGCACCAAGGCGAGAGGGGCAGAAAATTAGCACGGGGGTGCCGTGCCATGTGGCACGACCGTGCCATGCGGCACGGGGTGACCGTGCCACGTGGCACGGTCGTGCCACGTGTCTTTTCGCCGCCTCTTTCGGATGGCGGCTAGGGTTTCTGTCTCCGAGGGGGATTCCTCCTGGCGGCTAGGGTTCTACTTTAAAGGAAAAACCCCTACTGTTTAGACCCTATATAAAGGGGGTCAAGCCTAGGATCTAAATAACTCCTGATCTCCAGTACTCATACATACATTGAGAGGTAGAAGTACTTTGTGAGAGATTACAATAGAGAGGTTGTAATTCTGCTCTTAGATCAAATCACTGTGGTGATTGTGATCGTGTTGTATTCTTCCTGCTCATAGTGAATTATTCTGGTGCTGTCGCCGTCCGTGGTTTTTTTCCGATTTGGGTTTTCCACGTTAAATCTCTTGTCTTCTTATTTCTGTTTTCTGTTATTCACTTGATTTCTGAATTTCTAATTCATCCTATCGCTTCCGCTATTATTGTTGCTCTAATATTTTTCCTAACATGTTTGCATACCCTTTACAAAAATAATCCTTGCTAATGCTGTTTTTGTAAGTGAAGATAAATTTTTTCAAGGTGAGTCAACAACTCTGTTGTGTTATTATATTTAGTTTTGATGATAACAAATCCAAGTGTAAAAATCTGTCCAAGTAATGTTGCTCCGAACACGATCTCCAAACAGGCCTAACTGGTGTTTGTGATCTTTATTGTATTAACTGGTTTGCTACATGTGAGAATGTCTTCTAGACAGGTTTTACTTGGTGATTCTATATTAAGTCAAGAACACCATCTCGACAGTTGATTGTAAAGCGTGTTCCTGAACTCTAGCAATGCAAAGAACAACCCCAGCAAACAAGGTGGCCTTGGTGTTCACAGCAGCTCTACAAATCTCGGACAAGATGACTGGTTCAAAACAAGAAGTCTTGGGTATATAGGTTTTATTTAATTAGACTCTTGTTAATATGCCAATATTGAAAACATCATTTTTAAACACTTCTTGAATCGGTACTTGCGCTAAGTGTTTCAGAACACCAGTTGCGAACAACCCTGCGAACAGGGTGCCTAGGGTGTTTCTGAACTGCAGTGGCCATACCCGATTATTTTTGAAAAATTCATTTTGGTTGGCCAAGATCTCTAGAATACTTTCCTTGAATTTCAAAACTGCTATTTCTCTGGAAAGGATATTTCCTGAAAATATTTTGGGAGAATTTCGAAAATAAGTTTTGGAGATTTGCCAAAACTTAAAGAAAAGAAAAAAAAAAAAATTTTCCTTTGACCATATTTTTGTATATGGTAAAGTTTCAAAAGTTGAAAATTTTTGGTTGCTTTTTGAATCCACCTCTCGGCTATGGAAAGATAAGGGTTATCTTTTAAGATAACAAAATCCCTTATATTTTGGGATAAATTAATCATTAGCCGTTGGATAATTTTGTAAAACAATTTCCATACTTAGCTGATTATGTGGTTTATGACCGTTGGTTTTTTTGTTTAAAAGCCTCAGCTTTTTCTCTCCCAGCACATACACACAGACAGATATATACAGATATTCAAAACACTCGAAAAACAGAGAGATAGAAAACTCGGTTTGAATTTGCATAAACACAGCCTTTTGAAAAATCCAGGAAAATCAGAAAACTCGGTTTACACTCAAAGATTCTTGAGCTTCATTCTGAAAAGCAAACCGTGACAAGCTGTGTTTGATTTTGAGTTTTCATACCATTGGCATAATAGGATCTTCATTGTACCTTACATCTGCTTAGTGAGAAGCACCCCCTGTAAGGTGTTTGTAACCCTGATCTTGAATCAGAAAAGTGAGTGAGTGTGTCCTAGTCGTGTGGACTTGGACGTGTCTAATCTTGCGAAGGTTGGACGTGGTGTACCCTGTCTTTGGGAAGAAGGTTACGTGGTTGCAAGTTGTAACAAGATGTGTTACATTTGTAACGTGTGGAGCCCGTTAGTGAAAGTGGTTAAATCCTACACGAGGTAGGTCGTGGTTTTTCACACCTCAGTTGGGCTAGAGGTGTTTTCCACGTAAAAATTGTGTGTGCTTTATTTTCCGCATCTATCTTGGTGATTTTCGCCTCTGCAATATTTGAGAACACCCCGTGCAAACAAGCTATCAGGGTGTTTGTCACTTGAGAACAACCTCTGTGAGGGTGTTTGTTATCTACAACGCGAAAATCAGATACCACAATTCACCCCCCTCTTGTGGTTGGATACTCACGAACTCAACAAACTCGTTCTAATTTGTGGTTGTCTTTTTTAACTCGTTCCTTGATGCCTTAAGTTTGTTTGTTTCATTGCCCATTTCTCATTCCCTTATTGAAGTCATTATTGTAATTCAGTTAGAATTTCATCCGTCATCATCTTTCATTCATGGTACTAAACCACTTTTATTTCTCTTTTTTTATCAATTCTCCAATGTTGTAAGTTCAATTCTAAAATATGTTCCTTTTTCTTTTTGTTTTCTCTTTGAATTTATAGGAATTAGAATAAACCAAGAAAGATGTCTACATTGATCGAGGCCTATTTAGAGAAATCATCTCTTATCCAAAGGTCATCATTTGTCTTAGGCTTTGTCTCACTATAAAACTGATGGCACAATAAGGTAGAAGGCAAAATAATTAAATAACACCAAAAGAAAAATGCTTAAAACCAATATATGCCTGACATGATCGATTTAGGAGGCTAAACATACTTATCAATTTTTTTCCAATTTTATTTATGAACATGAGGCTAAACATATATTGATTTCATTGTACATACATTTTTTTTTATTTTAAAAAGTGGTTGTGTTTGAACTCTGTTAAAGTCTACTTTCCTTTCCTTCTTTAACTTTACTTTCATTGCTAAGTTTTGATATTTTGGGTCGCTGGTATTAGTTTTTTTTTCTTTTTTGAAGTTACGTCCATCCCTTACTTGAATCCCCATTTTATTGTGTAAGAATAGGACATAATTTGGCCATAGAGCTCGTCTTATGAGGTCAACTCTCAAATTAGTACAATTACCTATTTTATTTATATATAAAGCTCATGTGTCCTACTAGAACTTTAATAAAAAGAGTTTTACAAGTTATATGATTGTCATTTAAATCTTTCAATAGTTGTAACCTTGAGTTTTTCCAAAATAACCGTTGAATGCTCTAATAATGAGCTGATCAATCTTCCCCATTAGATTTTTTTTAAAAAATAAACTTGGCATCTATTTGATATTATGACATCCAACTAGGACCAATATAGATCTAATAATACTATAGAACAAAATTCAAAAATAAAATATATTGATAATTGGCTACATAATTCCCCCCTATTTTGGGTGTCAATTAATAGAGGAATATACTATCCCTCCGTGTTAGTAATTTTATTTGGATGTTATAGTGAGTATTTTTTTCTCCATTGTATTTAGTTAATGACTTTTTCTTGTTTAAAGATTATTGTTGAATATCCTATTTCAAGTGAAAATCATAAAAGAACTACATATTTGATAATTTCAAGCTCCTCGAGCTATAATCTTCCAAGAATCAAGTTAACTAAAAAGAGCGAGATAATCATTGCTCCTTTTTTTAATAGTTGGCATACATAAGTGCCTTTAACGGATGTAAAGTTGGTTGGTACAAACGTGTTGAATTTTGTACGTATATCCATATTCGAATTGTATATCTTAAACCTTCTATTGATATATTTACGGGGCTTTTTTTGGGAGCGGTGAGAGATTATTTAATTTTTATATAATTTTTCTTTTCGAAAATATATTTCAATATTAATATACACTATGTAAAGCATAGATCTATACTAGTGAGAATGCAAATGAGAATGGCGAAACACAAAATGGCTGAAAATGAGAATCAATTTTTTTTTTTTTTATAGAGAATCTAATGTATTAATGTTCATCCTTGGAGTTTGGAAATTTGATACCTCCCACAGGTAGGACTCCAGTTCAATGAGGGAAGTTCGATGAGGTTGGATAGGAACTTGAAATCTGAATGTATAAAGTCTCTTTGCTTTAGAACCCTCACCAAATAATAAGGAAATGAGTTTGTACCTTCAGGTTTTAAGTGCATTCCTACTTCCCTCACCGAACATGCCCTGCGCAAAGAAGTATAATATCTACTAGAACAATGTCTATGACTAAACCTTTTAAATGTTCATTGATAATATAAGAAAATAGATGTCAATTATAAAATACAAAATAACAATGATGTATTTTAGAAAACACAATAATAACCTTAGAGATGCGCAAACCAAAAATCGGTTCATTGATAATGGGTAAACAAGTTCTTACTTCTTATACTATTTATAATCCTCGCGTCACATTACCATGTGGACCTAGATATACACGCAATTCACCTTGACAATAGCTTTTTTTAAAAATTTTTTTAAGTATTTAAGAGTTTTTTAAAGTCCAAATCATCTAAGTAAAGCTATATAATATCTATCGGAACAGTGTTCATGAATAAATCTTACAAATGTTCATTGATAATATAAGAAACGGTGTGAATGAAAAATAACAATGATGTAGTTTCGAAAACACAATAATAACCTTGGAGATTTGGAAACCAAAAATTAAATGGTAAAATATCCAAAATTTTCAAAAATATTTATCACTTTGCCAACTAAATGTTCATCCCGAAATAATTTTGAAAACATATTTATAATGTCCAAGATGAGGAAACAGAATACCAAATGTTCAAATATCAAAAGTTTTCAAATTGTTCATCGCTGTGCCTAGCAAATGGTTATCGGTACACCTAATAAACATTGATGCTAGAGCAAGGTTAACCACCAAATCTTTCAAATGTTGATTGATAAAATAAACAAATGTTCGTCAAATATTAAATAGCAAAAAATTAAATCGGAACCAACAATCTATATAAGTATATTAAAACAAAAT
The DNA here is from genome assembly GCA_029747015.1 of Carnegiea gigantea. NCBI lineage: Eukaryota > Viridiplantae > Streptophyta > Magnoliopsida > Caryophyllales > Cactaceae > Carnegiea > Carnegiea gigantea. The sequence continues at coordinate 457,292 of JAKOGI010000138.1, forward strand.
GAAACTCTTTCTCCAATCACTATGTGTCACTGTTGCATAATTTTCCCTTTTTATATTTGATTCTTTTTTTGGCACTCCAATATTATTATTTTTGTCTTTACAATTAGAAAAAAATAATACACATAATGAAAGATTCTTATTTCCAAAATAACCAAACATTTGGCAACAACTAATACTATCAAAGTCATTAAAAAGATTCTAATGATAATCTTTTGATGTCCAAAGTTATGTAAACTCCTAATTCCAAATCCCATGAAATTAATTTTTTCAATAATAATTACAACTGATTCAGGTGGTACAAAATCCATGGGCCTTGGGCTAAAACCCAAGAGCAAGCCCAATGGAAGAAATATACTAGAACAAACAAAGCCCTTAACATTAAGCTTTGGGCCTGACTCCAAACAAAAAACTAAGTGTTGGACAAGTTTAAATAGCCTTAAAATTCATCTTAGCTTATATGACTTGTGCAAAGGGTAGGATAAATGGCACGAATCTAGATAAGATCCTAAATTATAGTAAAGATCCAGGGAATAAACATATTTGGAACAAGATTAATGTCCTAAAGATTGGAGTCCTAATATGATTCCCTTAGAGAACTGCCTAAGGGACCCTATATAAGCAAGTCGTGGCAGAACCTTAAAGGTCGATCAATTCAAGCTAGTTTGTTTCGATTATAGTCACATGATTAGTCCATAATTCCTTACTAACTTGAGCATCAAAGGCTCTTGAAGAGTCGAAAACTCCCCATCTTCAGAAGCTTTTTTGCAAGTGACCTTGGATGGTGGTGCAAGCTTCTCAAAGTCCAAAAAGAAGCCTAGATCAAACATGATTGAAAACATCTATCACAATTTGTAGGCACCTAGTGCTGAGAAATATGCCACACAAGGGAACAGATAAGGGAAATGAGGCTAAAGGATCCAAGGACCAAAATCCTAAGGATAAACCCTTCAATGATCATGCTTTGGACGAGGAGAACATAGGAACTCTAGATTAGTGAGAGAAAGACAATATACAAAAATTGACTGATGAGGTAATAGCCTTAAGGTCAATAAGGCTTTGGCCCCCATGATGAAAAAGAAGATGCCTTGTTAGCTGCCTAGCAACAATCGGCCTTTGACTGCTTACAGGATGCCTTTGACCAAAGATAAGGCAGGACTACTAGGGGCTTGGGTTCCTAAAAATAAGACTCCCAGGGAAAGGCACAAGAAACAAGATAACTTGAGAGAGTTGCCAAATGAAATAAAGGATGAGTAGGAGAAATCCATGCAACCTACAAAAGGGTCTCAACAAGAGGACGTGGATGGGTTGGACTCCCAGTAACAAAGTTCCTCTATTATCAAATTTGTGTCTAGCATAAAACATATGTACATAGAGGCAAGCCAGAGAGGTCAGTGGTCAACATGCTCATGAAAATCCTTTCACTTATAAAAACACCTTTTGATTTTGAGTATTGGGATGCTGAACTCCTATAGAGAATTAAGGTGTTTAAGGTAGGACCTTGTGAGGAGAACACTGATCCATAGGACCACATATATACTCACTTGACCTAAATCTATCTACAGTCATCTCTTACAGAGGTGGTGCTGTGCATGTACTTTTCCAGCAACCTGATAGGGGTAATACAAGCCCCCTTCTAAGTTGCCCCAAGGACCAATAAAGTGATGGGATGACCTTTTCAAAAGATAGGAGCTCTTGGTTGATTTCATAAGCAAATTTAGCAAAGAGACTCCCTTGATTCAAAACCTAAAGCCAGATGTGGTTGCAGCAACCTTTATCAATGGGGTGTCACATCCTTAATTAAAGGAGAAGCTCGTAAGAAAACATCTAGCTACCTTAGCAGATGCTTTGAAAGAAGCTAAGGGCCATATATAGGTAGACGTTGTGATTCATGTAAGTAAAGAACAATTAAGGATGTGTCAAGGAGAGAGGGTAAAGAGCTCAAAAAGCATAATGATAAAGATATAAAATATAAACCCTCAAGACAGAGCCCCTCTTCAACACCTCCAAAAGTGAGATCTTGATGGAAATCTCCCAAACCATACCAATGGACAAGCCCATAGCTCCTAAGCAAAAAGCCAAACAAGAAGAATAGGGATAAATAGTGTCAATCTATAAGGACTATGGCTATAACACATAGTACTATTAGGACTTAGACTGAGTACTAAATCACTTGGCTAAGCATGAGAAATTAGATTAGCATCTAAAGACTAGGGCCCAAAGGAGAAGAAAGTTTTCAGATAAGAAGATTAATGTGATGAAGACATTTCATAGGAAGGATATCTTAAGGGAACAATTCAAGTGATCTCAGAATGAGCCCGCTTAGTTAGATTTTTAAACAAGGCATTGAAGAACCATCTAAGCACCCTAGATCAAGATCCATCTAGTGCAAATTAGGTAACTATATCTTCCCAATCTAAGATGGTCTTTAGAGGAACTGGATCCCTTAGTAACCCCCATTATGATCCATTGGTTGTCAAGTTTATAGTGGCTAATTATGAAATTAACTTAGTGCTGGTAGACATAGGGAGTCCTATAGACATAATATTTTATGACTATTGTATTAAGCTTGGACTGGAGGATAAAGAAATGGCCTAACCTAATATTTTATGATAGGTTTTATAGGGCATGTTGTATACCCTAACGTGGCAATTAAATTACCTACTAGAGTGGATGCACAGAAAGGAAAAATCAGACATTTAAAGCTAAAGTTGGTGGCAATGGATGTGCCATTAGCCTACAATTTAATTGTGGGAAGGGCACCCTTGAACTTGTTAAGAGTAACACTCTCCACCTCCAATCTAGAAATGCAATACATGGTAGATAATGCCTCTATAGGGATGATGATGGGCAACCAAAAGAGTCTAAGACAATGCCATATAGCCACCTTAAGGGCATCAATCCTAGAATTTGATTATGATCCAAGTGATACATCATAGGTGAAGATGACACAAGCATGCAGCAAACACTAGTCAAGATGATGATGACATCAAAATTGGATAATAGGAATGCAAAGAACTCTAGGCCCGAGCCAAAGGGGTAGCTGAAAGAAATCCCTCAAGTAGAATATGAATCCAAAACAATATTGATAAGAGTAGACCAAAAGTTAGAGTGTGCATGGCTCTGAGTAGTCTGCTAAGGAAGTATGTCGATGGGTTTGCTCATGCAGCATAGGATATGGTAGGGATAGACTAAGATTGTGGTGCATAAGGTGAACATTAACCTACATATGAATCCTGCCAAGCAGGAAAGGAGGCACTTTCCTGCTAACAGAAATAATGCAGCATCGGAAGAAGTAGAGAAGCTCTTAGAGGCTGAATTCATCAAGGAATGCTACTGACCAGATTGGCTAGCTAATGCGGCAATGGTTAAGAAGCTCAATGGTTCCTGGAGAATGTGCGTGGATTACACATATTTGAATAAAGTATTTTCAAAAGATTGCTTCCTAATTTCAAAGATTAATTAACTGGTAGATTTTACCAATGACCATGGATATCTTATTTTCATGGATGCCTATTTAGATTTCCATCAATACCCATGTGGCACTAGGATCACACAACATTCATCACACACTAAGGCCTTTATTGTTATAAGGCAAAGCCCTTTGGGCTGAAGAATACCAGTGCCACATACCAAAGTTAGTTAATGACATAAAGATTGGTAGAAACATAGAATGTACATTGATGACATGATTGTGAAGTCTAAAGCTTCAAATCCGCATCTTAGACCTAAAAGAAATGTTTGAGACGTTAAAAGAAAAAATACAACATGAAGTTGAATCCTAAATGGTGTGATTTCAGGGTATCAATTGGAAAATTTCTATGTTCATGATTAATTAAAGAGGGATAGAAGTAGATCCAGAAAAAGTGACCATTGTGCTCGAGATATGAAGTACCTAAACTATAGAAGAGGTTTAAAAGCTAATAGAATGCATGACAGCTTTGGAGAGGTTCGTCTCTAACTTACATCAAAAGTGCCTTTCAGTGTTCAATTGCCTGAGGTCAATAAAAGAGTTTAAATGGACAAAAGAAGTTAAGAAGGACTTTAGGTATAGGGATAGAAACTAGGAGGAGAATCCCTGTCCCTGCTAGGGCCCTGACTCGAAATAGGGAACCTCGAATAGGAAACAAGGCAGAGACTGGGATGAAAATTCTATCCCCTTCGAGAATAGGGATGAGGACATGGGAGAGTTCTGTCTCCATTCCCCACCTTGTTGCCCTGTTTTTATTTTTCTTTGGTATAGTGATTATAAGTTGTTGTTTAATTGGGAAGGGTAATTCTAGAATAATACCTCTGTAATCCTAAGATAGAAGCAGCCCTTACCCCATCCCCTCTCAGTGGCTGTCCCCCTTCTCTCTTTCTCCCTCTCCCTTTCCCTTCCCTCACTCTTTCTCTCTCACTAGTGAGGCCTCCTCTGCCTTTTTCTCTCTATCTTTTCCTAAATTATATCTAGAGCAATTCTCAAACTTAGAAGCCTCTCCTTCTCTATTTTCATGGGTAGTCTGGCAAAGCCAAGCTTCTATAAGCCCTTTACAACATCGCTAACACCTCGCATCACTAAAAATTAGTTGCAACGGTGACTTCAGTAAATTCCCAAGCATAACACTATTTTTTATGCTCAAATAATGACAACGGAAGCACTTTGGTCATCAAGGATCATACCATGCTTCATAGCTTTGCCCTCAGCACATGTCATAAGGACTCACCAATTGTGTTATGCCGCTAAGCAACTATTCTTACTTTAGTTTTTTGTCCCTCTTTTGTTAAATGATGTAATCAAATGTTATCGTCTGGTATTGATTCATATGAAATGGACGAATTTTTACAGATTTGAGTCTTTCTTGAGTTTTTGGGGCTTAAATTGGTTTCTATTTGAACTTAATTCAATATTTATCCACAATGAACGGGCATTCATTAGGGCTCAAGGCTCCGTCAGGGACGGGGATGAGAAAAAGTTTCTCCCCCCAAGGCAGGCGTGGGCAATAAGGATAGGGATGCGACGACACTCCTAACCCCAACCTGCACTATTGTCATCCTTATTTAGGCCGCTTAATCATTACTTGGCAAAAACCAACTCTGTAATACCTAAGTTAGGGGAGGGCCTCTTGATGTATTTGTCAGCATCAGAAATAGCTAGACTTAGCCTTAGTCATAACATCAAATGGAGACCATATTTTAAGGCTAATCCTATCAAGATATGACTACTCCACCAATGATAAAAAAGATGTAGAATTGTGACTACTCAGGGTGGATGATACTTTGGGCTATAGAGTTGTGAAGATTTGATATAGAATATACACCCCTAAAATAATCAAGGCATGCCCTCTCTGATTTCTTAGCTGAATGTTTGTTCAAGGACAAGAGCCTAAAACCAGTCGCAAAGTGGTAGATGATCTACACAGATGGTTTCTTGACTCAAAACAATCAGGCTATTTTTAATCTCTTTAAAAGGGCAAAAATATAAGTATGGCCTAAGGTTTGCATTCACTACCATAGAAAACGAGGTTGAGTATAAAGTCATAATTGTTGGATTGGAGATATGCAAAACCATGAAGGCTAGAAACATTAAAGTTTTCAACGACTCCTAACTTGTAGTTGATCATGTCAAAAGTGAGTTTGAGGCTGAAGGGAAGCAAATGGTTAGATATTTGGGCTAAGATTCACCAATTTTTGAAGAACTTTCTTTAGTTTCACGTAACTCACATTGGAGGATCTAATGATCATTAAGTAGATGCATTGAGTAAATTGCCGGTTTAACACAAATAGATTTACCAAGATTAGTCTTTTAGGAGGCCATAAGACACAAAAGCATAGACCACGAGGAGGTTTATACAATAGATGTGGATGGCTCCTATGGGACACCAATTGTGGAATAACTAGAAGATAGAAAGCTCTACCAAATTCTAAAAGAAGCAAAGAGGCTCAAGAATAATGTAGCTTGGTAATGTCTCTTTCAAGGCGAGCTTTACAAAGGGGATGTGAGAAGCCCATGCTTAAGTGTATGACCCAGGAGAAAGTAGTGGACATATTAATGGAAGTCCATGAAGGAGAATGTGGATCACAACTAAGGGATAGGATTCTAGCAGGCAAGGTGCTAACGGCAGGATTCTACTGCCTTAACCCTTCTAGAAGATGCACTATATTATGTTAAAAAGTGTCAGTTCTTTTCTCCTCGGATACATCTACCTAATACTTTGTCCACCATTTTAGCACCCATGCCATTTGTAAAATAGGGAATAGATATCATAGGCCCTTCCCCACAAGCAATTAGGTAGAGAAAGTTCATGTTTATGGTAATGGATTACTTCACTAAGAGGGTAGAAGTAGAGCTAATAGTCAACATATAATAATAGAAGGCTATAAATTTCCTATAAAAAGAGCCCATAATCAGATACGAACATCCTAAGAGAAATACAATGGACAATGATAAAGAGTTCATTGGGAAAAGTGTGAAGTAATATTGCAAAGACTCAGGAATAACCATTCATACCACCTTAATTGCTAGGCCTCAAACCAATGGACAAGTAGAAGCTAGGAGTAAACCATGAAGATTGGAATTCCTCCAAGCTAACACCATGGTCCAAATAAGAACAATGATAACTTTTAAACATAGGACTCAAAGTCTTGAAGCTCCAAGGTTATTATTGATTTGGGCCTTTAAGATCACAAGTAAGATACGAAAAAGGTGGTTAAGCAAATTAGTAGCCCTAAATGGAGATTAGCTACTCTATCCTCCCAAAACCACCTCATTAGCTCATTTTCAGTTTTCTAGGCAGAACACTTCACTTCACTTCTAGCTCAGTTATCACCAAGCAAATAGGCTCTAAGTTTTATAAATTATACATGATGAAAAGCACTAGAAGTCTATTTTCAAACAAGCCATTATTCACATTGAAATTCCAAGTATTGAGAAAGTTATGGACTGTTGATCGAGCAAGGGTCGGTCTAAGAGTGGAAAATGCACAATTTCAATTATGGGCCTAATTAAGGAGGATACAGCTGAGGTCTTGGAGATTAATTAGCATGGGGTGATTTTACACACACAAAGGAAGATTTTTCAATTGAAGGTACCTCCATTGGTGGAGTATATCCTTCTCAAAGCTCTCTAGAAGATGGAGGATGAATCCTAAAAAATTACAACTTATCTTAATTAGAATTATCTTAGCATCTTGATTTATTTTTTTAGGATATTTTGTAAGTCCCCTATTGGCCCACTTATTGGCCCACTTGTCCCACTAATGTAATAGCTAATCCCCCTTCAATTGGGTATTTATAGACCTAATTACCTCTATAAACTTTAGACTTATTGAATGATATGAGAGTTTGAAGCTTGATGTTTTTTCTTTAAAATCTCAAAATTTTTATCTATCGAAGGAGGGTGGTGATTTGAGTTCTTTTCTTTAATATAATCATTGGTGTTAAGGCTTTAAAGGGTTAGAAGGTGGATTGGTTTAACCCAGTTGTGGTTTGACCTTTGCCCTAGATATATCCCTTTGATTATTTTTGGTTACTATCTTACTCAAAATCCACCCAAAAAAAAAAAAAATCCCTCATGCTTTATGGTTGATCTTGGCTTGAGGTTGTGATCTAGTTGGATTATCATTGTTGTTTTGGGGATTTATGATCAATTGGGTGATATTCTTTAAACTCTAGAGTAGACCTATCAGTTCAGGCGGGCGGGTTAAATACAGATCGGGTGTATTTGGGTTCAGGTAAAATACAGGTCGCGTGTATTCGGGTTTGGGTAAAATATGGGTGGGTGTATTTTGGTTTTACAGGTTTCGGGTCAATTCAACGGATTTAGAGCGCTTTTTCTATAAGTTATTTTTCTTTTTTCAAATCAAAAATTTCGAATTTTTTACTCAAAATTGTCAGTATTTAATGAAAAGGCATAATAGTTGTAATTTCTATAAAGTATATTAAAAATATTCAAACTTTTTATTATAATATATGAATATCTTGTATGGTCGGGTAAAGAATTAAGCCCAATTGAGTTTTGGGTAGATCAACTCGTACATTGAAATAAGGCCAATAGCGAGTTGGCCATTTATTGGTAACCCATTTAGAGCATTTTAATGGGCTGTAGCAGTTTGACCATTAATAACATATTTAACAATTTAATGTCTTTATTAACTAACCTACCAATGTTCAATCAGGTAAATTTTATTAATGGGCCGACCCTAATACAAATACAGCTAGTCGTTTTCCTACCACTAGCATCATAGTTCAAGATTAGTTAGAATGAAAATAGAATAAAATTGAATAAAAGAAGTACAAGATATTATCTTGCAGTTATAATATCAAAAATTTAAATTTTACAAAGTAATTAATTTAGAAAATAATTAGACGTATTTATTTAACTAAGTATATAATGGTGTGACTTGTGCATCTTTAATGCTTGTCTTCTTTTAAATTAAATTTTTTTAAAAGCTTAGATAGTTATTTCATGCAATTTTATACCAATTTTTAACATTTTTTCATTTAAAAATTATGTACGATATTGTTTTCAACGAATGGAGGAAAAAAAAGGTTATTATTGTTTGATTTGTAAATATTGCAATAGTTATATAATGTCTTTTTAAGCTATTCGATAAAAATGACTAATCATTATTGTTAGAAGAGATAAATTAGAGAAAAATTTAAAACTAAGGATATAATATTTGGGTCAAGCGGGCGGGTTTGGGTTCGGGTCAGGCTTGACCAGCTAATTTGTGGGTTTTTCGGGTTCGGTGTATTTCGGGTTCAGGTTGAGAAAATCGTGTTCAAAACCCAAGATTTTCGGGCAGGTTTGGGTTGGGTTTTCGAGTCGGATCAATTTTTGCCAGGTCTACTCTAGGGCTTTCTTTCTCAATCTTAAATATTTACTTGGCCAAAGGAAGTTACCCGTGCATAATTTGGTATCAGAGCAAAAGGTTCTTTTATTTTGGTGAGCATCAAATCCATCCATCTTGTGTTTGATTTATTTCGATTTTAGTCCTTCATTGCTACTATTTTACCTTTACTTCCATCTCTCTCTAAGTCTCTTCTCTAAGTCTACAAAGAACCCTAATTATAGCCCAAATACATTCTGTAACACAAGCACATCCATAAAACTCACAAACGGCCTTCACAGTCAAAATTTTCGTAGATAGAAATTTAGCATGGCCTACCCATGCTAAGTGGCACGACCATGCCACCTTCCTGTATTGCTCATTTTAGTTCCAAAGATCTGGCACGACCCCCCGTGCCCCTGAGCACAATCGTGCCCGCTTTAGCACGCCCGTACTTCCCTTATTTCCATCCTTTTCTCCTCTTTTCGCTTTACCTACTACCAACCATGGTCCATGATGGAGATGCTTCTCAACAAGCCTATGAGATAAATAGGGCAATTGTTGAGCTTCAAGCTAAAGTAAGAAAGCTTAGCAGACAAATTGCTCAACAGAAGAAGGCCATGAAATAGCCTCCTTACTTTGATGATATTAGTTTGGATCCTACCATTCTATTTAAGATGGGTTTAAACACTTGAATATTATTTCGAGGCTAAAGGATGTTCCCATGTAGAAAGTTTCTTGATAGCTACTCAAAAACTCTAAGACTATGACTATTATTGGTTTAATGCCTTAGGAGGGAGAGAACTCTTCAATGCAAGGCCAAAATCAAGACTTGGAGTAATCTTAAGTCACACATGGATGTAAGATTCAACTCATATCAACTCATTGAAGAATAATTCTTGGAAGAAAAATCAGTTGTTCTCTAAGAGAAGATATTGGTTCAAGATGAAAATGAGCCTATTTTGGGCTTTGATGAAGCAAGAGAAAGCTTGACTATGGATGAGAGCTCCCTTAAAACTCTCATTCAAATGGAATTTACACTAGTTCCTTCTTTTGAAGAAACTATGAAGGTTCAAGTTCAAGTTTAAGAAGAAGAAGAGCCAACCACAGTTCAAGAAGAGGCTAGGGAAGAAAATGATATCCTTTTAGATCTTGAAGAGAAAGACGTTGAATAAAATCCAACTTGGAGGTTATATTACCTATTATCCGTCAATTTCACTCTTATCCTCTTCATTTTTCCAATTTGAGAATTAAGGTGAACATCAGTAACAAAGCTCTACTTTTATTTCAAATGAGGAAGTTAAGAAATAAAGCTATATATGATATGGATATTTGGTATCTATTTTTTGGGAGACCATTAAAATTTAGCCCCAAGATTGTTTTTCATGAGAAACCCAACTTCCATCTTCAAAATCCTCCTCAACCTCAAACCCTACAAAAATTAAAGTTTCACGAAAAAATCATTTGCCTTTCCAAACCAAATGTGAGACTCTCACCCTTGTTGACACAAAGATCAAGCGACTCCTTTTCCCTTAAAAGTAAGTCTCCATAAGTCAAGCGTGTGAATGATAAGAAAATCCCTTTTGAGATGAGTTGTGATGAGTATATTAAAATTTGCAATAGGCTAATAAATGTTGAAAAGTCCTTACATCCCATTAGAGTATCTCCTAAATCCTTCAAGAATTCATACATGTTAAGAAGGGTAGTACTCTTAGGACAATGAGTTTTCTCAAACTCAATGGATACAACAAATCATCAAGAGTGGTATACTACGATCACAAATGCAAGGATTCGAGGTCAAATCCTCTCAAAGGGGGAGAGGCTAGTGAAGTGCAAACCACAGAGATTAGAATTTCCTCTAAGCTAAAATTATGGTCCAAATAAGAACAACAATAACCTTTGAAAGTAGGATTCAAAGTCTAAATGTAACACCCCTAGCCCCTAGGGTCAGGAGCGTTACGTTTTCTTACGTCTTACTTAATTTTTGGGATGAAACGGACAAAGTTTCCCCCAAAAAATAACCGTTTTTAGGCTAAAAGCCTTACAATAATCCCTTGCAAATTAACGGAAGCGCATAACATTTAAAAGAAGCTCAATCGCCACATGTCGGAGTTCATAACTGAACGAGCCACCCGCTCGAAGTACACCAAATAGAATAGTTCTTTAATACAGGAAAAGTAAAAGACACAACTCAACGGTCTACGCAACCGCAGTACTGGGGTTTACATCCCAAAACACAGCTAATTTTAAATAAAGACATCCAACTAATCAGATGGTTGGTTCACACGGCTATACAGAGCGACTCATAAACAATATGCATTATATGAGTTAGAAAACTTAGTTTACAACAATTACAAACTAGGAATACGTTAAATCACATCGTTAAACACATGAATCTACTTCTATATGGCACACATGACTCTTTTTCAAGTAGGGGTAGACTCCAGCTCGCGTAAATAGCTTGACTTCCACCTGTCATAGCAAAAGCCTGGGGGAAAAAGGGGAAAGAATAATAGGTTGAGCAGCCACACGCTCAGTGAGAATTCCCCTACTCCTTAAAACTAAAACAGTTACAGGCAATAATACTAATAATAGCCACATATCATGCATTCATACTTTACTATAATATTAGGCAATCAAGTCCCTAAGGAGGGATTACCACTCATGTACGTTACGCTAGCCCCTCAACTCATTCCTAGGCCCTTAATGACCATCCTTCCTTTCTAACTGGCATTCAAGCACATAATCATGTAACACAAGAACGAATATTATGCTTTCAAACACATTTGGGAAAAACATAGTGACTCACATATGGCAAGAGCTTACAAGTCATGCAAGCTTCTTTAAAACTTGCAACTTTTCTAAAAACTCATGAGACATTGAAATTGGTAAGAAGAGCTTTGCAAGAAACATTCTTTCTTAAGAAATGCACCATTAAAAACTTAAATGTTCATTGCATTGCTAGGATGGAACCAACTACACTTGAAATTCATGTAAATTACATTCAGAATACATTCATAAAATATATGCAGGTTACGTGCATTTAAAAGCTTTCTTATTTTCTTAAAAACGCCTTACTTGGCCTCTTAAGGCTCGTATTCCTTTTAAAAGAAAGTCCTTTTTTCACTTATTAGAAACTTACTCATAGCATAAAAACATCTTATTGTGCTGGCTAGGGAGGTCAACACCGCCCTTAAGTGAGATCGTCACTCTTAATCTACATTATCACAATATATACTTATCTTTTAGCCAAAATGCTTCTTAGTAGAGCAACTCTAATATCGATACTGTCCTCTGTGGGGCAACAGCTCGCACCAAGATAATCATATCATGAGTCCAGTCCTCCTCAAGGTTTTCTTACGCGTCACACATCATAACTTATCTGGGGAACAACTCACACCAAGATAGTTCATATCTTGAGTTCAGTTCCCAGGAACAACTCACACCAAGATAATTCATATCTTGAGTCCAGTTCCTAACATTTCTTTAAGGGGAAACAGCTCACGCCATCTTTGCGTCCAGTTTCCAGGAACAGCTCACACCAAGATAACTCATGTCTTGAGTCTAGTTCCTACCCTCTGGCCAATTGCCTAGCACTTTCTTAGCCTTTAAAGTCGTATTTCATATTTCTTTTTCAAATGCTTACTTTGTTGAAAACTTACTTTTTAACAAAACGACTATAATCTTTCTAAATGCTTATAGCCCATTTCGTTTTTAATTTAAAAACTTCTTATAGACATACTAACTTGTAAAACGACTTTAGTTTAACTTTAAAAGCTTCGTATAAACGTAATACATCTGTTAACACGTAAATCAACTTCGTAAATGACTTAAAAGCTTCATATAGACGTGATAGGTTTATTAACATGTAAATCAACTTCCTTTGAAACTTAAAAGCTTCTTAAAAGCGTAATAAGCTTGTTAAATCGTAAAACGATTTCGTTTCTAACTTAAAAGTTTCGTATAAATGTAACACGACGACTAACTCACAAAATGACTTCGTTTTTAACTTAAGAAACTTCTTATAGACGTAAAACGTTTGCTAGTTTGTAAAACGACTTCATTTCTAATTTAAAAGCTTCGTATAAATGTAAGATATTTATTAACTCGTAAAATGACTTTCTTTTAGACTTAAAAGCTTCTTATAAAGGCAATAAGTTGGTTAATACTTAAAATGACTTCACTTTAAACTTAAAAGTTTTTTTATAAACGTAACATGTTTACTAAATCATAAAACGACTTAGTTTCTAACTCTTTATAAACGTAAAACAATTGTTAACTCATAAAAACGACTTCATTTTTTAGCTTAAAAGCTTCTTTTAAACGTAATACATTTGCTAAATCGTATATCAAAACTCAATGGAGACTTAAGTAAGCAAAACGCATGCAAATAAGCTAAGTTTCATACTTAGCACCTTAAGGTGCTCTTCTTCGGGTCGTTTAAATCCTTTTAAACTTAAGGAGAAGTCGTATACAAACCAAAGCCTTAAGTATGTTCAAATCCACTTTTAGTTCACTTTTTAAACTTCCTAAACCTATCGACTATTCAGTCGAGTCACTAACTGAATAGTTCGACAATTTAGGATTTCTTATAGGCTACAAACATTTTCATAAACTACCAGACAATTGGTAAGTACTCAGAAGCATTCGAAATTATGAAAACATGCATTTAACAATCTTTCTTAAACATGTTTGGATTTCGAAAACTATTCACTTAATGTCACTTAACACATTGAGGGAAAAGGGGATTCACACATAGCACATTCATACACTTCATATCACCATTCATTAAGCCACACATGGCCTCGTAATCCACACGATTGCGGCAATTCACAACCCTATCTTCCTCCTCACACAGCACCAACCACAAGAGCCTCAAACCACTCAATAGTTCCACCTCAAACCATCCAACTACCAAGCTCGATTCAATATTGACATATACAAACCAATAATACATAGAACTATCATAAATAAGTATGACATTCATGCTTAATAGTCAACTTAGAATTTTAGCGTATACTAAGCTGATACAAATAGAGACTTCAAGCGACATTTACTTTCTAGTTTGTAAACCAATGATCATAGGCATAATATTTCGTTGCAACTCCCACAAATAAACTGTTGACGCACCCAAACTGATTTAGCCATGACCCTTTAAACATTATTCAGTTCATTCCATAATCATTTCAATCACTCGGCTAGCATCCTTAGGCTTCAAGCACAATTTAACCAATAACTGATAAATTAATCACGCTATGACAACATCCTTTTGTTAAGCATTTCTCCAATCTGTCAGGTTATTAAAATTCTGCATCAATCCGACATGCATTTAACCTAGATCAATTCCGAACTTATAAATTGTCAATATGAATACTAATTCACCCAACATGATTTCCACGCTCAACTTCAACATATTCTAGCTAACAGCGATAAAAACGTTGAAATTATTAGTAACTTAGGAGGAAAGGAGCCCTCACCTTGAACCCAAGTTAGAGGCTCGATTCACGGTTGTGGACACAACTTTAGGGGCTCAAATAACTCCACTTTCTGACCTTGCCCAGTGCTCAAACGAGCAGCACGCTATTCACACCCAAATTCCCAAAATTCGAACCCTAGAACAAGCCTAAATTCGGTTATCAACTTGATATTGAATTGGGTGTTTGTAGATACGAACTCTCACCCCAATTTATAGAAGCTTGAAAGCAACTAGAAGGTAAATTGCATGGCCTTACCTGGGCACGCCTTCAAGCTTCAATTTGACGCCTAAACTGCTTGAAACAGGTTTGGATTTTGCTCTGAATTTCAGCCCAAATTCGCACGAATTGATACTAGCTTAGAGGGTGGTCGAATGGGTGGGGTTTTGCAGTTGTGGGTGGCAGAAATCGGCTACCCAATTGAGTTTTGGAGCCGCGTTAATGGAGGAGGAGAGGAGAAGAGGAGGACGGGCAGTAGAGAGAGCAAGAGAGAGACTGTCAAGGGGGGGTCGCGCATGAGGAAGAAGGAGAAGGGGTTTCGCGCAATTTACCAAAATGCCCTCCCTCACTTTATTTTTTTGTCCCAAACTGAGTCATATTCGATACCGCTAGTATAATTCGTAACCTGAATTCTAAACCCAAATCGATAATATAATCTTTCATCAGTTATTCAATCCCAAATCTATCTAGGTTCGATTTAATAACATCGAACTACTTCTAAGATTGACGACCTAATCGTATTCGAGTTCCTAATCGATTTAATACTCATTAATTACCGTTACTAACGCTTATTAAAAAATCATCGAAAGATTTTCAAAACTAATAATAATAATAATAATAATAATAATAATAATAATAATAATAATAATAATAATAATAATAATAATGGTGACAATAAAATCCTTTTTTTAATAAAATTATTCTTCACATAGGCACATCAACAATAATTTAATTTGTATAATTTTTAAAAATACGAATTTTATAATGTAAGGAGGCAATATAATCAACTTAACGTAATATAACGAACGTGGGCGTAACACTTAAAGCTCTAAGGTTATTATTGATTTGAGGCCTTTAACATCACAAGTAAGATAGGAAAAGGGTCGTTAGGCAACTTAGTAGCCCTAAATAAGGAGATTAGCTACTCTATCCTCCCAAAACCACATCATTACCTCATTTTCAGTTTTCTGGGTGGAACACTTCATCTTACTTCTAGCACCGTTTTGACCAAGAATGTGGGCTCTAATTTTTGTAAATTATACATGGATGGAAAGCCCCAAAAGTATATTTTTGTAGCAAGCCTTGAATCATGTTTAAACACTAAGTATTAATAAATTTATGGACTGTTAACCGAGCAAGGGTAGGTCTAGGGCTGGAAAATGCACACTTTTAATTATGGGCCTAGTTGAGGAGGATACAGTTGAGATCTTAGAGATTAATTAGCATGGGTGATTTTACACACAAAAAGAAAGATTTTCCAATTGACGGCACCTCCATTGATGGAGTATAACCTTCTCAAAACTCTCCAGAAGATGAAAGATGAATCCTGAAAAATTACAACTCATCTTAATTGGAATTATCTTAGCATCTTGATTTATTTTTCTAGGATATTTTGTAAGCCCCCTATTGGCCCACTTGTCCTACTAATGTAATAGCTAATCTCCATCCAATTGGGTATTTATAAACTCAATCATCTCCATGAACATTCGGACTTGTTAAATAATATGAGAGTTTGAAGCTTGGTGTTTTTTCCCTTAAAATTTCAAAGTTTTTATCTCTCTAAGGAGAGTGGTGATTTGAGTTCATCCGTTTAATCTAATGCTTGGTGCTAAGGCCTTGGAGGGTTGCAAGGTTGGTTGGTTTAATCTAGGTGGTGGTTTTCCTTTAGCCTAGATATCCCTTTGATTATTTTTGATTACTAGCTTACTCAAAATCCACAAAAAAAAAAAAAATCCCTCTTGCTTGATGGTTGATCTTGGTTTGAGGCTGTGGTTTTGTTGGATTATCATTGTTGTTTTGGGGCTTTGTGAGCAATTGTGTTATATTTTTTAAGCTCTTGGGCTTTCTTCCTCAATCTTAAACACTTATTTGGCCAAAGAAGTCACCCATGCATCATAAGCTCATCATCTAAGATTTGAGGAAGAAAACGGAGGGAGCAAGAGGAACATGGGTGGATGAACTCTTACGCACTCTGATCCATCAAAATAGCTACCAAAACTTCAACTCATCAAACACTTTGTGTGCTGATCTACGGTTTGAAGCTTTGATACGTGTAGATGCTGGGAGTAATAGCATGAAGGTACAAGGCTACATACCACACCAGAAACAAATAGGCACAAATAAAAGCCTTAGACTTATTGTTGAGACCAGGGAAGAAGCTGCATACAGAACACAACTTTACGAAGCAAGAACCATATGGCATATAATAGAAGGATGCATTATCACCCGCTAAACTTAGGTGATTTAGAACTGAGAAGTATAAAAGCAGTGGGTAAGCATCTAGTAAATTGGGAATGACCATACTTCTAGGGCTGAGTAGAAAAATCTGAAATCGAAAAATGGATTAACTGGATCGATTTTTCAAAAAAAATTCATTTTGGTGCAGTTTCGGCTTCAGTTTTGGTTCTACCGTTTGAAAATCGGTTAACCGACGTTTAATCAAAACCAAAACTTCATTTTTTAAAAAAAATAATTGATCTACATTAATCAATGTAGACTTTAAAATTATAAAAAGATAAGGCCAAATATACAATAATATGTAAATTAATATTTGGTGTCATAAATAGTCAATTTAGATAAAAAAGAATCGAAATTAAAAATTAACAATTTAAATCAACGGTTAACTGATAACCAAACCGAAAATTTGGTTAACCGAACGGAAAAATTAGTTTTTTTTGGGTTTTGGTTATGGTTCATAAATTTTTGAACTAAAAAATTTGGTTAACTGAAAACCAGTTAACTGAAAGTTTCAGTTCGATTATTGGCAACCAAATTTCCAGTTAACCGATTTTCAGTTGCCCGAATTTTTGATTAATTGGTTTCGATAACCCCTACATACTTCATTCTTAAAGAAGTCTTTCCAGGTACATGTAGGCTTCTCGCCTTGGGGAGCTAGGAGGTACCAAATAATTGCCATGTGGACGACCTCAGACTTTTTATGCAAAAGACATACACCAAAAGCTGCTATAGTTTAGACATAGGTCTTTCTGATTCTTGCATATGGTTAGAAATATGCAATTAGGCTGAGAACTTTGTATCGCTATGGAGTTGACATCTTAATTAATAAAGCGGCTTTATAATTCCTATGCACCCTATTTTATGCTTGTGAATAGTTTAGTTAGAGTATGAACTGTCTGATTAAGTCATAAAAGCAAAACCATTCCTGAGAAATAAGTCCAAAGATTTAGTGAAAGAATTGCTCATAGTCCTATGAAATCAAGATGTATTAAGGAATGATTTTTTGTGTTTTTTGGTTGATGCACGTAACATGAAAGTCAATACTCTTCATTAAATGAACAAAAATTCCGGTACAATTGATAAGACTTAGAAACGAAAGAATAATTTGATCAGTCCTCCTCATCTTAGACTATTGGATCTTTACACTGATCTCCTTACTAGCTTTCTTAACAAGGTTGGAGAGGTTGGTCCCAAAGATCTATTTACAACAATCTCAATGGTTTCTTGTCCTACGAACTCTTTGCCGTAGTTCAACTTTTCCTGAAGAGCTTGAATCTTTTGTTAAAACTCGGCTTCCTCCTTCTAAAGCTTCTCTGAGAGCATACTCATGTTAGTCATAGTTTTAAGGTTCTCTTGCTTCTCTAGCTTTAAAGGGACTTTGAGACTCCGGTCTTTCTCAACCCTAGAAAAGTGCATGAATCTTATTTGGAGGGCACCCATAAGGTTCCTAAGAGATGCACTCTCCATATCTGATAGGGAGCAAGAGCCTAAATCACCTTTGTAATTTAATTAGGTTCATAAGTCACTTGGCAGTGATAGATTATGTCAAATAAAGCTTTTAGCATAAGCCATTTCAGCTTTGGGAGTTAACTTTGAGTTGCAGTTTGGATGACCAAATAAGTTCTCAAATTAGTGTTTTAGCTACGGTTGCATAGCCCTAGATGTTCTTTTTTCAACAAGTTGTGGAACACCTCCATATTCTAAATATATCTATGAGGCAAAAGCTAGTAAGGGGTCACTGTGATGTTAGATACGCATGATTTTGATCATGAGCTTAATTGGGTCATCAAATGAGTGATCATGTAGTTAAGATTTTATGAGAAGTTAGTTGGCATCTCTAGCAAATTCGTCTTTCAATATCCCCTCCAAATTCCTTGATTTGGGATAGTGGATGATGCCACCAAGTAGATGGCAATTTAGACATTTCAGCTTTTATTCCTTTCCCCCTTGCTTTCTCTTTTGCTCTAGTGCTCCTAGTGGCCTCCAAGCACAAGACAATAGTGACAGCTAATGTTGAGATGTTGCCCATGGATACGAACCTAAATCAGTTAGATCAAGTCATCAACGAAGTTTGTGCTCTTTGCATAATGGATAATCTTTTCTCACCAGCTCCTATGCTTTCACCTTGTGCGATGCTGTTGATAGGTTCCAATCTAGTTAGGACTTAGTTTGTGAGAAGCTTGACGAATTTTTGTATCAATTCATGTTTGATTAATATAAGTGTGTAGATTTCCTTAGATTTAATAGTGGAACTGGTGATTTTTTCAGGTATTTGTGACCTAAGTTTAAGATTTGGGTGAATAATTTTTTTGGAATCGTATTGTGTACTTTAATCACATTGTCGGAGAAATGGGTTTGGAGGAGACGACAACATATCTATCAGTGAGGGAAGAAGGGGCACTAGTTAGGGTGATGTTGGTGTTGCAAATGGTGGCTGGGGTGGCTCTTCCATTATCGTGCTCGATAGCTATCCACAAATATTATTGTGGGTTGGCAATATGAGACACAGAGAGCACTATGAATACAATTATATTACAAAGGGAGAGGAAGAAATCGAACTCATACATCATGTACCCAAGACCTCAGGCTTAACCACTGGCCTAAGACTTCATGGGTTGAGTTGGTTCTTTGCAATCACATTGACATTGGTATTAACAAATTGAAAAAAAAGAACATTGTGACATAAGAAAATGAACTTTCTTTTGCAAAAAATGGAATATTAATATTTTAGAGAATAAACATTTTAGTGGGCTGAAAAACAAAGTTATCTTAAAAGAGAAGTCAATTTGTTATCAATGGATGTGCTTGGCTTGAAAGTTTTAAAAATTGAAAATTTCATACTTTATTTTGTTAGATTAGATGAATTTTGCATTATCTTAGAATGAATACTAATTATTTACAAAAATGAAACAAAGCCACCAAAAAATGAATATGAGTTTTAAAATAAATTCGAGTCATATGCAAAATGATTAACAAGCTATCAACAAGAAGAAGGAGAAGCAGCAGAAGAAGAATTTGCTCCGTACATTAAATATAATAAAAGTAAGATTATAAAAATTAATTATTACACATCTACAAATTGGATTTAATTTATAAAATTGAACATTTAAATGGGAATAATTGCAGGTAAGTCCTTTGTAAAATTTTTATTTTCATCAAAGCAAGTTAAGATATTAAAAATGAAAATTTATGCAAGACTTTTAAGGTGTAATGAATGAAAAATTCCGTGTTTCTTTAAATAAAAGTAAATAGTGCAAAAAAGCATATAAATTTTAAAAGTGAATTTTTTTTTTTGTGATATAAATCAATATCATTTCATAAGAATGTGAACATTATTTTGTAAGAAAATGAATATCATAACTTGAATTGATGAACACTTCTTTTTTTATTTTTTTTTACTGGATAAAATGAAAACTTGGGAAATAAAAGGGAAAATTAAAATAATAAGGATCTATATTGCTTAATTACAGTCCCATGGCCCAAGATTAATTACGGCGTTGCAAAAAAATTGGCATCTTTCCTTAAAATTGGTTTCTTGTATTGAAATGATTAACGTTTTAGAAAATGCACATTGAGTTGTCAAAAAATGAATATTTCTGTGAAAAATGAATTTGAAGCCCCACCAAAAGTTCAACAGGCATGGACAGTCCCCCGTTGACCTTGGATACGGTGGACGTTGCTAAGCTGTGGTGCACTGTAGGGTGGTCGTGGTTTAGGGATTGATAGGATTTGTCTTTTTTTTTGGATCAAGTTTTTAGTTATATAAACATTAACAGGCTACAAGTAAAAGAAATGAATATCACGTTTTGAAAATGAATTTTCTTTTACCAAAAATGACTGTTATCATTTTGGAAAATGAGTTTTAGTTGTTGATAAGAAAAAGTAGAATAAATATCTGTTCATTGCAAGGTATGCTTCAAGCACTTTGAAATTTTAAGTTTAAACATTTTTAAAATAATTAATTTCACTTTGTTTTAAAACGAACATTAACTTTCAGAAAATGAACATGTTTCTATTGTAAAATGAATGTGATATTAAAGTGAACACTGTATATTGATAATAAATATTAAATTTGATATGTTTAGTGGTGGATTCAAAAACATCATATTATAAGAGGTGAATATCAAGTTGTGCATAAATGAATATCATTTTGTAGGCACTAAAAAATTATACGTGCCGCACCAAAATTAAATTAAATTAATTATCTGGGCCAACCCTTTTAATTAATTTAATCAGACCCCAAAGACTCACAAGTCAGGTCCAAAAGACTCTTAAGTCAAGTCCAAGACGAAATCCAAACGACTTCTAAGTCAAGACTTAGTTAAAACTCAAGTTAAAGCCCAAATCAAGGCTCAATACGACTATCAAGTCAAGTTACGACTTAAAGCCCGAATGACTTCCAAGTCAAGGAGCGGTTGAAACCATGTCAAAGTCAAAGTCAAAGTCAAAGTCAAAGGTTAAAGCCTAAATCGATTCCCAAGTCAAACGTCAAACAGCTCTCAAGTCAGCATCCGGTCAAAGCCCAAGGTGACTTCCACGTCAATGCCTGGCCTAAATCCAAGAGATTCCCAAGTTAAAGTCAAAGTCAAAGTCAAAGTCAAAGTAATCCAGGACGAGGCCTTCAAAACCCAAGTCAAAGCCCATCTTGACTTTCAAGGGGGGAAGCTTGCCTATAAATAGGATCCTACCCCCTTGATTCAAAGGTTGGAAAATCTATCCAAGAGGAGAAGAATCAGAGGATCATACACGTTGTATTCATAGAGATTGTATCCATATATTCAAATTAATACAAAGATTCAATCTTGTATCCAAATTCATGTCTAATTTATTTAGACTTGAAATTTGTGTTTACAAATTTGGCACGCTCGGTGGGATAACTCTACCTCTCATCTCTCTCTCCTAAAGGTCAAGACTTTCAGGTCACAAGAACATCATCTTCAACGAAGACGTGGCTACAAAGAGCGTTGTCGTGCAAGCTTCGAAGAAGATGAACACGGGATCTCTCTCTCTTTTAGATCCTGTGAAACGAGCGTCACTTCTAGCAAGCGCGCTCACACAATGAAGACCGTAAGTATGGTGAAAGCTGCTGCGCCGACTGCTGCTAGGTAAACTGCGCCGCCCCTATCCAAACTCCAAGAATCGAAGACCCAACAAAAGGCGTCATCTTGCATGGATGAAATGCAAAACCTCCAGCTTCATCTCCAGTCTGCGAGATTGAAGACTACTACAGTAGTAACTCTTCTTCGCCCTCACCAAAGGGGGCGCACATGTCAGAGACTGAAGTTGAGTCCTCCAAAACTATTGTCCTACCAGCCATAATGACAAACACCACCACTCTAGAAGAGGAGATGGCCAATATGAAGGCCATCCGAGAAAAACTCACCAGGGAGAGTGCAGAAAAGGAAGCGCGCATCAAGCTTCAAGAAGAAAAGATTGCTAAGTTGACCAGGAAGTTAGAAAAATGGTCAGCTCAATCTTCTTCAAAGGACTCAGAGAGTGAGGACTCTGGAAAAGTGTCAATCCACATTAAGGCTTCTGCCAATGAGAAGCAACCAAAGAAAGACGTTACATCTAAAAATGTCAAGTCCTCTGGATCAATAACTATTGAGCAAATCCAAGACTTGATAGCAAATGCTGTTAAGGCGCAGCTAGGTGAAGCTTCACACATAACTTACCTATACACCAAGCCTTACACCAAGAGGGTTGATGCTCTTCGCATGCCCCACGGTTACCAGCCCCCTAAATTACAACAGTTTGGCGGGAAAGGTAATCCAAAACAGCATGTCACACACTTCATTAAGACATGCAACAATGCTAGGACTGACGACGACCTTATGGTGAAGCAGTTCGTCAGGACATTGAAGGGTATTGCCTTTGACGGGTATACTGACTCAGAGCCTGAGTCCATCGACAGTTGGGAACAAATGGAACATGAGTTCCTCAATAGGTTCTATAGCACTCAGCACACTGTCAGCATGACTGAGCTGACAAATACAAAATAGTGGAAAGACGAGCCAGGTTTGGACTGCATCAACCGCTGGCGCGCACTTAGCCTTGAGTGCAAAGATCGATTGTCTAAAGCTTCAGCCATTGAAATGTGCAGTCAAGGAATGCATTGGGACTTATTGTACATCCTACAGATGAGCAAGCCTAGAACCTTCTAAGAATTGGCAACTAAAGCACATGATATGGAGGTCACGATAGGTAGCCGTCGTGGAAACTGCTTCTGTCCTACCGAGGCAAAGAAGGACAAAGTTGAATTCAAGAAGAATGTTAAGTTCTCCAAAAACACGACCAAAGAAACCATGTCCACCTCCATGAGTCAACCATTCGAATTATAGGAAAGCCTAAGTTGGAGGACGAGAAGAGTCCACCATTCAAGGATACGACAAAGAAGCATCCTTCGTTAAAGTAGCTCCATGAGAAGAAATATCCATTCCCTGACTCAGACTTGTCAGGAATGCTCGATGATCTCCTTCAAAATGGAGTTATAGAGCTTCCATAGTCAAAATGCCCTGAAGAAACTGGAAGGGTTACTGACCCAAAATATTATCGGTGTCATAGGGTGATTAGTCACCCTCTCGAGAAATGCTATTACGCTCAAGGAGCGTATTATGTAACTTGCTAGGGATGGGAAAATAATATTCGATTTGGATGATACTATCGAGACAAATCATATCTCCACCTAGCTGGAGTGTTCTTCATCGCCTTGGAATCAAAAGCATACTTGACCTCATGGTAGAGTAAACAATGAATTGATTTCCTCCCTTGGGGAGAAATTAATTACCATTCAATTCGGAAGTTTGGAGCTTGTTGTAGTTCCAATTGAATCCAAAGGACCTTTAACAGAAATTGATCTTTTTGTGGATGTCTCTGATAAAGCTGGTGATGATGAAGAGGGATGGACTCTTGTCACTCGCTGGAGGCTAAGGAAGCAAAGCCAAGTGTAATCGCCACCTCTCCGCCGTAGGAAGAGATAAGGAAGGAAGAAGAGCCCTCATCATTCAAAAGGTAAGAAGAAGCCTAAGAACGTCAAAAGGCACGAAATTCTGCCTATTGACCTCCTTGAGCAGGAGTTGCTTATTCTTGTCACAATTGAGGAGTTATTTCCAATAGGCTTCTTTGAGAAAATCACAGTCAACATGACCTCATGTTCTGACCTCGAAGAAGAGGAAGACGAAGAAAGTGGTGGATAAGAGGAGTCTCTTAAAGTCGCTCACAAGACCTTGTCTGTCCTGGAGGCTTTGCCAACGCGCATGGGCTGAGGGAAAATCTTTTGTTTACCTGACGAGGTATACCGACATGTTGTTGCTGCCTTATAACACCCAAAATTTTATGCTCATAAAGTCAAGGATGTGGGAGGATCAACAGAAAGCCCTGTTCAGTGTGCCTCTTGTAGCACCGCGGTCACTTTCACTGACGATGACTTATTATTAGGATCTAAGCCTCACAATCGTCCTTTATTTATGAGTGGCTACATTAGGGCACAGAAAGTCAGGTGCATTCTCGTAGATGGAGGGTTAGCCGTTAACATTATGCCCAAGTCTACAATGAACGACCTAGGCATCACAGTGGAAGAACTTTCTAAGAGTCGGACGATGATTTAAGGCTTCAACCTTGAGGGCCAGTGTGCAATCGGTATGATTTACATTGAACTGATAATGGGAGATTTGCTAACATCCTCAATCTTCTATATAATCAACGCTAAGATTTCCTACAGGTTATTACTTGGACGACCATGTCTTCATGAACATAGGATAGTGACTTCCACTTTACACTAGTGCCTTAAGTACTATAGAGATAAAGAGAAGAAGATAAATGGGGATATCAATCTATTCATTAAAGCTGAGTCTCATTTTATAGACGCGAGGTTCTTCGAAGAGGGTACTGCACCTAAGGAAACCATGCTGTCAACCATTTCTTCCACAGGCAAAGGTGGCGCAAAGAAGGCCCCTTAAGCAAGAAAGATGATGCTCCTAAGCAACGATTTGAGAAAGAAGCAAGTAAGCAAGGCAATACCACTTCTCGTATTGAACAAGTTACTAAGCCAGCTGCTGCTTCAACGGGATCAATGCCACGAATTTTAAGGTACATACCTAAGTCTCGCCATAAGAAGGGCGAATCGCCCTTTAGCGAGTGATAAGTAGTAGTATCGAGACCAAAGCTACTAAGGATGATGGAGCTAGCATGACCTCCCTAAAAAGGGGTGTAACAGTTCTAACCTTAAGATGTGTCAGGCTAAGGTGAGTCAGCCCCCTATTTTGGGGTTTGTCGTTTCTTCTAAAGAAAACGATGACTTCCCAAGTGTGTAGACTAAAGAGGGACTTGACCCAACCCATATAGCCTTATAGAGAGGGCTGGTTATAAGTTTCAAAATCCAGCTACCTTGGACTTACTGAAACTCAGAGAAAGATCCAAGAGTAGGGAGGTTCAGTAGGTGTCTCTAAAGTTGGACTGGGTCTCATGCCACCGCAAGCAGTCAAAATCTCTGGGTGATGAAAGGATAAGAAGGTGGTGATTCAACACATCTCAGCTGAAGAGGTAGATGAGAGCGAAGATGAAAGTGCTCCACCAAACCTAAAGCCCTCTGTGTTTGATAGACTACAATCGTCTACTTTGAAAAAATGTCCGTCAGTGTTCACCTGTATAGGGAAAGGGAAAGACCACAAACTCTTTGTTTTCAACAGAATTAAAGATGTTCCCCAGCTAAAGCATTCGATTTTTACTCGAATAAAAACTGGTGAAACATCTTCAAACTGACGGCTTCAGCGGGAGAAAAGTTCTGCGTTTAGTTGCTTGGGAGTGATAAATGAAGTTCAGAGCTCTATCCCTTCTCGTATGAAGCGTTTCTCCAGCTTGGATGTTAAGATGGATGGTTCATTAAGAGGAAAGAGGTGTACTGTGATTTTCACAGGTCAACAAAAGAACTCTAACTCTAGCAAGGAGGTAGAGGAAGAAGAAGTTGTTTCTTCCAAACATATCACAGCCCATGAATGTAATAACTCAGACTCAGTGATAGAGCTGGCCGAAACTCCTGAGCCTTTCGAAGATGGGGGCTAGGCTACAGTTGATGAGTTAAAAGAGTTGAATCTTGGAACCAATGAAGAGCCTCGTCCTATATACGTAAGCTCCTCAGTTACACCCGAAGAGGAAAAGCAGTACTTGAAACTCATGTCAGAGTATAAGGACGTTTTTACCTGGAGCTATAAAGGAATGTCCGGGATGGATCCAAAGGTCGCAGTCCACCGCCTATCTATCAAAAGGGGTATTTTACCTAAAAAGCAACCCCAATAACGTTTTCACCCAGAGTTGGTGTCGAAAATTGAAAAAGAGGTCAACAAACTCATAGAGGCAGGATTCATTCACGGGGTCAAGTACCCAACATGGATCGCAAACATCATGCCTATAGGGAAGAAAAATGGGCAACTTCATATTTGTGTGGACTTCCGGGATCTCAACGATGCTTGTCCAAAAGATGATTTCCCGCTGCCTATCACAGAACTTATGATCGACTCAACTACAGAACATGAAGCATTGTCATTCATGGATTGTACAGTAGGATACAATCAGATTCTGATGGCACCAGAAGATCAAGAGACCATAGCTTTCCGTACACCTAAAGGCATTTTTTGTTATAAGATGATACCCTTCGAACTTAAGAATGCAGGAGCAACTTACTAAAGGGCAATGTAAACAATTTTTTGATGATATACTCCACCAAAAAGTCGAGTACTATGTCGATGATTTGGTGGTCAAGTCCAAAAAGAGGGTGGACCGCATACAAGATCATCGTATGATCTTTGAGCGATTACAGAGATGTCAATTGAAGATGAATCCACTCAAGTGTGCATTTGGTGTCACCTCTGGGAAATTCTTAGGCTTCATTGTTCATCACCGAGGGCTTGAGATCGACCAATCGAAGATCAAGGTAATCCAAGAGATGCCTAAGCCTAAGAATCTCAGAGAGCTTCACGGACTTCAAGGTCGCTTGGTATATATCTGAAGATTCATCTCAAATCTTATAGGACGTTGCCATCCCTTCAGCCACCTTATGAAAAAGGGTGCACCATTTGAGTGGGATGAATCATTTTGTACAACTTTCAAGAAAATAAAGGAGTATTGGTCCCATCCTCTGGTGTTAGGGGCACCCATCCCTGGCAAGCTTCTCAGACTGTACATTGCAGCTCAGGAAAAATCCTTAGGAGTGTTATATGTACAAGAAAATGAGGAAGGAAAAGAAGTCACCCTATACTACTTAAGTCGTACGTTGGTTGGCGCTGAAGTGAAGTACTCTTCCATTGAAAAGATGTGCTTGTCGCTCATTTTTGCCATCCAAAAACTCAGACATTGCATGTAGGCCTATACAGTGCTCTCCGAAGCTGATCCCTTCAAGTACATCTTGTCTAGGCCAATCTTAAATGGGCAACTGGTAAAATGGGCTGTAACATTAAAACAGTACGACCTTGTTTATATACCTCAGAGAGCGGTTAAGGGGTAAGTGTTGGCAGATTCTTAGTAAATCATCCAATTCCTAATGATTGGGAGCTAAATGATGATTTGCCAGGGGAAGAAGTGTTCTACACTGATATCCTCCCTCCCTAGGAAATGCATTTCGATGGAGTAGCTAGGCGAGATGGCGCTGGTGCAGGAGTGGTTTTCGTCTCCCCCGAAAAGCACATTCTCCTGTATTCATTTGTGCTTACTCAGTTATGCTCTAACAATGTGGCGGAGTACCAAGTGCCAAACTTGGGTCTTCAAATGGCTATTAAGATGGGGATAATCAACCTTAATATATATGGTGACTCGCAGTTGGTCATCAATCAACTACTTGATGAGTACGAGGTTAAGAAAGAAGACCTTGTTCTGTGCCACAAGCAAGCATTACGACTACTAAACAAGTTGGACATAGTTAAGTTAGGGCATGTGCCAAGGAGTGCCAACAAGATGGCTGACGCACTTGCAAGCCTCACAGCCACTTTTGCACTGGGGGTAGAAGAAAGAATGACAATTCTAGTATGTAACTGCTGGGTTGTTTTGCACGATGATGAAGACTCAGAGGAAGACGTCAACATGATCTGTGTTCTTGAAATAGATGCAGAAGACTGGCGTCAACCTACAATTAAGTACTCAGAGCATGGAAAACTTCCTAATGACCCTAAGTATAAGACGAAAATATAGCGGAGAACTCCGAGCTTTGTTTACTACAACATAACACTCTATCGATGCTCTTTTCTTGGCCTTTGGTTACGATGCTTAGATATAGAAGAAGCAAAGCAAGCAATGGTGGAAGCTCATTCAGGTGTGTGTGGAGCACACCAATCAAGGCCTAGGCTATGCGATCGCATTAAGAGGATGGGTTACTACTGACCCACTATCGTGCCAGGTTGTATAAATTATGCAAAGAGGGATGATGCTTGCCACTTCCATACCAACTTCATATATCAACCTCCAGAACCTCTCCACCCAACAATGGCATCTTGGCTTTTTGAGGCATGGAGGCTCAATGTCGTTGGACCAATCATAGCTAAATCGTCTACTGGTACTCCTACATCTTGGCTGCCACTGATTACTTCTCTAAATGGGCGGAAGCAATTCCACTAAGAGAGGCCAAAAAAGAAAATGTAGTTGACTTCATAAGAACACACATTATCTATCGATATGATGTGCCGAGGTACATTATCACTGATAATGGTAAGCCCTTCTTCAACAGCCTGTTGATGAGTATGTGTGAGAAGTTTAAGTTCGCCCAACGCAAGTATTCCATGTACCATGCCCCTGCAAACACCGTCGACCCCCTTTGCTTAAAAACGTTATCGCAAAGTCTAAAAGGGATCGGTATGGAAGACTAGGGGAGGATATTTGGGCATACCGAACCACATATAAGATGCCAACACAGTCGACCCCCTTCGTACTGGTATATGAAGTTGAAGTCGTTTTACCATTAGAGCTCTAAATCCTGTCGCTTCGCATCGCCATACAGGATGGTTTGACGAAAGACGAAAATCACAAGCTTTGCTTAGCTGCACTGGAGGCCCTTGACGAGGGAAGACTTCAAGCACAACAGAAGTTAGAATGCTACTAAGCTCGTCTAGCAAGAGCGTTCAACAAAAAAGTTCGGCCGCGCTCGTTCCAAGTTGGGGATCAGGTGCTTGCGTTGAAGAGGCCAGTCATTATGACCCATAAGACAGGAAGCTAATTCGCCCCAAAATGGGAAGGACCTTATGTTATCTATGAGGTGTACTCAAATGGTGCCTACAAGATAGTAGATTGTAATGCCTCAATCCCTCTCGATCGCGGGTCTTACCAATAACAGGTTCAAGGACAGTCGACTTGCCCCACAAATAACCACAAATCTTTCCGGCGTGCTTCGACCTCGCTCACACGCTGCCTGAGAAACTTCCCAGGAGGTCACCCATCCCAAGGTTGCTCCCCAGCAAGCACGCTCAACTGTGGAGTTCTTAAGAGTGGGCTTCCCGAAAAGAAAGGTGCATCTTTAATGATATAAGTAGTCACTTCGATCCTTTTTAAACTGCAGTCGGGTTGTTATAATCAACCCCACTTGAAGCACACAATGTCCTCGTTGTGTCTTACTAACTGACCGACTTACAAGTCCTCTTGACCGGCAGTCCACACCCAGTATCTTTGCCCTACTAGGTGACTGCCCATGGGCTCTACATCCACTGGCGCAGCTCACGGTCGCGTGTCGGCTTTGATACCATCTGTAATGCCCTAATCCCTCTCGATCGCAGGTCTTACTAATAATGGCGTCAAGGATCATCGACTAGCCCCACAAATCTTCACAAATCTTTCCGGCGTACTTCGTCCTCACTCACACGCTGCCTGAGAAACTTCCCAAGAGGTCACTCATCGCAAGATTACTTCCCAGCAAGCACGCTTAACTGTGGAGTTCTTAAGAGTGGACTTCTCGAAAAGAAAGGTACACCTTTGGTGATATAAGTAGTCACTTTGATCCCTTTTAAGCTACACTCGAGGTGTTACATAGATGGACAAGGGGTTTGAGTAGGACCCATAAACGGCAAGTTCTTGAAGCGTTACTATCCTTAAAATAGGATGTTGTAAAACTCCTAAGTAAGAGCCTAAACTGCTCGTTTTTTCAAGTTAAATTCCTTTATATTACTCTTGGACTGCAAGAGTATAAACTGTGAATGGCAAAAACAAACTCAAATAAAAAATGTTTGTAATTCTCCTGGCCCACAAGAGTATAAAATGTGAATGGCAAAAACAAACTCAAAGAAAAAATCTTTGTAATACTTATGGCCTGCAAGAGCATAAACTGTGCACGTCAAAACAAATATATAAAAAAATACTTTGTTGAACTACGTGATGACTTGATCTTATTGGAAATTACAATGTTTCTATAAGTACTTAGCAACTTGGTAACCAAATCACCAAGTACAGTCAAACATAATAAAAGGGAATAGTAAGGGGGCAGCCAAATTTCATATGAAGGAGGGCACAAAGTCTATTACAAATGTTTATTACAAAAAAAGGAGAAAGAATAAAAGAAGTTGAGTGATACATCAGTTGGTGTCCACCAAGTGTCAGGATTGAGTGAGGATTGCAGTGCTAGCATGACTTGTTCATGCCTCTCCAACTCCTTTGCATCATCAGGCAAAAGAGTTGACACCATCTCAAGGTAGGCAAGAGCTTTGGATCTTACATCAACTTCCTACTCAACAGCCTCCAGTAGGGAAGATTAGACCTGGGCGTTGCCCTTAAGCTGACACTCCTCTTCCCGGGCAAGACGAAGCGCATCCTCCAAATCAACAATCTTCTGCTCCACTACCTTGAGTTTCTTTGTCGAGGCACTGAGATCTGCGCGGACCGTGGCAAGAAGTGAGGGCATACGATCGACCTGCTTAGTGCACAAGGCCTTCTCCTTTGCCACATCATTTGGGTGGCAGCATGAGGAAGCTGCTTTCTTTAATGATAAGAAAGCCGATACAACACTCCTATAATCCTCCACTTTCTTCCTCAAAGGGGTTGGGTCTCCACAAAGCTGCTCAATCCCCTTATAAATCATTGGGGCACCTTGAAGTTTTCCCTCTACTTCATCAAATTTCGTATTCTTCAACCTACTCAAGTACTCGGACCCCATCACTCGTATGGCAGCGATGAATATACTTTAGGAGCTAGGTCTGGGATAGAAAGAAGTAGTGGAGGAAGCAGCAACATAAGAGTGTCTTCCTTTCGAACCCCCAGAAGTGCTAACATCAGTAGTAGTAGAGAGTAACCCCCTCGTGGCTACCTCAAGAGAGTTGGGTCTATCAACTGAATATTGGCTTTGGGTTGCTGATGTACGCAAGGCCTCTGTTCCTTTGGAAGCTGGACTCCCAAACTTGTGGGGTGATGTCTGCCTCCTCACAATTGCAATATCCTTGCCTATGCATGAGGTTGCCTTCGGTGCATATGATCTAGCAGTACGGTTAACATCCTCGAGTAACTGCTCGTCGACAATGGGTGTAGCCTCTTGTGCTAGGTCAAACTCGCCAATCTGGCAAAAAAGAATAAGGGTTAAACAAGATACATATGGAATCATTCTGTACTAATTAAAAAAAAAAAAAAACCAAAGGAACAAGGGAAAAGAAAATGACAATAAAAAAGATGAAGGAAGGAAGTGCACGTCCTCAAGATTGGCTGGCCCACCTGAGCAGCTCTGGACGTCATCAAAAAAGTCATCCCTAAGGTTGACTCTAGCATCTCTGTGGGTCACAGTCTCGCGCCCCCAATGTCTAAAGTTCGCCTCAGACTCTGGCTCGCTATCACTACCCGGTGACAGACCTCGCTTTCTATCAGCGAGGTGAACTCCCGGGGGCCCATGAGCATCATCACTAGACTTCGGTCCCTCAGCATCTAAATCTGCCATAGGATCCTTTCCTTTCTTCCCACTAGCCTTTTTCACTAAGCCGACCTTTGCATCCTTGTCTTGCTTGGATGAATTTGCTTCCGTACTCTTCTACAGCATGGAAGCATTAGATTGAAGGTTATTAATGGTCACCTTAGACCACCAAATCTTGTAAGCTGAGGAGATATATTGGCTTAATGTGAAGGAGCAACAAGGAAGAACACCCTGAGACATAGTCCCCAAGAATAGGAGCTGCTTCCAATATAGAAGGTGTCATAATATGAAACCACCTGGGTGCAAGGATCCTCAAGAAGCACGCCAGGAATCCCCTTGCAGAACCCAAACTACCTGCTGGACCGATGTAGGCTGTAGGGTTCGGAATAGAAGGTCGTACCCCAGCGAGTAGGAAGGAAACCATCTCGAAGAGAGATCGGGTAGCCTGACTTATCCTCATCCAAATCTCCATCATCGATAAGGATCTCTGATCGGGTTCTTCCCAACATTAGACATCCCCGGTCAGAGACTATAAGCTTACGAGCATCCCCAATGTCGTTGCGAGTCATTTGTGACCTGGAGTAGCACACCATCAAAGGACCCGGAGGGGGAGGCTTCAACACATGGTGAGTCTTGAAATAGTGGGTAAGCCATCCATGTAGGTAGTGGCAGGGAAAGCATGACCGTGAATAGGAAGGCTTCGCAGCCTTAGTAATTTCATTAAGGCCACGGTAGATGCTTGCTAGCACAGGGTTTGCTAGATTGAAAATGATACCAGATGTCGTCAAAGCTGGCAACCTCAAAAGTGCCCGGGCGAATGAACTTCTCCCCGGTCTCAAGAAGTACAAAAGCGCACGGCCAGCATGACAAGAACGCGGCAAGATATGTGCTCTCCCTCTTTTCCTTGGGAACCCCTGGGCTTCTGAAGACGTTCAACTCATCAGGACTCCAACAGAGATCTTGAGGCTGAATCTGGCCTCTAGGATTTTGCGTCCTTATGGGAGTCGAGCTACAAGGGCGACCCAGTGTTGGTGGATTATGGATAAGCTTCTTCTTACACTAGAAATCAATCTAAGCTTTAGCACTAATGCCTTTCTCACAGATAAGCATCTTTTCCAAGCTTCTAAAAGCAGCAAACAGGAATTTGCAAGAAGATGGGATAGTCTTCAAATTCTGCTTGTCCCGATACTCAAAAGCTTGGATGCTAGGGATACCATCATCATAAATCTTACCATTGATTGGGAACCCGCCAAGCTTGTGCACGTCCCACAGGGAGATGGACATCTCTCCAGATATGGTGTGAAGAGTGTTAGTGGTAGGACACCAACTCTCATACAAGGCGCGCAAAACATGTATGTCGCGGCTGTAGGAGTAGAGCGAGGCATACACCGCCTAGTGTAAGGCACATCTCCGCAGACGCGCCTCAAAACAAGAGAGCACGTTCTCTGTCCATACCCAGTACAAGGGAATGTAGCCAAAATCTCCATAAGAAACCATGTATGAGCCCCATCTGGATTGCCCAGATATAATGCGGTGCCCGAGTATAGGAAATTCGTTGAGAAGGCTGGACTTATCGTGATACACTCTTTGCATGAAGTACCCAACTGAATCATGCTCCATACCTTTTTCCACTCGGATGGAAAACTTAGGAGGAAAGAACGATGGCTCTATAGCAGGTGCCTGATTAGCCTTCAGCCTCCTCAAAAAATGGTAGACTCGGAAGTAACTCCCTGACTGGGGTTTGTCATCTTTCTTATCCATAATAGAAAGAAAACGTTTGCCGTCACGCTGAAATTGCTTAAGATGCACTATTATAAATCACCTGAAAATAGAAGAAAGCACAAAGTTAGTTTCTTTTTCAGGAAGGAATAGTTTCTTTTTCAGGAAGGAAATCAGCAAACAAAACGACATCAAGGGAAAATAAGTACTAAAGAAGGGAGAAGCATGAAGGAAAGTCATTTAAAATATTGGTTCTCAGCCACCCGGCTGCTCCTCGTCGCTCGTACCACTTTCATACTTGTAGGTATCCGTTCTAGGCACCAAAGACCTAGCGGTGAACCATTTCGCAAGTGGTTCTTCAAGTCTTCATACCACTTTTATGCGTGTAGGTATCTGTTCTAGGCACCAAAGGCCTAGCGGCGAACCATTTTGCAAGTGGTTCTTCAAGTTTTCATGCCACTTTTATGTATGTAGGTATCCGTTCTAGGCACCAAGGGCCTAGTGGGGAACCATTTCGCAAGTGGTTCTTTAAGTCTTCACACCACTTTCATACGTGTAGGTATCCGTTCTAGGCACCAAGGACCTAACAGCGAACCATTTCGTAAGTGGTTCTTCAAGTCTTCATACCTCTTTTATGCATATAGGTATCCGTTCGGGGCACCAAAGGCCTAGCGGTGAACCATTCACAAGTGGTTCTTCAAGTCTTCGTACCACTTTTAACCGTATAGGTTTCCGTTCTAAGCACCAAAGGCCTAGTGGCAAACCATTTTGCAAGTGGTTCTTCAAGTGGTTTTATGACCTGCACAAGCAACGGTACAAATGCAACAAAAAAAGAGGGAAGGGTCTTAGTATAGAAAAAAATCAAGCACAAGCAATATAAAATGCGATTTTTCAACAAGTAAGCATGATGTTGTG
The DNA here is from genome assembly GCA_029747015.1 of Carnegiea gigantea. Lineage (NCBI taxonomy): Eukaryota > Viridiplantae > Streptophyta > Magnoliopsida > Caryophyllales > Cactaceae > Carnegiea > Carnegiea gigantea. The sequence goes on from JAKOGI010000138.1 coordinate 491,524, forward strand.
CCAGCAATGAATACCACCTTTCAACAAATAAACATGAGGTTGCGACATGAGAGAATACGACAGTAAATGAATGTGATGCTATGACGGCACAAACAAGTGTGAGAAGACTTTTCAGGCTAATATAGTGGCTTCCTTTGGATTTATTTCAGCCAGAGTTACCACCTTTATTACTCATGGTCATAAAAAAAAAAAAAAAGGCAAGTCCTTCAAGACCAAGACACAACATTACAAATTTCAATAAAAGGCCAAGTCACAAGCAACCCAGGGCTTATGAGCAAAAAAAAAAAAAAATTTGTCCTCATTTTACGCATAGCCTGGCCACACAAAAAAATTCTTTACTCCAAAAGATTGCTATTCAATCCGCCCAAGAAAAGAAAAGAAGAACTTGACTTTCACATTCAAGGAAAATGATCAAGGTTAGCATATGAGGAAACAAAAGAAGAATGGAAAGGTCTTTAATCTAAGTTGACAAAGCATATGGGAGACCAAGACAGGACTATTCTAAATAGCAACAAAAGTAACGAATGTGCTAGCAAAAGAGTAAGGCAACACCTTGGTAAAAATTGGCATTAAAGCTTTAATCTTTTTCACTCTTCCTTTCTCTTCTCTGTGAAACACGCAACCGTGAAATGCATCAAATGTTGGCTTGCCCCATCAAATGCACAACCATCATGACACTAACCCAGAAAAGCCTATTCCTCTCATGGCACTAACCCACCAAAAAAAAAGCAAACAGAGCTCGAAGGACTTAGCACATTCAAGCCGCACAAACAAAAAAATTGGTCATAAGTTTGACTCATTTGATGAAGTCAACATGAAGAATGTACGTGTGATCCGAAAGGTTAGATCTTTTATGCTTAGGCAAACTAAGTCATAGTAGTAATGCTGGAGAAAGCTTACTCTTTCAAAAAAGAAAATGAAGCCAAAAAAGGAGGAAGGACTTGAAAGTTTGTACCTTGGAGCTAGCCACAAGCACTAGAGCAACACAAGGTGTTAACCAAGAAACTAGATGGTGTAAAGAACACGCCTTGGGAGAAGCTCGTGTTGTCAACTAGCAGTAGCAATAGGGCGTTCTAGCGTCAGGGTGTAGAGGTTGTTTTCAGGTTCCTGGTTGCCAAGAGGTAGAAGAAGGGCTGAGCTATGCAAGAAGAGAGAGGAGCAAGGGCCTCACATAAGCTACGCGTGCTTTTTAAATGAAGTAAAGCTAATCTGGGCCAAGCTCGGCAAAACAGACCAAGGAACTAGGCTCGGTCCACACAAAAAAAGGGGGTAAGGCACATGCCCAGCAAGTGAGTTTAAGTGAAATCAGCAGGCTAGCCCAGGTGAGTGAAATGTAGTCCAACCTAGCCCACGCACGAATAAAACCAAAAAAAAAAAGAAGATAAGACTGGTCCGTTTAGCTGGAAAAAAGAAAGAAAAGGGAAAGGAGAAACAGGCCTAGCCCGTAAGGAGAGAAAAGAAAGAAAAGTTAAAGGCCGGTCCAGCCTTACTCGGAAAGGCAAAGAAACAGGCTTGGTCCACGCAAAAAAAAAAAAAAAGAGAAAAGGAAAAAGGCAAGTCTACGTTGCTATCTGGGCCGCCAAGATTGTAAAAGTCTAGCCTAATGCAACTTAGGTCTTTTCTTCCACCATTCCATATGATCCAGCCCACTTTTCTCCCAACTCCTTAAAAAGAAAAAAAAGGATTATATTTATTAAACTTTCAAATTTTTTCAATAAAGCATGTTGAAATTCTATTCAATCATTTGTTGTGGGAGAAAAATATCGGGTGAAGGTCATGAAGAAAACGGGCCGCATGTGCTTTAAGAAAACAAATATCGAGACGTCGGTCACCTTTAAACAACAAGTCCTGTACGTGACCTTATCTCAGGGGGCAATTTGTAGGCACTAAAAAATTATACGTGTCGTACCAAAATTAAATTAAATTAATTATCTAGGTCAACCCTTTTAATTAATTCAATCAGACCCAAAAGACTCACAAGCCAGGTCCAAAGGACTCTCAAGTCAAGCCCAATACGAAGTCCAAATGACTTCTAAGTCAAAACTTAGTTAAAACTCAGGTCAAAGCCCAAATCAAGGTTCAATACGACTACCGAGTGAAGTTACGACCTAAAACCCGAACGACTTCCAAGTCAAGAAGTGGTCAAAACTAGGTCAAAGTTAAAGTCAAAGTCAAAGGTTAAGACCTAAATTGACTTCCATGTCAAACATCAAACGGCTCTCAAGTCAGCATCCGATCAAAGCTCAAGGCGACTTCCACGTCAATGCCCGGCCTAAACCCGAGAGATTCCCAAGTCAAAGTCAAAGTCAAAGTCAAAGTCAAAGTCAAAATTAAAGTCAAAACATTTTAGGACGAGGCCTGATTTAAAGGCCCAAAACCCAAGTCAAGGCCCATCTTGACTTTTAAGGGAGAGAGAGAAGCTTGCCTATAAATAGGACCCTACCCCTCTTGATTCAAAGTTTGGAAAATCCATCTAAGAGGAGAAGAATCAGAGGATCATACATGTTGTATTCATAGAGATTGTACCCTTACATTCAAATCAATACAGAGATTCAATATTGTATCTAAATTCTTATCTAATTCATTTCGACTTGATGTTTGTGTTTACACATTTAATTAAGAAAAGAATATCATATTTTCATAAAATAAATATGGTTTTCCCCTTTTGTTCCCTTTTTTCTAGGAGAGAGCTACATTTTTGTTGTTGTCATACTTGCAATTAATTAGAATTTCATCGGTATAGAAGTGTGCACCAATAGCCAACAACAGAAAAAAATGATTTGGATGAAATTTTCATGTCATGCCAAACAAATAACAATAGAACCAAAGCTAGGGAACAGAAAGGAATGCAACTAAAAAATATCTATAAAATAAAATCAGAAGTTTTTTTTTAGTTTTGAAATATTTAATGCTAATATTTTAAAAAATGAATGATGATTTTTAAGGGAATGAACACCTACTTATTTTGAAAATAAATATAGTTTTTGAAAATGAATACTCGGCCCCCAGTCCCCCCTTGTTTTCGTATTCATTTTGTCAACTAATAATGTTCATTTTTAACATTATTGATATTCAAATTTTAACTAATAATGCTTCTTGAAATACTCTTTAACTAACTTAGCAACTGCCATGTGTAAATCTTATCATTATTTTATATGATATATACATCAGAAGCTTATATTCATTTTTTAGATGATTATTCATTTTCCTTCAAAAACATATTAATTTTCACAAAATTAAGAGTACTAAGTTACTCGTCCTTTCATATTTATTCAAATTTTTTAAAACAAATTCATCACTTTCTTTTACAATTCTTTTATGGAATCAATCTCACCTTGTTTCATGGAAAAAAACACCTTGGGCCTGAATGCCTGAAGCCCCATACCCACCCCCCAAACGAACAACTATCTAAGCAATAACACCATATCAAACTTGTTTATCAATGTCTGCTACTTAAGCCACTGGGGGTTCACTGCAACCGACAACACCATAGCATTATTTTCTATTGCCATCCATTTGTTACTATCCAAAGTCAAAAAATTGAACCATACAATTGAATTTTTCCTAGTCTGAACAAACTGAACCCTAAAATTCGAATTTTGCTGAATTTGAACAATATCGTGATAATTCATATTTCGCAACAACCACTCATTATAATTTACATTCTAATACGAATTCATGCGTAATGCTAAATTGATTTTAACCAAATTGGATGATGAAATTGAATTTTGAGTAACAAAGACAGGAACATAGAGGTCCAAAAGTGGTGCTTTAGTGAGAAGAGAGGGAGTGAAACAACATAGGAGCACATAGAAAATGGGTGGAGCAAAGAGATGGAATGAAACATAGGGTTATAGATAGTCACCATTTGCTAAAGCTTGTGAAAGGCTGAGCAGGTAAAAGAGAGAAAGGAAATAGGGCATGGATAGTTAATAAACAAGCAAGTGAAGCAACCAAGCCTTGAAATGGAGTAAAGCAAGAAAGCAAAATGACAACTTCACCATTAATGATGCCCCACTTATGACATTTGTTGTGGTTTGAACTATAGCCTTTGGATCAGAAAATGCGGCTCAAATGCGAGTTGGACCACAAAATGATTTTGCGCTGTGCAACACATTTGCACTTAATCTTAACCCTCCTTTCTCGCTCTATATATATATATATATATTATTATATATATATATATATATATATAGATATATATATATATATATATATATATATATATATATATATATACACACACACACATATATATATGTTATATATATATATATATATATATATTATATATGTATGTATGTATATATATATATTATATATATATATATATATACACATATATATATATATATATTATATATATATATATATAGGTGTATGTGTATAATATATATCTATATATAATATATATATATATATATATATATATATATATATATATGATGTATATAAGAGCACCCAAATGACCAAGCTAAGTATTTTTGTGGTTTTTATAATTGAGAAAATAAGGAAAAGTAAAAAGGATAGTTTAAGGTTGTGTTTGAGATAATCCTTCCAGAGCCACTCAAACCAAACCTTGGGCAATCCCTTAACTCAACTAGGATGCAGAAATTAATCACCACCAAGTTGAGAACGAGGGACCTAGAACACCACTTGAGGATGCCACTCTCAAGATATAGAACTAGGGATTTTATAAGGAAGAGAACAAACACTCTTTGTTTAAACTTGCTTTGTATTACTTGAATGACTTGATTTTATGCTAAGCAACTCAATTTATGGCCTTTATATAGGGTAGGCCTTACATAATGAAAAGACATAACATTTCACGAAAAGATGTAAGGGGAAAAACAAAAAAAACAAGTACACTTTGCTGCTTGCTTCATTCGGATGTACCTAGGATGAAAAGGTGTGTCTCTTGGTGACTTTAGGTGTGACAAAGAGATAGCAGCAAAAGGAGATCCATGCACCCCTTTATTCCACACGTTTAGACCTTGTTAGGGGAGAAAGAACTCAGTTTTGGAGGAGACACAATGCTTCAAAGCCGAAATGGGAGAGAAAGAACCATGTTCACATGTTTTGTAATTAATGCATTCACACGTGGAGCAACCTCAAATTCCAGGAGGCATATCTCTCTGAATACTCTGCCAAATTCGGTGATCTTGGGCTTGTTGGAAAGCTCAGGATGTCTAGTTTCCAGGGAATGTAAGTTTACGGCAATTGGATCAGTCTAGCAAAAGTTATGGCCCAAATAGTGAAGGTTATCCAAACTGCCCTAGGCTAAAATACCGTGTGCTTGTGGGCCTAATTTGACCATCCAAATGAAATTCAATTTGGGTGTGGTTGGTCTTGTTAGAAAGCTGATTCTTTAAGCTTGAATATGGTGAAGCGTGCAGGAAATTATGCCCTCCAGAGCTTGCTCAAAAAGATGGCCCAAACCGGGTCAATTTTTGGGTGAAGTGCCCAACGCACTATTGGACTATTTTAGCGCCATTCTGACCAGATTTTGGGCTCCTTTTGCTTCCTTGGAGCTTCCCTTTGCAATGCATGGTAGTCTTGATCCCCATTTGGAAGTCCCTTTTGAATAAGGTACTTTAAAGTTCAAAACAAACTCCACAAAGTGTCTTATGTCATGGAACTCAAATAATGGGACCAAATATAAGTGTTTCCATGCATGATCTCGTTTGGTCATTTCCTCCCTTGAAGTTGAGCTTGAGGAATGAAAATGATGCATATGAAAATATGCATCATACTCCCCGGGTTGTTTGGAGTTTGTCCTCAAACTCAAAAGGTCTTTGCTCTTCTCATAAAAGGAGTCAATCTTGTGAAATGTGGTTCTTTGTGGGGAAAGGCCATAGGACATCTTTGGAGGGAGAGCAAGGCTATAGGCTGGATAAAAGGGGAAGAGGAGAAGGTCAATTTTGTGCTGGATGGATCTTGGTGGAGGGAGACCGTGGGGGATTTCTTGTGGGAACACATGATGGAAGGATTGTAGGAGGGGATTAAGTAGGGGGTGTGAGTGGGTAGGGGGTTCCGGCGTGGTTTGCATAAGTATCAAGTCCTTAAAGGGTTCAAACTCATGGTGTTGGGACTTGAGAAGGGTGGTGAGAAAGACATCCATATGAGGGTTGTCTTTGGGTTTTGGAGAGCGGGTGGGCTTGAGAGGGGTCAAGGTGATTTTCTTTTGGTCTTTGTGGAAGGTATAAGTGTTCATCCGGCCATCATGGATGACACTTCTATCAAATAGCCAAGGTCTTCCCAAAAGGATGTGTCAAGCATCCATGGGAACTATATCACACCATAGCTCATCTTTGTAGTTTTTACCAATGGAGAGAGAGACGAGGCATCGGGTAGAAATTTGCACACCTTTGCCTTGGTTTAACCATTGGATAGTGTAAGGCTTAGGATGGGGTGTGGCTTTGAGCTTGAGCTTGTCTACCATGGTCTTGGAGGCAACATTAGCACAACTACCTCCATTTATAATAAGTGAGCATACCTTCCCTTCAACGGTGCACCTTGTATGGAAAATGGCTTCTCTTTGTTCCAAGTTGTCTTGGGTGGCAAAACCACTTAAGGCTCTTCTAATGACCAACAATTCTCCTTCATCGGGGCCTTCTTTAACTTCTTCCACATTTTCCACCAAGCAATCTTCTCCTTCTTCTTCTTCATGTGGCTCCTTAAAGGAAGCTCGGTACTCGGCAAGAGTCACTATCTGTTTGTTAGGACATTCGGATGCAATATGTCCTAGACCTTGACATCGAAAGCAACGGATTTTGTCATTGGGCTTTGCAGGCACCTTTGTGGAGGGTATAGAGGTGGCAGGAGGGGTGTTTTTGGGTTGTGAGGGGTTTTGAGGTTTAGGAGGAAAGTAGGAAGGCTTTTGAGAGGGGAAAGGCCGAGGAGTGGGGTTAGAAATGGGGCTCTTTCCTGTAGACTTCTTTTGTTGCTCTACTTTGTAAGTAAGAGAACTCAAGTCATCTAAGAAAGTATATGGATGCAATTCAATTACATGAGCAATAGACTCATCCAAGTCACTTAGGTACCTTGCCATTGTTTGGCATCATCTTCTCTCAAGTCACATTTGAGTAGGAGTTGTTCAAACTCCCGGGTATACTCTTCAACACTCTTGGAGCCTTGCTTGAGGTGATGCAACTTGAAGTAGTTGTCTTGGATGTAATGGGAGGGAAGGAACTTGGCCATAAGTTTGTCTTTCATCTTGGCCCAAGTTCTAATCTTTCCTTTACTATTTCTCGCTCTCTTGGCCACAAGGTTGGCCCACCATATGGAAGCGTACTTCCGGAGCTTTAGGGCCACTAGCTTCACTTTCTTGTCATCTGGCACCTCTTTATACTCAAAGACACGTTCCACGGTTTGGAGCCAATCAAGGAAATGATCGGGATCCATTTGGCCTTCAAATTCGGGAATGTCGACTCTAAAGTCGCCAAGGCCATTCCATTGCCTTCTTTTTCTAGGGGTTTATTCATCACTTGAGTTAACAATATAGCTCCTCTCTTCTCTCTCAGATTCATCCGAGTATACATGAGTGCGTGAGTGAGAAGGGCTTCGGGTCCATCTCTTTTTCTCTTCCATAAGTTGGGCAAGTTGAGTTTGACTTCCAACTCGTCAACTCGCTCTTGGGATCGACTTGAAGACATTTTTTTTTTTTAATGAGAGTGTGTGGGGAAAAAGGCTGATTTTTAGATGAATGGAGGTGGCACGGTCGTATGGAGGGGCACGGGATGGCCGTGCTAGGTTGCTGATTTGAGGATGGCTAGGAAAACAGGGGTCACGGTCGTGCTTAGGAGCACGGGGTGGCCATGCCAAGTTTCTGGCCCTGTTTCTCACGGTTTTGCTGGTTCTGTGTGTTTTGTGTTTTGGCTTATGGAATGTGTTTGGCTGCAATCTTGGTCACTTGGCAACCTTGGCTCTGATACCAAATGATGTATATAAGAGCACCCAAATGACCAAGCTAAGTATTTTTGTGGTTTTTATAATTGAGAAAACAGGGAAAAGTAAAAAGGATAGTTCAAGGTTGTGTTTGAGGTAATCCTTCCAGAGCCACTCAAACCAAACCTTGGGCAATCCCTTAACTCAACTAGGATACAGAAATTAATCACTACCAAGTTGAGAACAAGGGACCTAGAACACCACTTGAGGATGCCGCTCTCAAGATATAGAATTAGGGATTTTATAAGGAAGAGAACAAACACTCTTTGTTTGAGCTTGCTTTGTATTACTTGAATGACTTGATTTCATGCTAAGCAACTCAATTTATGGCCGTTATATAGGATAGGCCTTACATAATGAAAAGACATAACATTTCACGAAAAGATGTAAAGGAAAAAACAAAAAAAACAAGTACACTTTGCTGCTTGCTTCATTCGGATGCACCTAGGATGAAAAGGTGTGTCTCTTGGTGATTTTAGGTGTGAAAAAGAGGTAGCAGCAAAAGGAGATCCATGCACCCCTTTATTCCATACGTTTAAACCTTGTTAGGGGAGAAAGAACTCAGTTTTGGAGGAGACACAATGCTTCAAAGCCAAAATGGGAGAGAAAGAACCATGTTCACACGTTTTGTAATTAATGTATTCACACGTGTAGCAACTTCAACTTCCAGGAGCCATATCTCACTGAATACTCAGCCAAATTCGGTGATCTTGGGCTTTTGGAAAGCTCAGGATGTCTAGTTTCTAGGGAATGTAAGTTTACTGCAATTGGACCAGACTAGCAAAAGTTATGGCCCAAATAGTGAAGGCTGTCCAAACTGCCCTGGGCTGAAATACCGTGTGCTTGTGGGCCTAATTTGACCATCCAAATGAACTTCAATTTGGGTGTGGTTGGTCTTGTTAGAAAGCTGATTCTTTAAGCTTGAATATGGTGAAGCGTGCAGGAAATTATGCCCTTCGGAGCTTGCTCAAAAAGATGGCCCAAACCAGGTCAATTTTCGGGTGAAGTTTCCAACGCACTGTTGGACTATTTTAGCTCCATTCTGACCAGATTTTGGGCTCCCTTTGCTTCCTTGGAGCTTCCCTTTGAAATGCATGGTAGTCTTGACCCCCATTTGGAAGTCCCTTTTGAATAAGGCACTTTAAAGTTCAAAACAAACTCCACAAAGTGTCTTGTGTCATGGAACTCAAATAATGGGACCAAATATAAGTGTTTCCATGCATGATCTCATTTGGTCATTTCCTCCCTTGAAGTTGAGCTTGAGGAATGAAAATGATGCATATGAAAATATGCATCATATATATATATATACACACACACACACATATATATATATATATATATATATATATATATATATATATATATATATATATATATATCTATATATATATATATGTATGTATGTATGTATATGTATATGTGTGTGTGTGTGTGTGTATATATATATATGTACATACATATACGCACACACACGGACACACACATAAGTGTAGACCCGTACTATGCACGGTGTTTGATAAAATAGATCTTTGGAACACACATCCTATTTGAAAATTTTAAAACATTACCAATACATACATATTTGATATATATAACTAAAAAAAAAAAGATGACAAGTAGCTATTAAAAAAACTAGAAAACTATCAACTTAATTCAGTACAACTGAGATTAATAGTGTAGAAAACAAATAATGGTAATATATATACGGATGAAGATCATGGTAAATGACATGATGATAAGCTAGTGAGTAGAGCAGGACAGCAAAGACTCCTCTTTTTCTTCTTGTGCCTATATAGAAAATATTTTTGTTAGTAATCATTGTATTGCTAACATTGATATAAACAAAGTTTATGTGTACGTATTGTTTAGTTGGTGTACAAGGAATTGGAATTCTTCAAGTGAAAAACTTCTTCCTCCCATTCGACCAACGTAATAAGAGTGATAGGCAGTTCTGTGTCTTAGTGACGTAGATGCTCCATAATAAATACCCATTGTTTGTCAAGATAGTCCTCTAGAATAGCGTACAACAAAAGGTCACTATATGGCATAGGAAATACCTAATGGTCCATAAATATGACTTTCCATATTTTACATCTGTCGTGCATTTGTATGTACATACATCGTGTAAGATGAACGAACACTGACACAGATTTGTTGCAGGGGTTGATTGTACATATCGGGAGAGAAATGTGTGTTAAATATGCTATATCTATAGTAATAAACAAAAGAAATAAAATATTTATATAAGCCCATAATATATTTAAAATTATAATTGTGAAAGTAGATTATGTTCTACAAATGTGTAACAACTGCATGGTAATCTATATGGAAAGAGAATAACCAAGCATTAGGAATGTTACAAAAAATTTCCAGTAAATGATATTTTTAGTGATATTATGAAGCATATCCTTTTGTTATCGATAAAAAACTTTAGTTCTAAAGGAGAAGTGACACGAGAGATTACGACATATAATTGGCCGTGGGAGAACATAGGTTTAGGAAGATAAACACCCGCACACTGCAGTGTTTGACCCTGGCTTTTATTAATTGTCATTGTGAAAGCCAATTTCAAAGGGAACTGCTTCCTCTTCAAGGCAAATGGTGAGTCTCTAGCTAAAGGAGTTAAGTCAACTCTTGGAATAGTTACTGCTTGCCCAATGTTTCGCCCGGTTAAGATTTTTGCTTGAACCACCTTACTTCCAAGCCTTTCAATAATCAACCGAGTACCATTACACAACCCGATTGATGGGTAAAGGTTTCTCAAGAGGACCATAGGAGCATAAACTTTCAACTTAATTTCATGATTCGGGAAGTCTGAAAAGTTCATACCGTTTAGTAGCTCAGGTAGATTAAGGTCATCGATTATGGAATCAGTATTACCAGGCAGAAATGTGTTCGAACTTAGATATGTATGACTATTACCAGGAAGCATTGCTAGAATTCTATTATTCAATTCATCCACATCAGTGTTCAGGGTGCCAAAATACAATGAATTTGAAAATATGAATCATCTTTATATTGGTCAATTGTACATGGTAGACGAATTTCATCAAGTTTTTGAGGCCATTACTACCGTTCTTGATGAGGACTTCTTTAGGAATTTCTATCCAGTCAGGCTCAATACCTCCTAAGAATGAGTATCCTTGAATAGAACTATTGCCAACATTTAACGTCTATTTTGCAAAACTTCCCAAACGCTCATGTTCATCATGACTTAAATTTGAATGCATGAGTTGCATGTTGATCTTAAGATGTTGAACATTATAATAGCATCAAATGATGCCCTTGATATTGAAGATGCAACAATATTTACTCTACTCCCTTTGGTAACAACCGGAAGTACTCATCTTAAATTACATCCAAAAATGATCATTTTCACGCCAAATGCTAGATTTCTATTGTAAATATCACATAAGGAATGCTCAAATGCCTCTAATGTGTAGCGATGTGTCATTAGAGCTTCATCCCATATGATAAGTGATGCTTCCATAATTAGTTGTGCCAATTCTGACTGTTTGAAAAAATTCATCATGTGAAAGCCTCATTTGCATCTATTGGCATCTTAAACATTGAATGTGTTGTTTTTCCTAAAGGTAACAATAGTGCAATAATAACCAGAGGACGTCATTGAGAGCACTATCAAGCCCTTTAACCTAAAATATGTTATGATAGCTTTCTAAATATATATTTTCCCAGTTCCCCCACCATCGTAGACAAAGAAACAACTTTTGCCACCACGTTCATCTAACTAAGCGATCGACTGAAGAACTCGAATTTGATCCGAATTCAATGTCAGGAGCAAGATGTCAAGGTTCTCTTTATTCCATGTTGATGCCTCTGTTAGCGCCTCACGCCACTCATTAGTGTTATTAAGGAGTCCTCATGCCAAGCAAGCTTCCTTGAAAGTTGAATATAAGATGCCATCAACGGTTCTCAAGTCCTTAAATGATGTTGTTCCCTGAACAATGTGTAACAACATTCTAAGGTAGTATCTCTCTCCCATGTTTAGATGGGCATATAGCAATCATCCAATGCATATCCTTCGTTTTCTTTTAGTCCATTTCTTCAGTTCTTTATGCCGCATATGTGTATCGTCTTGCTTCTATATCTTCAATATTTACAGTGAACCAACCCATCCGCATGGTAGTCCTCTCTTGTGCTACAGTAACAACTTGATGAAGTTCATTATGATCATTGAATATGACATACTATTGACTCAGTAAGTGGTATTGTAATAATTCCACAGATGGGTAACGATATGCAATGTCAAATTAAAATATTCTCCAAACGAAATCCAAGGGTGACATATAACGATGATCTAAGTATCGCTTAATCTCATCAACTACTTTATAATATTGTGAACTTATTCCATTTTTGGCATTTTAAACATTATCATCAATAACAATGGTTGCCCGATCAGGTCCTTTATGCATGTACTTGTGAAGATAGTTAATGACCTTCTTTTGTGCACAATGTTCGACGTTAATATGTGCATCACATTTGACACAGAGATCATGGTTATATGGTGTATCCATCTATTATTAATGCTCTTACCATGGACAGTTGCACTCCAACCATTGTTCCTGCTCTATATCTAACAAAACCATTTTCTTCAATAATGGTATCATCACAGAAAACTTTAGGATAATGTTTCGTGCAAGTGCCACCATCCATGCATGCACATAAGGAATACCAGTGCCACATGGACTATGAATCATATGCCTTGTGACAGTTTCAAATGCAAGGGGATTAGTATCTATCTCGGGGAGCTCCACGTATATGACACGATCTATGTCTTCCGCACACGTTCGCTTATCCTCACTTGCAAGAGTCAGAAGCATATGGGCATAAGGTAGTTCCTATTTTTGAAATTCGATGACATGGATATCTACAGATGGAATACTTGATGGAAGAATATGGCAACATAATAAGTTAGCATGACTAAGGTGAGAAGGAATTTAAATTTGCTAATACTAGTGGCATGGTGGGAGGATGATCATACTTGCAATGACTTTTCCAAATAGATTCCTCTCTTTGAAGTCTCATTTTATCTCTTTCATCTTTAAGCGAAAAACGTGAGCAACACTATCTGGTTGGTTATTCGCATGCTAGCCTGGTTGCTGAGACAAAGCTTCTTGAATTTCAGACCAGTTTGAATTACAAGTGAATGTGACAAAAAAATTCAGATAGCCTATTTGATTACAGATGGCCATTGTATCTAAAAAGTGTTGCCTCATATAACGTGGCCCTCCTATAAATGATGCAGGAAATAACCTCTTCTCTACCATATAAGCATCATTTTCGCTGGATGTAACAGCATCTTGCAAGCTACTATACAGTTATGCTCATAGTGTACCTTGGTGGTCCCTAAAACATCTTAACCTCCAAGCCTCAATTGCAGCATAGAAATCAACAACAAATTAGAGAAACAATCTATCACATCAAAGTAATATATTCCCTTCATCAAGTCTATCTTATATGAGGAACGCAACAAATTCTCCCATTGTCACATGTTTTTCACTACTGCTTGATCCTTTAATGCATGGAATATTAAGTGACCAACTATCTGTTCCATTTGTAAATCGCAAAGGGTATTGAAGAGGCATATATGATAGATGAGTTTCATATATTCGCTGTAAATTGCCATCTATTTTGCGAACAATTATATCTTGCTCCTCTTCTCGTCCATAGTCACCCCCTACTATAAGAGCAACAACTTCATCTATGCTGGGCATGGTACGTCCAGGACGTGCTTTGATAAGGCAAATTCTTAAATCAACAACATTATTGGCCTGCAGGATGTCTCGTGCATTTTGAAAAATCTTTACATAAGGGTTGATAGTATCGAGCATGTGTTGTAAGGCCTGTAAATTTGCATGATCAACTCCACATACTGTTCTTAGCTAGTCAAAGCTCTGCATCGATTTCGAATTTCATCATATGTCTCATAGATATATAGTTAAACAAATTTGGGCTTTTGTCCTTCTGTTGGGCTTAATGAACCAATCTGATGATAATTTTTTTCACTTATTCTGAATGAGTGAGGACCATGTCCATGCATTACAGAGTGGTCAATAGATCCATCCATAGATGTGAATGATAACATGGAGTTATATGTCCTTATGTTATCAAGGAAATTCAGTTAATTCAATAATGTGTTCAGCAACGAAGGAGGTGGAGGTAATGCTGACAAAATAACACAACCACTTTGATAGCATATCATGAATTGATGTTAGAAAATACTGGTTTTTGCAACTCTTTCATCCAATCACATGACTACTTTACAGTGACGGCAAGAAACCAGAGTCCCCATAAAATTCCCATGGTCGAAAACCTTCTAACAGGTGGATTCGTACGTGTAATTGCTAACTGAATTGCTCTAGATTTTGCTTGATGGCGCTCGCGTTCTACAATAAACTGTGACTGTGTCTGATCTCAATGGCGCCAGGTAAATAGCCTTCATCGAGCATTATGTTGAGCAGGTCTAGTTTGTAGGCTATTTCTAGTGCTCTCAGATCTTCCAGGTGGAGTTTCCATTACTATGTGAGAAACATTATATGCACAGTGAATTAAAATATAATCCCATATTTGCATCATATGGAACTTAATTACTTATACAGATCATCCATTAATGTGTCATCACCCTCGATTCTTAAAAAGGGCAGTTGTGTTTTATGATCTTAATTATGGATTGGAATTTTTGTTGTGATGTTTCTTTTTTGGTTAGCACAATTAACTACTTGTGGAAAATGTGAGCAGCACGTTATGATTGTATATAGATATTTTGTAAGTTGTATTCCTTTTTTTTTTGGGGAATGTGCTTCACGGGAAAAAAAGAATGCCTTTAATTTTTTATTCTTAAAAATGACAAATATGGATCACAAAGAAAACAGTACAATTTGTTTGAAAATTGTTTACAGTGTTAAGAAATTTATACTAAGTTGCATTCATTTTTTTGGGTGTCTTTGAGGGAAGGAAATGCCCCCTCAATTTCTTTAATCTTAAAAATGACATATATCGTTCACAAAGGAAATAACACATTCTTTTTGGAAAATATATATTTATGTAATTTATTGTGGAAGTATTTAGAGAAATGAACAATTTATCAATCATATGTTTTTATTTATGTTTATGGTAAGGTTTAGATATTTATGTCACTTACATCTATTGATATCGAGTTTTAAATAATATGATCATTACTGTAGTAATTTATGTGTATCTCTATTAACTTCAACTATTATTATAAACATCCAAGTATCAGCAATTTATGTGATAAGTTGTATTCAATTTTGTTTTACGTGTGTTTGAGGGAAGGAAATGCCCCCTCGATTTCTTTAATCTTAAAAATGACATATATCATTTGCAAAGAAAATGACACATTCTTCTTTGTAAATAGATATTTATGTGATTTAGTGTGGTAGTATTTAGGAAATGAACAATTTATCAATCGTATGTTTTTGCTTATTTCAGGCAAGTTTTAGATATTTATGTCAGTTATGTCTATTGATATTGAGTTTTAAATGTTATGATAATTACTATAGTAATTTATGTGTATCTTGATTAACTTCAACTATTATTATAAACTTTTATTTAAAGTATCAGAAATTTCATATTGGACAAACATGCAAGATAAGAAAAGTGTTTATAACATCGATGCATTGTATTTAGACGACATTTTATTCAAATAATCATTGTTGATATTTTGTTTAGAATAAGTTTGCTTTTCAATCATGAAAATGAAACATCAACAAATTAACTGAAATGAAATCTATACACAAAAATATATGTATGTTATAATATATAGATGCACACACACACACACACACACACACACACACACACACACACAAACACATACATATATAATCTATACATATACATACATATATATACATACATATATATATATATATATATATATATATATATATATATATATATATATATATATATATATATATGTATGTATGTATGTATGTATATATATGTATGTATGTACGTATGTATGTATGTATGTATGTTTATATGTAAGTATATTTGTAAATATGTGGGTGTTCACTAATTCAAATGGGCTTGGTGGGCTAGATTATGTGTAGCTAATAGTAGTCAGTCCTTAAAGCCCAATGAAAACCCTAGATCTAGGTTGCATCCACCCACTGCTTAGAACCTTTCTTCTTCCCTCACTTTCCAGACAACTCTTTCCCGCCTCCCACTCCCACGCTCACTCTCACTCAAACGCTCACTCTCACCCTTACTCTCACTTGCAGTTTCTCTCTCTATCCATTAGAAATCCCAACCCTTTACTGTCGGTTGGTGTTGAATGAGAATCAAAAGCGTCAGCTCCATTCTTATAGAGAGAAAATCCATCTTCACTTCCTATTTCTTAAGGTAAAGTTGCTATGATCATCACTTTTCTATGTTCTTAAGCAAATCGATGTTTAGGTGCTCTGTTTGTAGTGGATTCAGACCTTCGGGGTCTGAAACTTCTGGCTTCTCTTTACTTCTTTGAATGCTTGTTTTCGACTTCTCTTTGTTCTCAGATGTTTGCTTTAATAACTCTATTTGAGCTTTTTAAGTTGGGAGTCTGATTTAGATAATACTTAGGTGCTCTATTCTTTATTTCTGCGAGATCTGCCCTGTCATTCACTAGTTATCTACATCTCTCTAAAAGATTGTTCTGTGTCTTTGAAGATGCTTGAATTTATCCATGAATTTGATGCATTTGAAAGATAGATCTGATAGATCTGTGTCTGTAAAGTTGCGTGGAGTAATCTTTTTAATTCTACTTTCGATTTATATGGGTTATTTCACCATTTGCATTTGATTTTGATTTAGGGTTTAAATCCCTAATTATCTAGTAGTAATTTCTTATAATTCTTTTTTTTCGGTTGAAAGGTGCTAGCCACACTGGATATATACAACAAGCACATAGGAAAGAGGCTTTGGGATGCAAAACTGGAAATGGGTTTAATTCTCTATCTCTGTCTGAAAGAACCCATCTGTTGTACATGTGGTGTTAGGCCATTTTGTACTTATGAAATAATTTGTCAAAGGGTTCTGTGGATGTCTCTAAAAATATACAATTTTAGATGGAAATACATTCTTTGAACAGATTTATATGTGGGATGGTCTTGTTTCTCTCTCCGTGGTTTGTTCTCTTTGATTTCATGTTCACTTTGTTAAATGAAGAAAGCTACCTTGGCCACATACCCTTGATGTGGATCTATTGTATGTTTTGTTACATCCCTATAGATATGTTATTTTGAGTTAAATTTCTCTGTTCTTTTCATTCTTATTACTTCAATTTATGCAAGTCCAACCAAATAATCATATTCTAGTTACATGGAAATTGTGTACAATTTTTAGTGGTTTTGACCAATTTTAAAGTTTTTCTTAACTATTTATGTTGATCTTTATTTGCTTTTGGTCTTTGTATTCTTTGGTGTTTTGCTCCTCTGAGACCTCTAAATAAGCCTTCAAAGTGTATATGTGTAATAAAGTGTATTATATTTTTGCTTCTGGAGTTTTTTTTTTATCAATTTATTCCTCATATTATTTTTCTTCCTTGATATTGGTGTTTAGGGACTATTGGTTTATGTTGATCTTTATTAGCTTTTGGTCTTCGTGTTCTTTGGTGTTTTTCTGCTATGAGATCTCTAAATCTAATTATTCTCTTCCTTGTTTCTCTCTCTATGTTACTTACTCGTTCTCAGCATCCCTCTTTACGATCTCTATGTGTGTGTGTGTGTGAGTGTGTGTGTGTTTGTGTGTGTGGAGAGATTTTGAGCATCCAATTCTGAGAATGAATTCAGAACAGAAAGGTAATTGTTCTATACCTGTATGATGTTAACTTTATGATTTTGATTTCTTGAATTTTTGGTTGTTCTTTATGCTCTATTATTTGCTGAAAGCTTGCCAAATCTTAAACCAGCTATGTGTTACTTGTGAAGTACCATTTAGAGTTTGAGCTTGTGCAGACAACCCATTTGGTTAGTTTCTAGTGAGGGCTATTTCATATGCTTCTTTATGCCATTTGACATGAACTAATTATATTATTAGTATTTTTTTGGTTTTTGTTTTATAAAGTCTGGGATTCGGTATTCAAGTTTGGTTGATCTGTAAAGGTGATATGTAGTATTAGCTATATACGTTTGGGATTTTCAGTTTTATGTCCCCCTATTACTTGATTTCAAGACCTGTTTAACTAGTTCTGTAATATTTTAAAATTTCTGTTAGGCCCCTATTTCTATTGGGCCCCTGTTTATTTGTTGTTGGTCTTCGTGTTCCATGATGTCTTACTCCTCGGAGATCTCTAAATAAGCCCTCAAAGTGTATATGTGAAATAAAGAGTATTATATTTCCGCCTTTGGGATTTTTTTGTCAATTTGTTCCTTGTATTAATTTTCGTCCTTGATTTTGGTGTTTAGGGATTATTGGTTTTCTTATATTATTTGTTCCTTGTAGCTTTAGACTTGTCCCACTGAAATAGAGTTGTACATGGAAGTTGTCCTAATGAATTGAAATTTGTTTCCTTTGTTATGCAATTGTTCAATTATAATTTTTTAAAGCAATCTAGGGGGATATAATCCTATGATTTTATGATATGCATCTATCCTAATGTCGTATATTTGGCCTTGTTTGCTTAGTGCTGGATCCTTTTTGTAACCCTGAGGTTTTTGGGGCCTTTTTTTGGTGTTGTTTTTATTAGTAAGGAGTGCTTAAAAGGCTAAATGTTGCTGTTGTTATATTTGTTGAAATTTGAGTGTCATAATTTGGGGGAAAGGAAAATGAGCATCACTTATTTTTCTTTATGCTTTTGGGTTTTGTTTTTTGGTCAATCTGTTCCTTGCATTATTTTTCTTCCTTGATCTTGGTTTTTAAGGATTTTTGGTTTATGTTGATCTTTGTTGGCTTTTGGTCTCTGTGTTCTTTGGTGTTTTGCTCATATGAGATCTCTAAATCAGGTTATTCTCTTCCTTATTTCTCTCTTTATATGACTCACTCGGTCTCAGCATCCCTTTTTCTGATCTATTATGTGTGTGTATATGTGTCTGATGTGTGTGTGAAGAGAGATTTTAAGCATCTAATTCTGGGGAAGAATTCAGAAAACAAAGGTAATTGTTCTCTACCGGTATGAAGTTTACTTTATGAATTTGATTTCCTGAATTTTCACTTTTTCTTTATGCTCTATTATTTGTTGAAAGCTTACCAAATCTTCAACTAGGTATCTGTTACTTGTGAAGTACCTTTAAGAGTTTGAGCTTGTTTAGATTACCCGTTTGGTTAGCTTCTAGTGAGGGTTACTTTATATGGTTCTTTTTGCCATTTGACTGAGCTAATTATATTATTAGTTTTTTTTTTTTTGGTTTTTGTCACTCTCTTGCTTGATTTCATGACCTGTTCAACTTGTTCTTTCTATCAGGTATCTATTTTCCTCATACCATTTTCTGGGTTTCTTTCTATTGCTTTTCTATCTGTGGGTATTTTCTATTGGGTTACTTCCGTGGATTAGTGGGTAAGGAGTCATTTTCTCATTTGTATAAGAGAATTATGTGATTAAATTGTATTGATGCAGATGTGTAAAGTTTTTCTTTTTTCTCTTTTTCCCACCCACACATATGCTCTAATTCTTTGTGGGTCATTGCTCTTGCTTTATTGTTGCTTTGAATCTTAAACTATAGTTTATTGACAAATCTTTAAATCCCATAAGGTAGTTAAAAGCTGGTATTAAACTTAAAAAATACCCACTTGGGAATTTGCTTCATTCTTGATCTCAATTTCAACCATGGGGAACTCTGATGGTATGTTTCTTAACCCTAACCTTGTTGTTATCCTTGAATTTTAGTTGGGCTTGGTAGATCAGTTTGTGGGCATTGATGAATTGGTTGACTTGTTGATTGATTATTTTGTAATTTATGGGTTTTTCTTTTCTGTGACCAGATTCTCATATCACTTTTTTAATTGATGCTCATTTCTAGTTCTGTAGTTCTAAGCTGTCTCTATTTTTTCTTATAGTTGACATATTGGATTGTAAATCTGCTTGAGATCAATAGTCTTCTTATTTATAAGTTGCGGGATGAGGTTGGGTATTCTTGAAATTTAATTAGTTTTTTGTGGTCCTGGATTGAGTACTAATGATGGTTCTATTCATCTGACAATTACTCTGGTAGATATCTGAGACTTTAAACTCTTGCTTTGGTTGACCTTGATTGGAACCTTTGAGTCGCTTTTTACGATGTTTTGATGATTTCATTGACTTGCAAAATAATGTACAATTGCATATAGAGAGGCTCTCATGGCTTTTAAGTAATGATTTAGTGAATCTCTTTATACTTTTGGGCATTTTGGTTTTTGCTTTCAATTTAGGAATTATTATTTGATAATCAGTATGCCTTAAAATTGCTTGCCTGAACTCCTGTGAGAATTTACTAACTTATAAGAGTAGGGCACAGCTTTTTTGAGATATATCTCAATTGATCCTTCAGATTCTGATTCTAATAATTGAATGGTGGTTGTTCTTTTCAATATGTTGATGAGATTCATTACTCATTAGACTAACCATGTTTTCTATTTCACCAGTCGAGGCCCAAGATAGAACCATCTTTGTGGCTTCTGCATTTGTAGGTCATCAAGAAGGTAATTGTATTTCTAAGTATGATTTTACATGGAGCTATCTATGACATTTCATCGTTATGTTTATGTGAGTAATTAACATTCTATATTGATAGTATCCCTATATTTTCTCTCCTCAAACAATTAAAACAATGCCCTTCTAGAACAATAATATCAATTACAGCCTATATTATCTAAAATAAAAGAAGTAATTTGCACATATATGAAAGCAGATTTTGTTGGGTTTCGAGTTTTTTTTCTAGTATATTTGATTCAATAAGTAGCTACTTGGTGGAAATCTATAAATGTTTTTTTTTTTTTGGTTTTATGCTCAACTGAAGTTAGCTGCTTTACCCACACATTTGCTACGATTCGTTGTAGGTCTTTGTCCTAAAGAAATCAGTTACAAAATGGGTTCTGAAATGTAAGGCTGTTTAAAGTAGATTTCTAGGTTCGTTTGTTGTTTATGTTTACTTTCGTCCTTTCTACCTTATGAACTAATGATCATGGAATATTGTATAAATTTAGTTATTAATCATAGGCTTTAACATGAGATGAAGTTATGCAAGACAAAGGAATAGAAATTTCAGTAGTTACCTGAGATAAAAGTGCCTAAACCTTGTATCCTCGTTGTGCACGTTTATGTCAAACACTGAAAATTCATAGGCACTAATCATATGCATTAACATGAGACGAAGTTATGTTTGATACAGAAATAGAAATTTCAGTACTTACCTGATATGAAAGTGCTCAGACATGGAATCTTTATTGTGCACGCGTTTATCTCAGGCACTGACCCTTGTTATGCTAATACAGATTTCAAGTCAAAGGGGAGCTAATGAAAGAAGTGATGATGTGATTTGATACGTGAGAAATTAGGAAGTAAAAAGATGCAGCACGGTGAAGCGTTGAAATTTATAGATGTACTTTGCGTGGTTCACTAGGAGACGTGGAAGTAGTATAGCTGCCATCAAATTGTTTTATTTTGTATGTAGTGTATCTTTCCAAAAATCTAATAAAGAGGAGTTTGGAACTCCTTGCTATAGGTGAACTCAGATTCAGTGTTTTATTTTTCCTAAATACGTAGTGGGTAGATTAGAAACATAAAATGTGAGAAGTGGAGAGTGGGGTGGGCAGTTTTTGATGTGATTAGGATTGATTGCTGCAAAAGAGACCCACCAGTTGGGGGTATGTGTTTTCAAATATTGAATTATTATTTATTGGATAAAAATAGTTACTGGATTAATAACAAACGTCAGAATTGGGGAGTGGGGGAGGGTAGTTACTGACGTCAGTAGTTGGGGGTGTGTATTTTCTCAGTTTTAATTAATTTTTTTGGAAAAAATAGTTATTTTAACATCTTGGATTAAATGGCTAAAACAGTTTAATGGTGTAGATCATTCTAATCTCCACAAATCACTCAGACGACATTATTCTAGGGTTTCTAGAAGATTGCTGTTATATTAGTATAGATACGCATGCATATGTATATACATGTATATGTATGTATGTATCTATATATATATATATATATATATATGTGTGTGTGTGTGTGTGTGTATATATATATATGTGTAGATATATATATATATATATATATATATATATATATATATATATATGTATATATATATGTGGATATATATATATATGTGTATATATGTATATATGTGTATATATGTATATATGTGTGTGTATATGTGTATATATATATATATGTGTGTGTGTGTGTGTGTGTGTGTGTGTGTGTGTGTGTATCTACATATATATATATGTGTGTGTGTGTGTGTGTGTGTGTGTATCTCTGTGTGTGTGTGTTTATGTGTATGCGTATATAGTGGCGGAGTTAGGGTTTAAATCTTAGGTGTCGAAGTAGACTATACAGCACAACTAATAATCGTCTAATTTGCACTCTAATATTTTAATACATTTTCTTCTGTAATTTTTTTTATGACACAACATAGCTATAATATTGCACTAAACTTGCAAGAGTTCCCAAATTTACCAAATTTCATCTTCATGCTCCCAAGTGCGATCGTATTCACAAGTTTATCAAAATTAACTCCAGACTATTTCCGAAATGGTATTAACATAATTGTTAGACACAAATTTGACTAAAATCGCTAAATTAGATACAATAGTTTGTTAAGAATAATTACAAATTAACATAATTGTTAGACAGAACTTTAACTAGAATCACTAAATTAGAATAGTTTGCAAAGGATAATTATAAATTAACATAATTGTTAGACACAAATTTTACTAGAATCGCTAAAGTAGATACAATAGTTTGTAAAAAATAATTATAAATTTAAAAAGAATTATTTTTGCCCTTGATTTTGCCTCTTGAGATAAAGCTTTGTATACTATTCTCTTTCTAAGTTAATGTCAACATAATAGCAAAAAGATTATGTATCTTAATTTAAAAAAAAATCATAATATTAAAAAAATCACACACTTATAGTTACCAAGGTTCAAACATATGACCCACCTAACCTGTGGAAACTCGAAACACCTCATGCCAAACAAGCACTACATGCTTGTTGTTGTTTAACCAAACTAGAAAATATATAGCTAATATTATACATCTTAGTTCATGAGACCTTCCCACCAAATAGGCAAAAGTAACACTAATTGGCCAACGCACCCTTCCAACTATCCAAGCAAACTAAAAAACATATATAGATATTTTTTTTTCCCAGAAATTCCAACATTTAAATTTTTTTTCCCAAAAAGCTGGGGTGTCAATTGACACTCCTTGCATGCACATAGCTCCGTCCCTTTGTGTATGTGTATATGTATATATATGTATATTTATATAAATACATATATATTATATTATATTGTACAGTCACACACGCACACACACACACACAAATACGTACATATATACTAGTGAGTAGGTGTGAGACGATTAACCATTCAGGGTGTAGATGAGCTAGAGGATGGCTAAAGAAAAGTTAGAATGAAGTAATTAGAAATGATTTGAAACTTATATATCTAACTGAGGACATGCATTAGGATAGAAGTCTATGGAGATCTGGGATTAACGCTGGAGATTATAGGTACTGTCCTTCAAGTCCTTTCTTTGACTATTGTTTGAGTAGCGATTGTTGTTATGCTGTACTGGTTATTAGTCATGTCTGCTTGCGATGCAATCCTGTAGAATAGTTGATTGATCTTAGTAGGATCATTATTATCGCACCTCTGATTGATTGAATCATATCTTCTTCACAACTGTGGTGTCACCTCCATCCACTGATTATTTGAATGTAGACAGCTATTGGCCAAATTTGCAGTATGTGGCCATTTGTTGTTGAAGGTACGCATAACTCTTAACCCTCATATGTTGCTCTTGTTAATTTATGGTTTTTGTAAGTAGGTAGGACTTGTGTTAGCTAATTTAGTTTACCAATAAATTTTTAACTTCAAAATATCTTCTTAAGACTTTTATATGCGCCCATTAGAAACGGTCTATCGACAGATAGTAATGTGTATAGAGGTAACGCTGCCTACATTTAGATCTCCCCAAATCCGGTGAAATAGGGACCTACACTGAAAGTTGTTGTTGTTATTATTGCTGTCATTGTTTCTATTGATGTTGTTATTGCTATTGTTGTTATTGTTGTGTGTTTGTATGTATATATATATATGCATATACATACATACCTACATATATACATACATACATACATACATACATACAAATATATAAAAATAGATATACAAATACATATATACACACACCCACACACATACACACACATACATATATATATATATGTATATATATACAGACATGCATGCACACACACACACACACACACACACACACACACACACACACACACATATATATATATATATATATATATATATATATATATATATATATATATTGTTGAATTTATGAGCACTTACCCACAAGAGGGGGGTGAATTGTGGTGTTCGATTTTCGCGTACTTACTGTCAAACACCCTCTTGATTGTAGAGGTTGTTCTCGAATTACAAACAACCTTCTGACTTGTTTGCACTAGATGTTTTTAATTTGCTCAAAGGCGAAAATCAACAAGATAAATGCGGAAATAAAGCACACACAATTTTTCCGTGGAAACACCTGTAGCCCAACTGAGGTGTGAAAAACCACGACCTACCTCGTGTAGGATTTAACCACTTTCACTAACGGGCTTCACACGTTACAAATGTAACACACCTTGTTACAACTTGCAACCACGTAACCTTCTTTTCTAAGAAAGGTTACACCACGTCCAAATCTCACCAGATTGGACACGTCCAAAGTCCACACGACTGAGGACCACTCACTCACTTTTCTGATCCAAGATCAGGGTTACAAAACACCTTACGGGGGTGCTTCTGATTTAAGCAGATGTAAGGTACAATGAGGTCCTAGTATGCCAATATCTTGAAAGCTCAGCTTAAACACAACTTGTCTCGGTTTTTCTTTTCTCAAGAGTAGCTCGAAAAATTCTTCTCACTAGAAAAACCACTTTTGCACTTCTCCCTTTTTGCGTATGTTGTGTATATTTCTCGTTTTTTTTCTTCTTCTTCGCTTATGAATGTGAGTGAAATGTTGAGTTTTTAAACAAAAAATCCAACGGTCGAAAACAAGGAGAAGTGATAAAATCAGCTATGCTTAGCGAAGAGAGATTTTTGCTTAGCACAGAGAATTCCAACGGCTAAAAGATCCAATGAGGATAGAGTTTCCCAATGTTGTAGGGATTTGATTTTTGGAAGATAAAAGTCTATCTTTTTCCCTTTAAAAAATAGCCGTGAGATACAAGGGAAAGAATCTCAGCTTTGAATTTTGAATTAATCACTTCCCAAAGGATAAGAAAGAAATATTTTCGGTTTTGGTAAATATTTTCCAAAATCAGTTTTGCAAATCTCCCAAGGGATTTTCATATCAAAAAGATTTTCTACAGCTTAAATTGCTGTCTTGGAATTTTATCAAAATATATTAGAGCTTTTGGCCAACCAAAATAAGTTTTCCAAAGTAACCGGGTTTGGCCGTTGCAGTTCAGAAACACCCTAGGTACCCTGTTTATAGGGTTGTTCAAACTTGGTGTTCTGAAGCAAATAGCGCAACCGATTCAAGAGTGGTTAGTTAGAGACTTTTCAAGATTGGCATATTAACAAGAGTCTAAGAAATAAAACCTAAATTACCCAAGACATCTCGTTGTAGATCCAGTCATCTTGTTCAAGATGAATACGCTGCCCCAACCACCTAGACCAACCTGTTTGCCAGGTTGTTCTTGTATCGCTTGAGTTCAGAAAGGCCTGTTTGCTGGATTGTCCTTGAAACACCTAGCCTGTTTGCCAGGTTGTTCTTGTATTGCTTGAGTTCAGGAACTGATCTTAACACACAATCAACTCATCGAGGTGGTGTTCTTGACTTGAGCGTGAGTCATCAAGGTATGAGACCTGTTCTTAAGACTTGTTCTCAACATTCAGCAAACAAGTTAAGATGCATATTGAAAATAACAGTGTATGCCTGTTTGGAGAACTTTGTTTGGAGCAACATTACTTAAGAGCATTTTACACTTGGGTTTGTTGTCATCAAAACTGAATATACTAATTCAACAATTTCCCCCTTTTTGATGATGACAAACCAAGTGTCCATATTGACCAAAAAAAAAATTTTAATGCTGATAGGGATCCACGTAGGTACAAGGAGTTAGTCAGGGTCAGGTTCATTCGTCACACTTTGCCAATAGGTTACACTATTCTTCCCCCTTTTGGCATCATTAAAAAAACAAGAACAACAGGACGGTTGCAAGAAAAGCATATAAAGCATTGCAAATAGATATTTCATTGCAAAAAAAAAAACAGTACATTTCCAAACTAACAAAAAAATAGATATTGACAATCAGGGAGCAGGGGGTGGTTTCGTTTGCAGAGGAGGAATGCTGGGGGCAAGGGTGGAGAGAAGGGTAAGCAAATCTTCATGGCGTTTGGCGGAGAGGGCTTGTTCCTCAGCAAGAGCAGCCTTGACGGCTGAGAGCTCATCCTTGAGGCGAGCATTGTCCTCAAGAACAGCCTCAACCTTGATGGAAGGTTGCCCAGAAACAGGTGGTCGAGGTGGTCGACGACCCTGTGTGGAGACTGACCCTTCGCCAATCTCATAGCCACACCCTAGCAGGGTGTCAATCCCAATCTCATCAATGATTTGGGCCGCCACTCTCCGTGTGAGCAATATCCCAAAGTGCTCAAACACCCTTGTCAGCAGAAACCCATAGCCAAGATCATGTGCCCGGGTGGTGTTCGCAATTCGCCCTATGTGGCGAATCATAATTGCAGGGAGGTTGATTGGTTCCTCCCGATCCAGTAGGTCCACCAGACATTGATCGAGGGCATCTGCTGAGTTTCGCCCTTGACCTCGCGGAATTATGTTCTTGATGGTGAACATAAACAGTAGTTGGTGCAGGGAGGTCATTTCTCCCTTCTTAACCGAGAGGGGTGTTCTCAGGCCCTGTTTCTGACTGAGGCGTTGGGACACCTCAAGGAGCCTGGATGTTTCTAGGGCAGTTTTGTCTTCCCTCACATACACAGCAAAGCCTTGTGAGGGCACCCCCAATATTTTCCCAAGTGTGGGCGCATCAACCTTAATGCCTTGCCCATTCACAAAACTTGTCACCACCCCTTTGGTGACACTGTAGTTGGCGTAAAACTCAGCCAACTCAGGCACAGAACACCCCAACTGGGTGTTTGCAAACAAGTCGAGCTAGCCTTGGGCTCGCAACTTGCTTAGGAACACCCCCAGACCATGTTCCTCAAAAAAACGTATATTCACTACCTTCCCCCTGACGACATTGCGCTTAAGCAATTGTGCATGTTTATCAGACATAGGAGAGGGAGTGGACTTCTTTGGGCATTTGGGAGGAGGAACAGAGGTGGTAGCGTCTGGTAGGGGAGCTGTTCTGGGCTTTCTTTTGAGGGGTGAGGTTGCAGGAGAGGGCTTCATAGCAGGTTTAGAGGTGGATTTTGGAGGAGCTTGATCTTCAGAGGACTCGGAGAACACCGGTGTCCCCTGTTTGAAAAAGGTGCTCTCAGAGTCAGAACTCGAGAACTCCTCGGTAGAAGAAGAGGAAATCTCCTCGATAATTGGAGCAGAGGGTTTGGAGATACGGGGAGCGGATTGAAAAGCTATTCTTGCAGATTTGTGAGAAGGCTTGGAGGCTGTTGGAGAAGAGGGAGTTTGAGAGGGCTAAGACCTTGGTTGTGGACTTGTTCTTGGCGTTCTGCTACGCCTGGCCACTAATTTCACCCTTTTCCTTTTCTCTCCGGTTTGAGCAACCGGAGTAGTAAGTTCAGCCTCAGGGAGAGAATCCTTCTCCTGACTCTCCTCTGACGTCTCATCGACATTCAGATCCTCCACACACACGGCGTCGAAAGAGTCATCCCCGGTTTTTGGCACTGTTTCAGGAAACAGCCCAAAAGAACATGGTTCGAAATTATCACTAAACCCTTCAGGGGTTTCCAAGATTTTGTCTTGAGGTCTCGATGGTGCACCCTCCGACTCTACTTTAAGGGGACATGCAATTAACCCCACAAGAAACACCAATTCTCTTCCACAATTAAAGGGAATATCGTCCATCCCTATCCCTATTGATTTTAGGGACAAGCTTTTCAGAAATCTGAAAGGCTTGTACAGGATTGGGCGCGGGGGAGCAGGGATTGAGGACGCACAAATCTGGGCTTTTGAGTTGGAGGTGTGGTTGGAAGCCATTGTTGCTAGAGGAGAGAGATTAAGGTTTTAGGCTGTTTGCGGGGTTTGTTTCTGAAAAGAAGAACTGAGAACAGGGCATTTAAAGCGAGAGAGAGAGCACCCCAAAAACTTTTAAAGATCTCTTGATTTGCAACGGGTGAGAACATTAAAAGCGTGTGCCTTGGGAAGGAGGGAGGTTTAAAGAGAACACATTCCCATATGCATTGAACAACCAAGGGACGTACCTGTTCTTTCCGCTCGATCAAGATACCTGCCTGTTCTTTGCCGTTTGATTTTGACTCATTTGAACTGGGGGTGGCAGAGTTGCTCCAGTGACCCTTAGTACATCCCCTTATGCTGCACTCTTTTAAAAAACACGCAATTCGAGTGTATGCACTCATTGTACATAAATCACATCAGTTGCTAATAAGATTTGCAAACAAGGGGAGAGAACAAGGTGTAGAGGTTGTTTTTACCAAACCTAGTTCATGTCTTGGAAACAAGTATCTCAGGGTGTTCTTACCAACCCTAGTTCCAGTCTATTTCTTTCAAATTGATCTCTAGCTAGTGCCTTAGTGAATATATCAGCAATTTGATTTTCCGTTGTGCAAAAATTCATAGAAATTAAACCCTTTTCAACATTATCTCTCAAGAAATGATGTCGAATGTCAATATGCTTTGTTCTTTTATGTTGACATGGATTTTTGGCAATGTTAATTGCACTTGTGTTATCACAAAAAATAGGAATGCATCCAGTGTCAACACAAAAGTCCTTAAGCTGTTGTCTTATCCACAACAGTTGAGCACAACATGAAGCTGCTGCAACATATTCAGCTTCTGCTGTGGACATGGCAACTGAATGTTGCTTCTTGGTAGCCTAAGATACCAAACAAGGTCTAAGAAAGTGAGCCATACCTGAGGTACTCTTTCTATCAACTAGGAATCCAGCGTAGTCAGCGTCAGCATATCCAACAAGATCAAAATTGCAACATCCAGGATACCATAAAGCTTTGTCTAGTTTGAAAACATGGTTAGGAAATTCACTGTTTTCAAAACCAGGGGGTTGTTTGACATACACCTCTTCTTTAAGGTATCCGTTTAGGAATGCACTTTTCACGTCCATTTGATATAGCTTGATTTCCATATGAGCTGCAAAGGCTATTAGGATTCGAATAGCCTCAATTCTAGCAACTGGTGCAAAGGTTTCTTCATAATCGATCCCTTCTTCTTGGTTATACCCTTGAACAACCAGCCGTGCCTTGTTCCTAGTGACTGTTCCTGACTCATCCAGTTTGTTTCGGAACACCCACTTGGTTCCAATGATTGTTCTCTCTGCAGGTTTAGGTACCAGGTGCCATACTCTGTTTCTTTCAAATTGATGGAGCTCTTCTTGCATTGCCGTGACCCAATCTGAATCTGCAAGAGCTTCATTCACATTCTTTGGCTCAATGTTAGAGAGAAAAGCATAGAAAGCACAAAAATTCTTAAGCTTAGACCTAGTTTGCACTCCACTGTTAATATCAGACAGAATTTGATCAAGGGGGTGTGAACTATGGTGCTTCCATGGTCGTGGAGTAAGTGGATCCACAGACACATGCTCTACTCTAGCCGGAATATTTGGAGAATCAGGCTCATGAACACCTCCTGAGCCTGTTTCTGCACCTGTTTGTAAGCCTGTTCCTGAAGAACATGGTCCCGAACAGGGTTCAACGGTGTTTCCCCCTGTTTGGTGTTCACCTTGCCTGCCGTTTTGAGGAACAACTTCTGGGCCTGTTGTCTCCATGGTGTTCTTACCTTGTCTCTCATGGGGCAACACTTCTTTTCGGATAAGACCTAATTCAAACTCTTCTTCCTGTGCACCATTCTTATTCAAAGTGTTAGATTCATCAAAAAGCACATGCACACTTTCCTCAACGCACAAGGTTCTTTTGTTAAAGACTTTGTATGCCTTGCTGTGAGAGGAATAACCGAGAAATATTGCCTCATCACTCCTGGGATCAAACTTTCCTAAAGCATCCTTCCCATTATTATGCACAAAACACCTACAACCGAATGTTCTTAAATGCATAATGTTGGGCTTTCTGCCTTTGAAGAGTTCGTAGGGAGTTTTGTTCAAAATAGGTCTAATCATACATCTATTCATAATGTAACATGATGTGTTCAAAGCTTCTGCCCAAAAGTTCCTAGGAAGACCACTAGTAATAAGCATTGTCCTAGTCATGTCTTCTAGGGTGCGGTTTTTGCACTCAACGACCCCATTCCGTTGGGGTGTTCTTGGGGCCGAGAAGTTATGATCAACACCATGCGTATTACAAAATTCTGTAAAACTTGCATTTTCAAATTCAGTGCCATGATCAGACCTCAAGCTAACCAATGAGTGTCCTACTCTCTTTTCAACCTTTTTGAGAAAGGCAGTAAGATTCTCAAAAGTTTCATCCTTGGAGGCCAAGAACAGGGTCCAAGTAAATTGAGAGTAATCATCCACTATGACAAGCACATACCTCTTCCCACCTCTACTTGTTATCCTCATAGGACCACATAGATCAATGTGTAATAATTCAAGAGGTCAGGTAGTGCTAACACACCTTTTTGATTTAAAAGACAATCTGACTTATTTTTCTTTTGCACAAGCTTCACAAACCTTATCATTATTGAATTTGATGGAAGGTAGTCCAACAACTAAGTCTTTGGAAATAAGTTTGTTTAAAAGAGTAAGGCTCGCATGACCTAGTCTCTTGTGCCAGAGCATTATATTATCATTCACAGCACTCAAACAAGTCAGGTTGTTTTGGAGAAGTGTGGAAATACAAACTTTGTAAACATTTTTGTGACGCTTCCCCTTTAACACAACGTCTCTTGTGTTGGCATTGACAACCAAGCAATGTGTTCGTGAGAACACCACTAGATTGTTCTTGTCACACAGTTGGGACACACTTAGTAAATTATGCTTTAAACCATCAACTAAGTGCACATTATCAATTGAGTGGGAGAGAGTTTTACCAATGCTACCTATACCGACAATTGTCCCAGACTTGCCATTTCCAAAAGCCACGCTCCCACCGGTTGAAGCTATAAGTGAGAGAAAGTTTGATTTTTCTCCGGTCATATGCCGCGAACACCCACTATCAACATACCACAGCTGCCTGTTTTCAAGGTTATTTTCTGAGCTATTTGCCAGGGTGTTTCTTACCCTGTTTGCTGGGTTGTTTGTGGGGTTGTTCTCTCTCACTTCAGCCTGCAAAACAAATCAAGGGTTAGTTTTGGGAACCCAGATCCACTTGGGTCCCATTCTTTTAGACAAATAAAGCTCATCTTTCCTAATCCAGATTTGTTTCACATACCTTTCATTCTTTTCAATGGCATACCTTCTTGAAGGACATGAATATTGATAGTGACCAGTTTTACCACAATGAAAGCAAACAATGTTTTCAGGTAATCCCACATACTTTCTATGGATTGGGTAAACGGTTCGTTTAGGCTTATATCCAAGTCCCTTTTTGTTTCGACTGTGGTGAGTGTTTAACCAATCAAGGGCTTGTGAGGACTTGTTCCACAACCTGTTTGTGGCAAGGTCGTGTTCTGTGCGTTTTGCTTTAGCCGACAGGTTCTTGTTTTCAGCAAGCAAAACTTCGACCTTTTCTTTAAGCTCAAGGGTTTCCTTTTCAGCCTTGGCTTGATTGGTGGTATATTTTACTTCGTTCAAGATCAAGGTCTCCCTAAGGTCATTTATGGTTTGATGTGAAGCTAGAATTTCTCTTTCAGCCTCAAGTTTCTCATTCTTAAGGATCTCATTTTCTAGTTCTAGGTCTCGGACATCTCGTTTCAATTCAGCACAAGTATCCATCAAGGTATACAAAAGTTTTTCGAGAGTTGCTTTATTGAGACCACGTACCTTGTTCTTGAGATCAGTCAAGCTGTTTGTGGATTCATCATCTGAGTCTGAGTCACTTTGTGCCATGAGAGCTACAGCATCTCCTTCACTTTCAGATTCACCTTCATCCTCAGAAGAGTCTCCCCAGGCAGCAAGCATAGCCTTCGAGAATCTTTTGCCTGAGGTGTTCACAGGTTGTTTTCGAACCTGTTTTCTGGGTTGTTCGAACTCCTGCTCTTCTCGAAGCAGAGGGCAGTTTTTCACAAGGTGATCTGGTTTGCCACATTTAAAACACCCTGTGAACTGTTCTCGGGGGGTGTTTCTGGATTTACTGAAGTCCTTTCTTCTGCTGTTTTCTTTGACCTTTTTGAAGAATTTCTTGAACTTTCGTGTCATTAAGGCCATCTCTTCATCTTCAAGGTCAGAGTCATCATCCTCTTGTGCTTTCAAGGCAAGCCCACGATCCTTCTTCTGCTCCTCCTTTTGTTGTGAGTTCTTTCTGAGTTCATAGGTTTGAAGATTGCCAATCAACTCGTCGAGGGTGATCTTGTTCATGTCTTTAGCTTCTTGGATGGCTGTCACCTTCGCTTCCCAAGACCGAGGCAAAATCCTTAGAATCTTCCTCACCAGCTCTTCTGTGGTGAAGGATTTTCCCAGGGATTTTAGCTCGTTTGTTATGTGGGTGAAGCGTGTGTACATATCCATCACGTTCTCACGATCACCCATATCAAACAACTCATATTGCCTCATGAGTAGCTCAATACGTGATTGTTTGACTTGACTTGTTCCTTCATGAGCTACTTGGAGGGCATTCCATATCTCCTGGGCTGACTCACACTCGAGATACGTGTATATTCATCTGGACCTAGGCCAAAATATAATAGCTTCTTGGCCTTGGCATTCTTTTCCATTTTCTTATAGTCTTCAGCATCAAACTCTATGGGTTCCTTGGGAACCTTCTTACCATCTTCAAGCACCTTGGTGGGAACAAGGGGCCCGTTCTTGATGAGCATCCATAACTCATAATCTTCTGCCTGAATATAGTTCTTCATCCTATTCTTCCACCAACTATAATGTTGGCCGTTGAAATAGGGTGGCCGAGTAATGGATTGCCCTTCAAGGATTCCTTGTGGTGTACTCATCTTCAGAATCTCTCAAGGTGTTAGCCCTTTTGTGAGAGAACCTGCTCTGATACCACTTGTTGAATTTAGGAGTACTTACCCACAAGAGGGGGGTGAATTGTGGTGTTCGATTTTCGCGTACTTACTGACAAACACCCTCCTGATTGCAGAGGTTGTTCTTGAATTACAAACAACCTTCTGACTTGTTTGCACCAGATGTTTTCAATTTGCTCAAAGGCGAAAATCAACAAGATAAATGCGGAAATAAAGCACACACAATTTTTCCGTGGAAAACACCTCTAGCCCAACTGAGGTGTGAAAAACCACGACCTACCTCGTGTAGGATTTAACCACTTTCACTAACGGGCTTCACACGTTACAAATGTAACACACCTTGTTACAACTTGCAACCACGTAACCTTCTTTTCTAAGAAAGGTTACACCACGTCCAAATCTCACCAGATTGGACACGTCCAAAGTCCACACGACTGAGGACCACTCACTCACTTTTCTGATCCAAGATCAGGGTTACAAAACACCTTACGGGGGTGCTTCTGATTTAAGCAGATGTAAGGTACAATGAGGTCCTAGTATGCCAATATCTTGAAAGCTCAGCTTAAACACAACTTGTCTCGGTTTTTCTTTTCTCAAGAGTAGCTCGAAAAATTCTTCTCACTAGAAAAACCACTTTTGCACTTCTCCCTTTTTGCGTATGTTGTGTATGTTTCTCGTTTTTTTCTTCCTTATGAATGGGAGTGAAATGTTGAGTTTTTAAACAAAAAATCCAACGGTCAAAAACAAGGAGAAGTGATAAAATCAGCTATGTTTAGCAAAGAGAGATTTTTGCTTAGCACAGAGAATTCCAACGGCTAAAAGATCCAATGAGGATAGAGTTTCCCAATATTATAGGGATTTGATTTTGGAGGATAAAAGACTATCTTTTCCCCTTAAAAATAGCCGTGAAATACCTGGAAAAGAATCTCAGCTTGAATTTTGAATTAATCACTTTCCAAAGGATAAGAGAGAAATATTTTCGGTTTTGGTAAATATTTTCCAAAATCAGTTTTGCAAATCTCCCAAGGGATTTTCATATCAAAAGATTTCCTACAGCTTAAATTGCTGTCTTGGAATTTTATCAAAATATATTAGAGCTTTTGGCCAACCAAAATAAGTTTTCCAAAGTGACCGGGTTTGGCCGTTGCAGTTCAGAAACACCCTAGGTACCCTGTTTACAGGGTTGTTCAAACTTGGTGTTCTGAAGCAAATAGCGCAACCAATTCAAGAGTGGTTAGTTAGAGACTTTTCAAGATTGGCATATTAACAAGAGTCTAAAAAATAAAACCTAAATTACCCAAGACATCTTGTTGTAGATCCAGTCATCTTGTTCAAGATGAATACGCTGCCCCAACCACCTAGACCAACCTATTTGCCAGGTTGTTCTTGTATCGCTTGAGTTCAGAAAGGCCTGTTTGCTGGATTGTCCTTGAAACACCTAGCCTGTTTGCCAGGTTGTTCTTGTATTGCTTGAGTTCAGGAACTGATCTTAACACACAATCAACTCATCGAGGTGGTGTTCTTGACTTGAGCGTGAGTCGTCAAGGTATGAGACCTGTTCTTAAGACTTGTTCTCAACATTCAGCAAACAAGTTAAGATGCATATTGAAAATAACAGTGTATGCCTGTTTGGAGAACTTTGTTTGGAGCAACATTACTTAAGAGCATTTTACACTTGGGTTTGTTGTCATCAAAACTGAATATACTAATTCAACATATATATATATATATATAATATATATATATATATATACATATATACATATATATATATGTATATATATATATATATATATATATTTGCATGTGTGTATACACACAAACACACATACAAATACAAATATAATTTGACACACACACACACATATATTGACACACACACACAGAGAGACACATATACACACACACACACATAAACACGAGTGCGCGTATACACACACAGATGTGCGCGCGCACACACACACACAAATACGTGAATATATATATATATATATATATATATATATATATTATATATATATATATATATATATCTATGTGTGTGGTGTGTTTGGTGTGCACTGGTATGTATGTATATGTATGTATGTGTGTGTGTGTGGTGTGTATATATATATATATATATGATATATATATATTAATATATATATGTATATACATATATATATATATATATATATATATATATATATATAATATATAGATATACATATATATACACATATATATATATATATATATATATATTATATATAGATATATATATCCATATCTACTATCTATCTATCTACTATCTATCTATCTATATATATATATATATATATATATATATATATATATAATATATATATATATATATATGTATATATATATATATATATATATATATATAGATATATATACATATACATATACACACACACACAAACACACGCACACACATATATTGTAAAACCCTGGAAATTCAAATTGGGGATTCTGGTGATGTGGATTTAATCTGAAACCGACCTGAATCAAGCCAAGGCAAAGAAAAAAAATGAATATATGAATTTTACCATTTGATCCTTATTTTTTTAATTTTATTTTACGAAAGATATTTGGCAAGCATTCTTCTTAGAAAAAAAAAGAAAGTTTGAATGCATGGGA